>CM029017.1:190995136-191493551 GCA_016801055.1 Panax notoginseng
TATTCTATCAGTTTTTATACTGTTGAAAGCTAAGGATAATTTATTCTGCATTATCTTAATCATAATATTCTTTACTAGGCTAGTTTAGCTCACCCTTTTCTTTCATTGTTCTCTTCAGAAAATGAGAATATAGCTGGGACTAGTCGGGAATGGAGTGACGGTCCAAGATGGTTGCTATAGTAGTCTTCACTATTCTATGAAATAGTGTGATAATAAATGTAATGAAGACTCCATTTGAGTTTGGATATTGTCTACGAGACAATAGTCGTGTTAAAACTCTCAGCTACGTTTTGTCGTATTGTATAAATAAGTTTGTATTTGATTTTCTGTACCATGTATTTGGCGACTCAGAATGAGTTATGTATACCTATTTTGGGGGCGTCACATTTAATGTGGTAAATTACAAGTCCAAATTTTTTAACGACCGAATCATGAATATGATGATTCCTAATGTAAAATAAGTGTATTTAGCCCTTGTATGTGTGGAGTGGCATTTCTTACAGTAATAAACTAAATAGGTTTACATCAACCCAATCCATTTCTAACTAGACCAAACTAACTAGGGGTGAGCATGGTGCTATTTGAAGCCCAAACCGTACACAAAACCGCTTAGGTGCGGTTTAACAAATTCAAAATCGGACATAAAATCACTTGTGATTGGTGCGGTGCGGTTTCATTTGATGCGATTTTAGTTCCAAAATGAATTGAAACAACAAAATTTTATGCAATTTAAAGTAACAATTTAGCATCATACAATACTAAATATCACTTTGATAACACACACACCTTACTTATAATGTTTTGTCTAAACAAAAGCTAAATATAATAGAATAATATGTTGTAAATTATTAGAGTAGAATATAGTAGAGTAAACAAAAGCTAAATACAATCTTTGCTACTCTACTCTTAGTAACAATATGTTGTAATATTCTTAGTAACAATATGTTGTAATAATTTATAGGCTACTCTACCATATTACAACATATTGTTACTAAGAGTAGCTCAATCATATTACATCATATTGTTAACAAAGATCATATTACATTAATATTACAATCATAATACAAAGAGTCAGAAAAATTATAAGCTACTGTACTAATATGGTGCGGTTTCGGTTTTATGTATGCGGTTTTGGCTAGTAACTAAATTGGAACCGTAAATTTAGTTTTTTAACCCACCTAAAACCGCCACATACGTCGAAAACGTTGGTGCGGTTTGTGCGATTTTTTGGTGCAATTTTAATTCCAATTTGGTTTCTTGCTCAGCCCTAAAACTAACCCAAAAGGCCCATACCATTGCCATCTCTATGATTTAGATAATTATAAAGGAATACAAGATTGCATGAAAATTTCATATTTTTATTAATTTTTTCAATTGGCTTGATTTTTTTTCTTTTTATTATTAATGGTTACGCACACGCACGTGATGCATGTGATATTAAATTATTTTTAAAATATATTTATTTATTTAAAAAAGTAATATACGAGAAAAATATAGGAAAATAATAAATGTAATTGTCACATCCCCAAATTTGGGTTCCTTAAATCTTAGATATGGGGCTGACGATACATCGTCTTCCTTATAATCACAACAATCAACAACAATATTATTGATAAAAACTCAATTAATAGAAGCTTTACAACATTATTTTATTCTCGAATCGAAATATTTACATTTTTCATATCTAAATCATATACATTATGATTTGTTTTATTACAATAATTATGAGTACATATTACTCAAAACCCAAACGCTAACTTATTGTATATAAATTCTACTTCAAATAATCACTTAAGACTTGTTATATAACCAGTATCTATCATAATTATATGATTTAACAAGTTAAAACTTTAGATTGTAATACAAATAAAAAGACAATTAAATTTATGTCTCTTAATGTCGTGACTAATTTTCTATCTCTCTTTTCTTCATCGGAACCTCTGGGTTTCTTGACTTCGCTAAAAATATTAATTTAAAGCAAGAGTTAGCAACTACACTGCTCATCAAGTTTAATAGTTATCACATAACACATAATTCGCATTCCAAACGTACTCTACATATTTCGTGCTCCGCATTTTATACATGCTTCATGTTTCTCATGGTTTGCATTTATTCGAGCATCATAATGTTCATACTCAGCAGATATACATGTTACATGCTTATCATGCTTTGAAATTTTTTACATGCTTCATGTTTATCATATACCTCACATCACAAATATAGTAAGTTCTCATATAGCTACCAAATTCAATTATCAATTTAATTCAGTAGATTGATATCACAATATAACACATAGGGCACATTTCAACCCATGTGCAAGAAGTTCACATAATATCATAAAAACATGCGCATACCAATTAACAAATTAACAAGTACACACATAACAACAAGTTCTAGAAAACTTATCTGACTTATTATCTCTTTCTTGGTTACGCAAATAAACCTATCCAAACGTTTACTTATAACATCAATAAGAATTTTCTTAATCAATTTAATCGTCACCTTTTAAAGCTTATCGTTAGTAATTATCGTAACCTATTCTGATAATCATTCTTTGGACTTAAACCAACGTGAACGTCCCCTCTCATCATTTTATAAGATTTTCATAAAAATGTGTGATTAACCTTAACTTAGACTCATACGTCTCATATCGACATATTCTAGCTGGTAGAAAGCATAACAATGCTTCCCGACTTTACTTTAATTAACTGTTTTACCTCCTCGTTACCCCATTTTCTTCATTAAGTTTTCTTAACCATATTATTATGTTTTTCTCTTCTGGCACCAAATATTTAAACATATTCCTCACATAAAAATAATTTTATCATAATTTTTTGTTACGAAAACACACAATAAATCAACGCAGAAAGATAAAGACAATAACACAAGGCTTTACGTGGAAACCCATATCGGGAAAAATCACAGAGAAGACAAAAAAAATCCACTAAATAAATATCTAAAGAGAATAAGATAAAGAGAGAGAACTATGAGAATTCTTAGAATGTTTCTGAATGTCTCTACTCCAAAAACCCAACACCTATATTTATAGGTCATAGGAAAATTCCATAACCAAATAGGATTAGAAATACTAAATTGAGTATAATTAAAAAAGATAACTTTCCTAAACCAAAACAGATTCTAAGTAATACATAAATCCAAATCTAAAATGGATTCATTTCATACCAACAAATCTTCACCTTGACTTGAATCCTCCAAATATTGCACAAATAATGGACTTTCTCCTCTTCTCAAATGCACAACTCAAGTCCATCGAACACTAACAAGGTCTAAACAATGTTTGAACTTGGTTGATGGTAACAACTTTGTTAACATGTCAGCTGGATTGTCTGCAATACCAATCTTCAATACCTTAATTTCACCATCTTCAACAATGTCTCAAACAAAATGATACGTGACATCAATATGCTTCATCCTCTCATGATACATTTGAGTTTTAGACAAGTGTATAGCAATACTATGATTATCATAATGGTAAACAGTAACTCCATGATCCATGTCGATCTCTCCAAACAAGTCTCATAACCAAATAGCTTCCTTAGCCACCTCTGTAATAGCCATATAATCTGCCTCTATAGTAGAGAGAGCAACTGTATGTTGTAAAGTAGCTCTCCAACTAATTGCACCACCTCCAAGGGTAAATATATAACCAGTCAACTTTCTCCTTTTATAAAGATCATCAGAATAATTTGAATCAACAGACCCTATAAAAGTATTGCCATTCCTTCTCTAAACCTAAAAACAACATCGGAGGTACCTCGTAAGTATCTTAAAACCCATTTTACGACTTCCTAATGAATTTTATCTTGACGTAATAAGTATCTACATACCATACTAATGGCATGTGAAATATTTGAACAAGTACAAATCATAGCGTACATGAGGTTACCAACAACACTAGAGTAAGGAACACTTGACATATACCTAACCTCTTTTGTTTGAGGAGATAATTCAGCTGATAATTTAAAATGAGAAGTAAGAGGAGTACTTACTGGTTTGGCATCCTTTATACCAAAAGGATCTAACACCTTCGCGATGTAGTCTTTCTAGGATAAGTTCAATTTCTTAATTATGTGATCTCGCTGAATCTCCATGCCAAGAATCTTCTTTGCAGCCCCTAAATCTTTCATCTCAAACTCGGTGCTCAACTTTGATTTTAGTTTACTAATCTCTAAACTATCTTTTGTTGCAATCAACATATCATCAACATAAAGCAACAAATAGATAAATGAGCCATCCTAAAGTTTTATGAAGTACACACACCTAACATATTGACTTCTTCTATATTCAATACCAACCATAAATGAATGAAATCATTTATACCACTACCTGGGAGATTGCTTTAAACCAAATAAGGACTTTTTTCACATCGAGTTGTTCCAACTTCAAATCATGCATAGCAACCATACCAAGTAATACTCGAATAGAGCTATGTTTCACAACTGCTGAAAACACATCATTGAAATCAATTCCCTCGACTTGACATAGTCCCTTAGCTACTAGTAGAGCCTTGTACCTAGCGTCTTTAATTCTTGGGATGTCTTCTTTTTTCTTAAATGTCCATTTGCAACCAACAATTTTCTTACTTTTAGGTGGTTTCACAAGCACCCGTCTAATTTTTCTGAAGAGATTTCACCTCCTCATTCATAGCAAACAACCATTTTTCTAAATCATTGGAGGAAATGAAATCTTTATAAGTCACAGGGTCACTGTACTTAACTACCTTGGCAGCTGACAAGGCATAAGCAACAAAATCTGAATACCCATATCTATGTGGTGGTCGCACTGTCCTATTAGCCTTGTCTCTAGTGAGACTATACTGATTGTCCAAATGTTCCTCCTCTACAACTATATTCTCATCTACAATAATAGTAGTAGTAGGCACATAATCTGAACTCTGTTATGATTTCTAAGCTTAAGGAGAGCTCCACTTTCTAACCAACACTATCAAAAGTATCAATACAAGGAATAGAGGATTCCTTACTCTTATGAAGCATAGAAGACTCATCAAAATTAACATCTCTGCTAATGATAACCTTTGCTGACTTCTGATCAGTACACCAAAGTCTATAACCCTTCACACCATAACCATAACTAAGAAAGATGCATTTCTCGGCTCTTGAATCGAGTTTTCCCTCATTCACGTGTGCATGTGCAGGACAACCAAACACCCTAAGAAATAAATAATCTACAGGATTACCTGACCAAACCTCTTATGGGGTCTTACATTTTATAGTTGTGAAAGGAGAACGATTGACCAAGAAAGAAGTTATGTTCACTGATTTTGCCCAAAATTTCTTGCCTAAACTTGCATTCAACAACATGCATCTGGTCTTTTTTATCAAGGTTTTGTTCATCCGTTCTGCAATTCCATTTTGTTGCGGTGTCTTCACAACTATACGATGCCTAAAAATTCCTTCATTCTTGCATAACTAATTGAACTCAGTCTCACAATACTTAAAGCCATTATCTGATCTGAACCTCTTAATTTGTTTTCTTATCTGCTTCTCAAACAAAGTCTTCCACTGTTTAAAAGTCACAAAAATGTCATTCTTATTTTTAAGAAGTAGACTAAAAACTTCCTAAAATAATCATCAATGAAGGTTAACAGATAATGTGCACTGGTACCTTTGGAAGGAATTTGTGAAGGATCCCAAAGATTTGCATGAATATAGTCCAAAGTCCCCTTTGTTCTATGAACTGCATTCTTGAAACTAACTCATGTTTTTGTCCTCAAGACACAATGCTCACAGAAGTCTAGCTTTCATATTTTCTGTCCAAACAAAAGACCTCTCTTACTCAAAGCATCCATATCTCTTTCACACATATGGCCTAACCTCATATGCCACAACCTTGTGGTGTCATCTGTAGTAACTGAAGAATAAATTGTAACCAAAATTGTAGTTGTAAAACCCTCAAACTTATATAAAGTACTGACCTTAATTCCTTTCATCAACACAAGAGAGCCTCTGCTAATCTTCATAACTCCAACTTCAATTGTGTACTTACACCCATTTTCATCTAGTGTACCCAAAGATATGATATTCTTCTTCAAACCTAGAACATGTTTAACATCTGACAATGTCCTGATTATGCCATCATGCATCTTAATTTAATTGTACCTGTGAAACCCCAGATTTTATGAATAAATATTTAATTTTTCTCGAAATAATTTTTTTTATATTATGGTGTTGATTTGATATAATAGTTATGGGTAGTATTTATAAATTTTGTAAAGTATCCAAGTTGTCATATAATATTCGATTGGTCGGGGAATATTCGTTTTAACAAGGAATATTCGTACAACGACACAATCATTGGTGGACCCCACAACGGAATTATTGTCGGATTGAGAAAAACGACAAAAATATTTTATTAAAAATAACGGCGGAAGTTTTATCATTGTTACTGTTGAACTACTCGGTAGTAAAAGTACAGTAATACGTCTGGTTGCATAGTAGCACACGGTATTGATTATTAATGCTTATGTGAGAAGTCACTCAGTTTGATTCAATTATTGTCAGTTAATAATATGAATTATTTAGCGATAATGACGTTTTGTTTTATTCGTATTATTAACGTAATAAAACAGAAACATCTTTTTATATAAAACAGAATACTTTATTAAAGTTATTCTATAAATAGAATATATTATATTTTATTTAAAAGATTTTTCTTTAAATATGGACCGTCAGATTAAAGTAATCAATCTGGACCGTTCATGGATTAGTTACTATGCATTCTATTTTTCTATAAATAGCAGCTCATTCCTTCATTATTTCTTACGAATTCACTGAACTCTAGAGAGAGAAACTATAGAGAGAGAGAAGAAGAGTATTCTGCTACTTAACTACTTTCTTATTTCAGCTCTTATTTAAAACGGTAAGGGGTGTTATTCTTTCTTATTCATGAAGAGAACTTTTGTTATTCCATTTCTTATTATTCTGTTGGAATAACCTGTATACGCGGTCTACCCTATACTTGGTGACATTCTTTTATTATTCTGTTGGAACATCCTGTCTGTGTGTTTTACACCGGACCTGGTTCCGTTTTTATTATTATTCTGTTGGAACATCCTGTCTGTATGTTTTACATCGGACCTGGTTCCGTCTTTATTATTATTCTGTCGGAATATCCTGTCTGTGCGTTTACGCCGGACGTGGTTCTATTATTTATTATTCTGTTGGAATAACCTGTCTGTGCGGTCTATCGCATGCATGGTGATTTCTTTTGTTATTCCATTCTTTATTATACTCAGTTGGTTAAGTTTTGACTTCTATACTCCATGAAATTTGTAGAATATCCTTGATAATTGCGTTTCATCCAGTATCTTTTCATTAAAATATTCCTCTAAGCATTCTTGAATTTTACTCCACAAAACAGTATCATGTTGACAATTTGGACGTTGTTAATTCTTGGATAAATTAATTCTTGAACTTGTTTTATTGAATTCTTATATCATTGTCATCATCCTCATGTTTATATTCTGTTGAAAGTCATCTGTGGCCTGTAGTGCATAGATGGACTTGGTATGATTATGACCAGGGATTATTCGGTATAATCATGACCGTAATGTTACAAATGATGTGGTAAAAGTCCTCATTGGCCCGTAATGCATTGATGGACAGTTGTTGGCATGATCATGACCATTAATGAATATATGAATATCCTTGGCCGTAGTGCAGGGTGATTCGATGATGTGGATTATTTTATTAAGCTGAGTCCCAGCGATCACAGTGTTGAAAAACCTTTTAAATCATAAAAGATAGTAGAGTTTATTTTCTACTTGACTCTTTTAATGGATTACTTGTTCCGCTGCAGTTAAACTTGATGTCTATTATATTTTATCAGTTTAACATTGTTGAAGGCTAATGATAATTTATTCTGTATTATCTTAGTCATAATATTTCTTACTGGGCTAGTTGAGCTCACCCTTTCTTTCACTGTTCTCTTCAGGAAATGAGAACGTAGCTGGGGCAAGTCGGGGAACGGAGTGATGGTCCGAATGATAGTATTAGTTAGTAGTCCTCACTATTCTATTTAATAGTGTGTTAATAAATGTAATGAGGACTCCTATTGAGTATGAATACTCTCTAGAAGATAATATTGTATTCAAACTCATAGTTTATGTTTTGTCGTATTGTACACGACAGTTGTATTAGTAAGTTGTATTTGTATTCTGTACCATGTAAGTGGCGACCCAAGATGGGTGACGTATACTTAATTTTAGGGGCGTCACAGTTGGTATCAGAGCTTAGGGATATGATCCCTGGCTAAGATGTGAGAATAGAACTAGGAGGGGAGAGACGGGGAATTCCTTTGCTAGTATGACCTACCTAAGTTTATTTGGTATTTAATTGGTCGGTCAAAGTATATGGATAATATGTTATATGTTAATTAACCCTTGTTTTGTTGCAGTATTTGCAAATGGCATCCGAAAATGTTGAGATAATCAATGAAGCACATGAGACCATTGAATCACCAACGATCAATGCTCAGGGTAATGTGCAACCAGAGGACAATAATCCTCATGAAAATAATAACACCGATGAAATGGTGAATGATGGGATGGTCAGAGACTTTATGCAATTCATGCAACCACAAAATAACTCTCGGACGGTCACCGCTAAGCAGTTCAAGGAGCAATTCATGCAACAACGGGCGAGAGCGGCTCCTATCCAAAATGAAGGAGGAAACAATGACAACCCACGGTTGGTCACCGCTAAGCAATTCAAGGAGCTAGGACCACCAGAGTTTTTGGGAAAGCCAGCACCACTTAAGGCGGAGACGTGGGTTAAAGCAGATCACCAAGATATTTGATGTCTTGGGATGCTCCGAGGAGCAAAAGTTCCCTTTGCCACTTTTATGTTGCGTGAAGAGGCAGATTACTGGTGGGAATCTGTAAAACGTACCCAGCCTGATGCACTCAAGATGTCTTGGGAGAAGTTCCAAGAACTGTTCAATGACAAGTACTTTCCCGAAAGTATTCGTCACATGAAGGAGGTGGAATTTATCAAGTTGGAGCAAAATAACATGACCGTGTCGCAGTACGAAGCCAAGTTTGCCGAGTTGTCCCGATTTGCATCCCACTTGGTGGATAATGAAGAGAGAATGACGCGGATGTTTTTAAGAGGTTTGAAACCGGAGATACGTCAATATCTTATTTCTCATAAACTGTGTTTATATTCAGATGTTGTGAATAGGGCTCAGTTAGTGGAGCGCGATAACGAGTCAACGCAACCAAAAGAGAGCAGCCAGAAAAATAATAATACTGGTGATAACAGTCATCAAAGCGGTGACAATAAGCATGGAGGGAATCAACATGCCAGAAATGGTAACCACTTCAATGGTAATCATGGTCAAAACAATAAGAATGGACATTTCAAGAAGAGGAAATTCAACAATGATGGAAAGACGTCAGCACCAGCACCCGTTGTTAAGGAAGGAGAACGACCACCTATCATATGCTTCAAATGCGGAGGGGAGGGACACATCAGTCCAAACTGCGCGATGCCATCCAAAGCATGCTATAATTGTGGAAGAGAAGGTCACTTAGCCCGATTTTGTCGTTCACCGAAGACAAGTTCAGATAGGATGGAGGCACCAAAGACCGTCCCAGAAAAGCCAAAGCCAGTAGTTTAAGAGAAAGCATTTTTTTTTTCGTGACGAGGAACCTAAATAAAATTTTCACGGGTATGTTAGTCATAAACTCTTGCGAAGTCTATACCGTGTTAGATACCGGTTCTACTCACTCTTTTATTTCACCTAGTTGTGTTCAATGTTTAGACTTTGATATGTCTGTTTAAAGTCAGTTGGGAGAAATCTTCATTACCTCCACTATTTATAAATCTTGTTCAAATCAACACTTTCACGTTACATGTCGATCTTATCTCTTTGAAAATACTTGCCTTTGATGTGATTTTTTGAAACGATTGGTTCACTACTTATCATGCTTCTCGTAAGGTTATTAGCTTTCATACTCCTAACCACCCTGTTATGCGGATTAAAAGTAACCAAACCACTAAAGTCAATCATTGTCATATCAAGCCATAAATAAAGAGCCCCGATCCTTTCGTTGTTGACTTTCTTGTGTGGAATGTACCGAAGCCAGACTTTTGGTAGGGGACGTTGTGAATAACAGTGACAAGTTAATAGATATCAATGTGACGTGTTATCCAAGTCTTGGACGAGAGTCACAGTTTTGAATGATATTTCTATTGTTAATAAAATTCCTGACGTATTCTTGAAGACTTCTTAGCTTACCCCTAGAGCGTGAAATCGAATTTTGTATTGACCCCAGTACAAAACCCATTTCTTAAACCCTCAAATATTTATTCAACTAAAGCGAACGTAACATGCGCCAAAGACGTTGGCTCGAGCTGTTAAAGATTATGATCATACCATACCATCGTGAAAAAGCGAACGTGGTAGCTGATGCGTTGAGTAGAAGATCGTATGCGGTTACAAGTGCGAATATACGAACCCACGTGAAGATAACGAATATATGATTATAATCGATTTTAATCGATAAAGTTAAAGCCGCTCAAGCTACATACTCAGAGCTGATAAATGTGAAGAAGAAGGTTCAAGAGGGCGTTATTTTAGAAGCAAGAATCGACAAAGAGAGGAAATCTCAACTCTCGATTTAATTGGCCCATTTAAAATCCTCGATGAAGTAGGAACTGTGGCCTATAGACTCCTTTTACCGCCAAGTATGTTGCGTGTTCAAAACATTTTTTTTTACGTATCGATGTTACGTAAATATATGGACGACCCGAACCACATTATTAATTTAGAACCGGACGAGATAGCAAAAGATTTAACGTATGAGGAGATACGTGTTAACATCTTGGATAAGAAGGATCATATTCGATGCTTAAAGGTTATATCTCAAGAGTTAGAATTTGAAGTGAAGTCAAGGTATCCTCACATGTTCGGCATACCAAGTACGTACGTAAATTTCGAGGGCGAAATTCTATAAGGAGGGGAGATTGTGAAACCCCAGATTTTATGAATAAATATTTAATTTTTCTCGAAATAATTTTTTTTATATTATGGTGTGGATTTGATATAATAGTTATGGGTAGTATTTATAAATTTTGTAAAGTATCCAAGTTGTCATATAATATTCGATTGGTCGGGGAATATTCGTTTTAACAAGAAATATTTGTACAACGACACAATCATTGGTGGACCCCACAACGGAATTATTGTCGGATTGAGAAAACGACAAAAATATTTTATTAAAAATAACGGCGGAAGTTTTATCATTGTTACTGTTGAACTACTCGGTAGTAAAAGTACAGTAATACGTCTGGTTGCATAGTAGCACACGGTATTGATTATTAATGCTTATGTGAGAAGTCACTCAGTTTGATTCAATTATTGTCAGTTAATAATATGAATTATTTAGCGATAATGACGTTTTGTTTTATTCGTATTATTAACGTAATAAAACAGAAACATCTTTTTATATAAAACAGAATACTTTATTAAAGTTATTCTATAAATAGAATATATTATATTTTATTTAAAAGATTTTTCTTTAAATATGGACCGTCAGATTAAAGTAATCAATCTGGACCGTTCATGGATTAGTTACTATGCATTCTATTTTTCTATAAATAGCAGCTCATTCCTTCATTATTTCTTACGAATTCACTGAACTCTAGAGAGAGAAACTATAGAGAGAGAGAAGAAGAGTATTCTGCTACTTAACTACTTTCTTATTTCAGCTCTTATTTAAAACGGTAAGGGGTGTTATTCTTTCTTATTCATGAAGAGAACTTTTGTTATTCCATTTCTTATTATTCTGTTGGAATAACCTGTATACGCGGTCTACCCTATACTTGGTGATATTCTTTTATTATTCTGTTGGAACATCCTGTCTGTGTGTTTTACACCGGACCTGGTTCCGTTTTTATTATTATTCTGTTGGAACATCCTGTCTGTGTGTTTTACACCGGACCCGGTTCCGTCTTTATTATTATTCTGTTGGAACATCCTGTCCGTGTGTTTTACACCGGACCTGGTTCCATCTTTATTATTATTCTGTTGGAACATCCTGTCTGTGTGTTTTACACCGGACCTGGTTCCGTCTTTATTATTATTCTGTCGGAATATCTTGTCTGTGCATTTACGCCGGACCTGGTTCCATTATTTATTATTCTGTTGGAATAACCTGTCTGTGCGGTCTATCGCATGCATGGTGATTTCTTTTGTTATTCCATTCTTTATTATACTCAGTTGGTTCAGTTTTGACTTCTATACTCCATGAAATTTGTGGAATATCCTTGATAATTGCGTTTCATCCAGTATCTATTCATGAAAATATTCTTCTAAGCATTCTTGAAATTTACTCCACAAAGCAGTATCATGTTGACAATTTGGACGTTGTTAATTATTGGATAAATTAATTCTTGAACTTGTTTTATTAAATTCTTATATCATTGTCATCATCCTCATGTTTATATTCTGTTGAAAGTCATCTGTGGCCTGTAGTGCATAGATGGACTTGGTATGATTATGACCAGGGATTATTCGGTATAATCATGACCGTAATGTTATAAATGATGTGGTAAAAGTCCTCATTGGCCCGTAGTGCATTGATGGACAGTTGTTGGCATGATCATGACCATTAATGAATATACGAATATCCTTGGCCGTAGTGAAGGGGTGATTCGATGATGTGGATTATTTTATTAAGCCGAGTCCCAGCGATCACAGTGTTGAAAAACCTTTTAAATCATAAAAGATAGTAGAGTTTATTTTCTACTTGACTCTTTTAATGGATTACTTGTTCCGCTGCAGTTAAACTTGATGTCTATTATATTTTATCAGTTTAACATTGTTGAATGCTAATGATAATTTATTCTGTATTATCTTAGTCATAATATTTCTTACTGGGCTAGTTGAGCTCACCCTTTCTTTCACTGTTCTCTTCAGGAAATGAGAACGTAGCTGGGGCAAGTCGGGGAACGGAGTGATGGTCCGAATGATAGTATTAGTTAGTAGTCCTCACTATTCTATGTAATAGTGTGTTAATAAATGTAATGAGGACTCCTTTTGAGTATGAATACTCTCTAGAAGATAATATTTATATTCAAACTCACAGTTTATGTTTTGTCGTATTGTACACGACAGTTGTATTAGTAAGTTGTATTTGTATTCTATACCATGTAAGTGGCGACCCAAGATGGGTGATGTATACTTAATTTTGGGGGCGTCACAGTACCAATGCTAATTACTTTACATTTAGAATTATTTCCCATCAAAACAATCCCACCATCAAAAGGTTCATATGTGGAGAACTAATCAAAAGTAGGATACATATATATGATAAGAACACCCAGAATCTAAAACACAATCACTGCTAAGTCTTTCACTATCATCAGATACTAACAGACGATCATCACTATCCTCAACAACACTAGCCTGAGCAGGCATTCTTGCCCCCTGATTCTGCACATTCTGTCCATTATTAATCTGACCATGATTGTCTCCTTTCTATTCTTTATTTTTCAACTTTGGACAATTACGCTTTATATGCCTCTTTGCATGACAGTAGTTACAGCTAAAATTCTTATTCTTAGATTTTGATCTATGTGTATTACCACTTTTTGAACTTCTCTCATCTGGCATCCCTCTGACAAATAATACAACACCTTGATCTTCACTTTTTTCAAAAGTCATCTCAGAATCTAATTTTTATTTACTCATAAGATGCGTCTTAACATCCTCAATTGAGATGGTGTCTCTACCATAGATCATAATGTCTCTAAAGTGTTTATATGTAAGTGGTAATGAGACTAACAACAATATGGCTTGATCTTTATCATCAATCTTAACATCAATATTTTGTAACTCAATTACAATTGAATTAAACTCAGTCATTTGAAAATTCCATAACCAAATAGGATTAGAAATACTAAATTGAGTATAGTTAGAAAAGATAACTTCCTAAACCAAAAAAGATTCTAGGTAATACCTAAATCTAAATCCAATAAGGATTCATGTCATACCCAACATTTTTTAACTTTATTTAGTATTTTTCAAAGGGTCATTTTAGTTCGTAACTTAGCAAATTTTGTTATATCATACTTAATTCCAAAAAGCACCAGACTGGGTCACTTCATACTCATATGAAAGTACATTTCTAGTTAAAATGTTTTGGTAATCGAAATTACAAAACTCAAGTTATAACAATTTACGTGTTTTAACACCAAATTTTTGATTGGCCAATACTCTTTCGTACAAAGTCAAAATTCATTCATATTTGGAAATGAACTATGTTATACCATATATTTTCATGTCCCAAAAGGGCTGAATTTATTTCAATGCTTAAGTGGCCGAAATTGCCTTTGAAAAAAAACGTGCAGATTGTTTCGACAATTTTTCAATTTTTTCCTACTATGGTAAAATCATCACTATAAACAATCTATAGGGAATTTTTAGAAATTCTAGCTAGAGGGGATAAGGGACTCATATATCTATCTCAACAATTTGACCACACTCAAAAATTTAAAATAGAATGAAAGATATGGCCGTCCCAATTTCAGTCTCCGTAATTTTTAGGATTTTCACCTTTTCTAACTTTCATTGTTACTTCATAAACTTTCATGATTTCTGGGTTTTTCAAGCATTAGCCAGCATAAAGCATCATTATATATCATAAACCTCTTTATATTCTGAGATCCACCATGATTTACCATCAATTTCATCAAACTCCCACAACAAACATACTAAACATAATATTATAAGAACATAAACTATCAAATGAATTATTTTTAGGTTTAATGATTTATAACTTTCTTTGTCAAGTTCTTACTTCTTGACAAAGCTTGAGAGCTCTTCCTCCCATTTCTTCCTTCTGAATCTGTGGCCTCCCAATCTCTTCTCCTCTCAACTTTCTTTTACTCTAGATCTTTTATTTAGTAGAATGAAAAAATAAATTCTTGCAAGTATACTTGGATTGGGTACTTATAGGAAGCTAAGACCAAAGGCACAATAATCATTACACCATCACTAGGAAAAAGCAAAATGGTCTTTAAGGCACCTCAAGTAAATTTCTCCCAAGACACAATGGTCAAAAGCAATATTCTCTAATGACAAAATAGTCCTCTCAACATGATTAGGAAACTTCCTAGAAATTTCCTTCAAGGACACCATAGTCGTTGACAATTTTCTCTTAGGGTAAAATGGTCATTTCACCATCTCTAGGAATCTTTCTAGCAATTTTCTCTTAGAACTCATTGCTCATTAATAATTTTTTCTAAGGATAAAATAGTCATTTCCTCCTATAACTCATTGGCCATTAATATTTTTCTCTTGGGGAAAAATAGTCACTTGACCACTATTAAGAAACTTCCTAAATATTTCTTAGGATTTTCCTCCATTCTTCCCCCCTTAGTGGGCCCCACAATTTTAGCCCCACCTCATATTTATTTTATTTACTCATTTATCCATTTAATTGTCTATTTGACTTCTAAAAATCAACTTTTTCATGTTTACAGTCAATTCCTACTAAAGTCGACGTTCTTAACATCATGGAAATATATATCCGCTTCTTCAAATTCATTTTTGAATTTCGAGTTTGACTTTGACCAAATAGTCAACTGTTGATTTTGACAAAAAAGTCAACCCCAACACTATATTGTGTTTACAGTCTTTTCTTAGAAATTCAATGTTCCGGACTCAACCGAACAGTCCGTGTTTCAAAATTCTATTCCTAACTCATATTTGAGTTTTGATTTGCATCTCTTATCTTTTATGCAATTATTTCCTTTCTTTTAGTTAGTTCAAACTAATTAAATTAATTACCCTTGACCAACTATTAATTTCTCATCCTCAACACACATATATCTATATACACGACATCATTTATACCTAGAAATTTCCAAAAGAAATTCTATTTATTAATACACCCTTACGTTCTTTTCCGATCAAATAATTTAATCAACTTTATTTATCATGTGTTATATTATCACCTTTTTCATTTCTCATTATTATTCAATTCATGGACAAAAATCTATTCTTAGCCCAAGTCTTATCATACTTGTTCCGACTCCTCATTACCTATTTTTTTCAGGTATTAACATCTTCATCATCATCTAATATCCTAACATTTCCTACTTTTGCCCCTTTATTTCTCATTATCTCTCACCTTCTTTTAATTCATGACACAGTCTACTCAGTATCAAATAATCAAAGTTCATTAAAATTCAATATTATAGCATTTTTCTTTTTAATTATAAACTTCATATAACACAATCTTCTCACTTTTCTTCATCTTCTCATTTCTCATTCTTCAACACTTCTATTTTTTGATATATAATTCCTTTATTCTAATTCAATAATAGTTTATAATTTATTCATCTATCGAGTTACTAAAATATTCCGCTTCCATGGCTATTCTACTAACCTCTTCTCATAACCTCCTTAAAGACTTTTAGAACAAAAGTATCTTTTCTCATTATTACACATATTATATATGTTATTTCTGACACATAAATTAGATTAAAAATTTTAATCATTTCTCTACATATTCCCCTCTTTCAAATCTAGGTTTGTACATCTCAACCTTTAATCGCATTTAATTATCTTTCAAGCCTTATTCTTTTTTTAATGGCTACCATTCAACTTCCTTATATAAGGTTCATCATCCACTATTATCGTATTGATTATTTAAAAATCATATTTACTAGCTTTCTAAATATTCGGGGTATCATATTTTTGTTTTGTCTTCTTTAATCCATTGTGTTTTACTAATAACATTACACTTACTTTGATATTGTTCATACCAATCGTAAAAAGTAACGTCAATTTTTTTATTTTTAATAAATCTTTTCCATCTATTAACTATCTTATCTCTTTCTTTCTCGGTAGGGTGATTAGATCTGAATAGATGTCTTTTTTTTTATTAGATTTTGAATTAAAATCTTTTACCAAGTTATCCCAATCTAAAATAAATTCTTTTTTAATGACTCTTAATTGATTATGAATAGGGGCATTAAAATCAGACTGTGTAGGATACACAAAAGACGCTGGAGAAGAAGAACCTTCATCTTCATCAGGGTCATTTTGGGTATAGCAGGGATGACTAACCTGTCATTGATTAAGGATACCTTTAAGTTTGATATCTTTAACCGAAGGGTTACTAATAATTTCAGAGTCTCTTCGAGTATGAATAACTGAAGGGGTTGAAGAACGGAAAATGTCTTCAATAATAACTGGGGTTCTAGTACGTTCAAAACTAATTTTAACAGTTCCATTAGAAAACTGTTTAATGTTTTCAATATTTAACAGATTGTTAACTATGGATTGCTGTGGTAACTCATTTGGCAAAGTCCATTGACTAGGTAAGGTAATATCCTTCCAGAGGATTGTTCTCGGGATCTGGATAGTAGCATCATTAGTTGAACTTTGAATTAAAACTGTTTGATCATTAGGACTTTTATTAAGAGCATGAACATTCAAGTTTGACTTCATGGTCTTATAGTAAATCCGGTAGATCAAAGCAATAGGCTGAGATCCCTCAATCATTTGAGTAATCTCTCCTTCAGTTTTAATATTTAATGTTAATGCTTTAAATAAGTTTTGATCACTATGACTTAATGTGAAATTAGGAAAACAATTAAAGTGAATCGGACCATTATGTAAGCTTGCTTCCATGACACCAATTATACTAGGATAATAATTTAATAATCTGGCGTCTCTAAGACAGAGGTAGATTGATGAATTAATTCCTTTCCTGTTAAGTGGTTTTACTGCAACTTGAACTAAACCTATATGAATAAAATTATAACCCTTTTTCCTATATTTTTAATAACATCTGGGGATAAAAGACTATAATTTTCATATTCTTTATTAATAGCATAAACTCTTTCAACTGTCTTGACATTATAGTCAATTTTAAATTTATCTGAAAAAGTTGACTGATAAATTTCTTTAGGGGATATCCTAGGTATGTTAAAATTGTGTAAAACTTGATTAATGTTTTCATAACTTTGTTCTTCTTGGTTAACGATGTCTGGAACTAGAGGCAAAGTTGACCGGTTACTAACTGAAGAGCTGGATCTGAATAATCTACTCATCTTGACCCTTTTCAAAATAAAATCTGACTCAAGTTTCATTCATGCATACCCCGTTTACCCTAAGTAGACTCATACCTATGTTCTATAACCCGACACTGCTCATAACCTGGAGACTTACAAAGGTTAAACACGAACTAGGTGGACTACAGGTAAGTAAGGTGACTTCAGAACTCTGAGGAAGAAGAAGATTTTGAAAAAGTAAAGATAGGTTGATTAAAAAGATCTTACTACGCAGTCAGAAACAACAAACAACTTGGCTCTGATACCATTTGGGGCGGAAGGACGATAGGAGTAGAGAAGAAGAACAGATGTGCATGCAAACACAATTAAATTACTAAAATAGAAAAATTTTTATTGATTCGGCCAAAAGTTCAAGAGTCAATTCCCCAAGTGGTTCATTCTTTGGTGGTCAAGGCATGGGTTGGACCATGCTATTTTCCCTGAACCTATTTTAGTCTAGTTAGAATATTTTTGTACTCAAGGTAATTATCTCCCAAAATACGAGGAAATCCCAGCCTTCCTTATATTTTGCAGTAAATATAAAATCCCTTGGATCCTTAAATGGCAATATGTCATTTTAGCCAACTTATTTAAATTATATCACTAAATTCAACAACCTATCTCAACCAGACATAGTTGAATTAATAGCTAGTGGATTCACTGGTATTCTTAGATCTTGGTGGGAAAAATATCTCACAGAAGATATTAGAGTATCTATAGTTCATGCAATCCAAAGAGATGATGACGACAATCCCATCTTTGATGAAGATGTGGGTATTGGACCGCCAGATGAAGTTAATACTTTAATTTTCACAATAATTAAACATTTTATTGGAACTCCTAGTAATATCACAGAAAGAATTTATGATCAATTAAGTAATCTTACTTGTCCCACTCTAAGTGATTTTAGATGGTACAAAGATGTATTCACCTCTAGAGTTATGATGCGTAATGACAGTAATAAACCATTTTGGAAAGAGAAATTCGTTAATGGTTTACCTTCATTATTTGTGCATAAATTTAGAGAAGAATTAAGTAAAACTTTGGGATACATAGATTATGATAATTTAACTTACGGTGATATCATAAGTTATATTCAAAAAATAGGATTAAAAATGTGTATTGACTTTAAATTAGCTAAGCAAGCCAGTAAAGATAAGAAAAAAAACAAAATACGAGTTAGGCACTTTTTGTGAACAATATGGTTTATCGCCTGTTGCTCCCTCTAGAAGAAAGCACCAGCACCCTCATAAACATATTGAGTCACATAAGAGTCATAAACATCGTAAGAAAAGATATAATTAAGATAAGAAAATTGTTAATAAAGATTCTTATTATAAGAAACCTCAGTCAACACACAAAAAATCAACCAAAAAATCAAAGAATTTTGATAAGAGTAAAATTGTCTGTCACAACTGTGGGCAGAAAGGACACTTTAAAAGTGAATGCAGAGTTAAGCAGAAATTAGCTCAGTTGAACATCTCAGCAGAAGACACAGAACAATTATTAGAATTAATGAGAATCGAAAATAACAATAGTAATGAAGAATCTTCAGATATTCCTGAATCTTCTAGCAGTAGCAGTACTTGTAACGATGAATCAAATAGTGATAACGAAGTTACAGTTTGTACTAAAAACTGTAGTAACAACTGTTGTAAAAGAATTAATGTAATTTCCAAGGAAGATGAAGAATGTTCATTGTTAATTGATTTAATTAGTAAGATCACCGACCCAGGATGAAAAACTCAGTATCTAAATCAACTAAAAGATTTATTAAACTAAGATAAGAAAGTTACTGATAAGGTTCTTAGAGACAAAGAGAAACCAATTTTTAGTCTTAATAAAACACTTGAGAGATTTAAGTCTCCAGCTAGAGAAATTACCCTCCCTGAGCTAAATCATGAAGTTAATAAACTTAAGAAAGAAATTTCTAACTTAAAATTAGATATTTCTAATTTAAGAAAGGAGATTGATGATAAAAAATCAGATTTACAAGTACAAGATTCTTCTTCTAGTGATGAAAGTCATGATGAACCAGAATCATCAGGTACTAAAGATGAACCTAATCTTTTTATTCAAGTACTCTCACTTAAAAGAATTAAAGACATTACCATTCAAAAATGGTATATCTCTATTAATCTAGTCATTGATAAAACCTTCTCCATTCAGCTCCTTGCCTTAGTTGATACTGGCACAGATCTGAACTGTATTCAAGAGGGTCTTATTCCCACTAGATATTACAAGAAGACTAGTGAAAAGCTTAATTCAGCTAATGGTAGTCATATGAAAATAAAATATAAATGACCTAATGTACATATCTGTCAGGACAATATGTGTTTTAAAACCTCATTTTTTTTAATTCGCAACCTTACAGACAAATTCATTTTAGGATTACCATTTATATATTTATTATATCCATTCACTACTAGTAATAAAGGATTATGCCGCGAGCATTTAAGAAAAAAGATTACATTTAAGTTCCTAATTAAACCAAAAGAAAGAGATTTAAAATTTATTCAAGAAGAATCAATTTCTAAATCAGTGAACCTGTTAAACTGTAAAGTTACCCGCTTAAGTTTCCTCAAAGAAGAAGTTAGGTATCAACAAGTTGAAGAACAGCTTAAGACTAATAGAGTTCAAGAAAAAATCAGTGAATTAAAAGATTATTTAACAAAAAATTTATGTTCCGACTCTCCCAATGCTTTTTGGCATAGGAAGAAGCACACAGTTAGGTTACCTTATGCTAAAGAATTTAAAGAACATTTAATTCCCACTAAAGCTAGACCTATTCAAATGAGTCATGAACAAATGGAGTTATATAAAAATGAAATTAACGATCTCCTTAGTAAAGGATTAAATAGACATAGTAAGTCACCATGGTCTTGCCCAGCCTTCTATGTTAACAATGAAGCTGAGAAAGAGAGAGGTGTCCCTCTTCTAGTCATTAATTTCAAGCCATTAAACAAAGTTCTAGAGTGGACTAGGTACCCTTTACCCAATAAGGATGACCTCCTTAGCAAGTTAAGTGTCTCCACCATTTTTAGAAAATTTGACCTTAAGTCAGGATTCTGGCAAGTTGCTATTCATCCCGATGATAGGTACAAAACCGCATTCACCACTCTTTTCGGACATTACGAATGGAATGTTTAGTCATTTGGACTAAAAAATGGACCCAGTGAATTTCAGAATATTCTTAATAATATTTTGAATCCTTTCAGACATTTTATTATTGTATACATCGACGATATCCTTGTATTCTCCAAAACTATTGAAGAACATATTAAACATTTGAATTCATTCTTCAAAACGGTTAAAACCAACGGTCTTGTTCTTTCACCTTCCAAGTGTAGTCTGTTTCTGACAAAAGTCAGGTTTTTCGGATTAATCCTCTATCACGGACTTACTCGGCCTATTGACAGAGTTATTCAATTTGCTGACAGATTTCTAGATAAGATTACCGACAAAACTCAGCTACAGAGATTTCTTGGCTCGCTTAATTATATTGGCAAGTTCTACAAGAATCTCAGGAAGATTTGTAAGCCTCTTTTCCAGCGCTTACAAAGTAATCCCCCTCCATGGACTGACATTCATACTTCTATCGTCCAACAAGTTAAAAAGTATGTCAAGGTTTTGCCTTGCCTTGGCATCTCTAATGATTCAGCATTCAAAATAGTTGAAACTGATGCCTCTGACATTGGATTTGGTGGCATACTCAAACAAAAGTTAACTCCTACTTCTAACAAACAAATTGTTCATTTCCATTCAGGCGCATGGACCCCTACACAGTTAAAATACAGTACTATTAAAAAAGAGATTTTATCACTAGTATTATGTATTAAGAAATTTCAGAGAGATTTACTGAATCAAAAGTTTCTAGTTAGGATAGACTGCAAGTCAGTGAAATTTATTCTTGAGAAAGACGTTGAAAACGTCGCCTCTAAGCATTTGTTCGCTAGATGGCAAGCTATATTAAGTATTTTTGATTTTGATATTGAATATATTAAAGGTAGTAACAACTCAGTTCCTGATTTTCTCACAAGTGAATTCATTAACACAGGTACTATTACAGCACCATGAGTGTGCGAGGAGGATCATCTTCTCGTGGTCATGGCCGTTCTTCAGGCCCAGTTATTAAGTCAAAGGGAACTGTTGTTCCTCATCCAGTTACCCAAACCCATAATAAATTCCAGGTGCTTGGTACAGTCCCCAAGCCCTATGCATCAGTTCTTGCTAGTCAACCTAAACCATTTGATATTTTTGCCAATCAACCCAAAGTAACCTCATCAAACCCTAGTAACCCAGCTTCGGAGTATCGTGCTAAATATGATCAGCACTTATTCCACATTGAGTTACCCATGAAACCTAAAGATGACCCAGTTAAATTGGCTGCCCAGTATTTTCCTACTGGATGGCATTTCCTTCCTCTTGCTCCTTATAAATCTTTGGTCTTTTATAAGGATATTCTTATTGAAACAGAGTCAGTATTTATCAAACCTATTTATGCCAACGATGATAAATCCAAGCTCCTTTATCACTCGTTGTATATTAAACAGGTTCTCAATCTTTCATATTGGGGTAGTCATCCTTCCGATCTCAAGTCACTTTCTAATCATGCTAGCCCCTATTGCTATTATGATTATATTGAGGCTTGGTTCAAAATCATGCTTCACCAGAATGATGATCACAGTCATTCTTGGTTTTTCCAGTTCGACCAAAAGTTCAAGAGTCAATTCCCCAAGTGGTTCATTCTTTGGTGGTCAAGGCATGGGTTGGACCATGCTATTTTCCCTGAACCTCTTTTAGTCCAGTTAGAACATTTTTGTACTCACAGTAATTATCTCCCAAAATACGAGGAAATCCCAGCCTTCCTTATATTTTGCAGTAAATATAAAATCCCTTGGATCCTTAAGTGGCAATATGTCATTTTAGCCACCCAAGAAGTCACTGTATTCCAGCCTCCTTCTTCCATAGGAATTAGGACAGCTCAGACAGTCATCTCACCAATTCCTCAAGTCTCTCGCCGTTTTTACATTAAATGGTGGGATAAGTTCGGTGTCGATAGGATAGTTGGTCAAGTTCAGAAAGAATTTCCTCCTACTCCATCATTGACTCCTCCAGTTACCAAAGTTCCGACCATTGCCGTTGAGTCCTCTATTAAATCTTCAGTTAAAGCAGATGAGAAATCAAAAGAAAAATCAGATGCTCCTTCAAGTCGTAGTAAAGTTACTGATTTCTCCAGTTATTCTAACTCTCAGTTAAGGCTTCCTGTAGACGCCATTCATATGAGATTAGATCAGTTACATGAAGAATCAGAAGCAGCCTCTTCCCATTCCAGAGAAGAAAATGTTAGTAAAAATTTAGAAGAAGAAGACGAAGTTGATTGTGACCCCTATGGCACTGTCAATCTTCAGGATGCTCAGGACCCTTTTGCCTGATCATCATATTTATTGCATCCTATTCAGTCAGCACCTGCTCCGGCAGCCTAGTCAGCACCTACCCAGGAAGCTTAGTCAACACCTACTCCGGCAGCCTCGTCAGTAGCATCTTTTGCTACTACAGCCTCGCCAGCAACATCTTCTACTTTCCACCAAAAGCAGCACTCAGTCAGACATCTGGCCCCACGACCCCTTTAGTCAAAAGAAGACGTTTTCTTTTCCATCGAAAGCAGATTCTTTTCCTTTTACTTTTGTAAATATAATATGTTTTTAACTTGTACTTTTACCTCAGTTATTGTAATAGTAATATTGTAACAGTTCATTTCCTTGTTCTATAAAAGAAAATCGAATTCATTTAGTGAAGCAGACTTAGAAAGACTCAGAGATCCTTCTCTGACTAATCTTTAGCCTCCACCGCTGTTTAGCCTACTTAACCCCTCTTCATCTAATGTTCTTCTTTTAGTTATCTTGTAAGTTAATTTTATTTTATGCACTTGTAAATAGTTCAAGTTAATCAATAAAATTATTTCTATTTTAGTAATATTATATTTACAAAAGTAAAAGAAAAAGAATCTGCTTTCGGTGGAAAAGAAGACGTCTTCTTTTGACTAAAGGGACCGTGGGGCCAGAAAAGGAAAAGAATCAGCTTTCGGTGGAAAAGCAGACGTCTTCTTTTGACTAAAGGGGTCGTGGGGCCAGATGTCTGACAGAGTGCTGCTTTTGGTGGAAAGTAGAAGATGCTGTTGGCGAGGCTGTAGGAGCAAAAGATGCTGCTGACGAGGCTGCCGGAGCAGGTGTTGACTAGGCTGCTTGGGTAGGTGCTGACTAGGCTGCCGGAGCAGGTGCTTACTGAATAGGATGCGATAAATATGATGATCAGGAAAAAGGGTCCTGAGCATCCTGAAGATTGACAGTGCCATAGGGGTCACAATCAACTTCGTCTTCTTCTTCTAAATTTTGACTAACATTCTCTTATCTGGAATGGGAAGAGGCTGCTTCTGATTCTTCATGTAACTGATCTAACCTCATATGAATGGCGTCTGCAGGAAGCCTTAACTGAGAGTTAGAATAACTGGAGACATCAGTAACTTTACTAGGACTTGAAGGAGCAACTGATTTTTCTTTTGATTTCTCAGCTGCTTTAACTGAAGATTTACTAGAGGACTCAACAGCAATGGTCAGAACTTTGGTAACTGGAGGAGTTAATGATGGATTAGGAGGAAATTCTTTCTGAACTTCACCAACTATTCTATCGACACCGAACTTATCCTACCATTTAATGTAAAAATGGCGAGTGACATGAGGAATTGGTGAGATGACTGTCTGAGCTGTCCTAATTCCTATGGAAGAAGGAGGCTGGAATACAGTGACTTCTTGGGTGGCTAAAATGACATATTGCCATTTAAGGATCCAAGGAATTTTATATTTACTGAAAAATATAAGGAAGGTTGGGATTTCCTTGTATTTTGGGAGATAATTACTATGACTACAAAAATGTTCTAACTGGACTAAAAGAGGTTCAGGGAAAATAGCATGGTCCAACCCATGCATTGACCACCAAAGAATGAACCACTCGGGGAATTGACTCTTGAACTTTTGGTCGAACTGGAAAAACCAAGAATGACTGTGATCATCATTCTGGTGAAGCATGATTTTGAACCAAGCCTCACTATAATCATAATAGCAATAGGGGCTAGCATGATTAGAAAGTGACTTGAGATCGAAAGGATGACTACCCCAATCTGAAAGATTGAGAACCTGTTTAATATACAACGAGTGATAAAGGAGCTTGGATTTATCATTGTTGGCATAAATAGGTTTGATAAATACTGACTCTATTTTAATAAGAATATCCTTATAAAAGACCAAAGATTTAGAAGGAGCAAGAGGAAGGAAATGCCATCCAGTAGAAAAATACTGGGCAGCTAATTTAACTGGGTCATCTTTAGGTTTCATGGGTAACTCAATGTGGAATAAGTGCTGATCATATTTAGCACGATACTCCGAAGCTGGGTTACAAGGGTTTGATGAGGTTGCTTTGGGTTGATTGGCAAAAATATCAAATAGTTTAGGTTGACTAGCAAGAACTGATGCATAGGGCTTGGGGACTGTACCAAGCACCTGGAATTTATTATGGGTTTGGGTAACTGGATGAGGAAAAATAGTTCCCTTTGACTGATTAACTAGGCCTGAAGAACAACCATGACAACGAGAAGATGATCCTCCTCGCACACTCATAGTGCTGTAATAGTACTTGTGTTAATAAATTCACGTGTGAGAAAATCAGGAACTAAGTTGTTACTACCTTTAATATATTCAATATCAAACTCAAAAATACTTAATATAGCTTGCCATCTAGCGAATGAATGCTTAAAGGCGACATTTTCAACGTCTTTCTCAAGAATAAATTTCGCTGACTTGCAGTCTACCCTAACTAGAAACTTTTGATTCAGTAAATCTCTCTGAAATTTCTTAATACATAATACAAGTGATAAAATCTCTTTTTTAATAGTACTATATTTTAACTATGTAGGGTTCTATGCGCCTGAATGGAAACGAACAATTTGTTCGTTAGAAGTAGAAGTTAACTTTTGTTTGAGTATGCGACCAAATCCAATGTCAGAGGCACCAGTTTCAACTATTTTGAATGCTGAATCATTAGAGATGCCAGGGCAAGGCAAAACCTTGACATACTTTTTAACTTGTTGGACGATAGAAGTATGAATGTCAGTCCATGGAGGGGGATTACTTTGTAAGCGCTGGAAAAGAGGCTTACAAATCTTCCTGAGATTCTTGTAGAACTTGCCAATATAATTAAGCGAGCCAAGAAATCTCTGTAGCTGAGTTTTGTCGGTAATCTTATCTGGAAATCTGTCGGCAAATTGAATAGCTCTGTCAATAGGCCGAGTAAGTCCGTGATAGAGGATTAATCAGAGAAACCTGACTTTTGTCAGAAACAGACTACACTTGGAAGGTGAAAGAACAAGACTGTTGGTTTTAACCGTTTTGAAGAATGAATTCAAATGTTTAATATGTTCTTCAATAGTTTTGGAGAATACAAGGATATCGTCGATGTATACAATAATAAAATGTCTGAAAGGATTCAAAATATTATTAAGAATATTCTGAAATTCACTGGGTCCATTTTTTAGTCCAAATGACTGAACATTCCATTCGTAATGTCCAAAAGGAGTGGTGAATGCGATTTTATACCTATCATCGGGATGAATAGCAGCTTGCCAGAATCCTGACTTAAGGTCAAGTTTACTAAAAATGGTGGAGACAGTTAACCTGCTAAGAAGGTAATCCTTATTGGGTAAAGGGTACCTAATCCACTCTAGAACTTTGTTTAATGGCTTGTAATTAATGACTAGACGAGGGACACCTCTCTCTTTCTCAGCTTCATTGTTAACATAGAAGGCTGGGCAAGACCATGGTGACTTGCTATGTCTAATTAACCCTTTACTAAGGAGATCGTTAATTTCATTTTTACATAACTCCATTTGTTCATGACTCATTTGAATAGGTCTAGCTTTAGTGGGAATTAAATGTTCTTTAAATTCTTAACATAAGGTAACCTAACTGTGTGCTTCTTCCTATGCCAAAAAGCATTGGGAGAGTCGGAACATAAATTTTTTGTTAAATAATCTTTTAATTCACTGATTTTTTCTTGAACTCTGTTAGTCTTAAGCTGTTCTTCAACTTGTTGATACCTAACTTCTTCTTTGAGGAAACTTAAGCGGGTAACTTTACAGTTTAACAGGTTCACTGATTTAGAAATTGATTCTTCTTGAATAAATTTTAAATCTCTTTCTTTTGGTTTAATTAGGAACTTAAATGTAATCTTTTTTCTTAAATGCTCGTAGCATAATCCTTTTTTACTAGTAGTGAATGGATATAATAAATATATAAATAGTAATCCTAAAATGAGGTTTTAAAACACATATTGTTCTGACAGATATGTACATTAGGTAATTTATATTTTATTTTCATATGACTACCATTAGCTGTATTAAGCTTTTCACTAGTCTTCTTGTAATATCTAGTGGGAATAAGACCCTCTTGAATACAGTTCAGATCTGCGCCAGTATCAACTAAGGCAGGGAGCTGAATGGAGAAGGTTTTATCAATGACTAGATTAATAGAGATATACCATTTTTGAATGGTAATGTCTTTAATTCTTTTAAGTAAGAGACCTTGAATAAAAAGATCAGGTTCATCTTTAGTACCTGATGATTCTGGTTCATCATGACTTTCATCACTAAAAGAAGAACCATGTACTAGTAAATCTGATTTTTTATCTTCAATCTCCTTTTCTTAAATTAGAAATATCTAATTTTAAGTTAGAAATTTCTTTCTTAAGTTTATTAACTTCATGATTTAGCTCAGGGAGGGAAATTTCTCTAGCTGGAGACTTAAATCTCTCAAGTGTTTTATTAAGACTAAAAATTGGTTTCTCTTTGGCTCTAAGAACCTTATCAGTAACTTTCTTACCTTTGTTTAATAAATCTTTTAGTTGATTTAGATACTGAGTTTTTAATCATGGGTCGGTGATCTTACTACTTAAATCAATTAACAATGAACATTCTTCATCTTCCTCGGTAATTACATTAATTCTTTTACAACAGTTGTTACTACAGTTTTCAGTACAAACTGTAACTTCGTTATCACTATTTGATTCATCGTTACAAGTACTGCTATTGCTAGAAGATTCAGGAATATCTGAAGCTTCTTCATTGCTATGGTTATTTTCGATTCTCATTAATTCTAATAATTGTTATGTGTCTTCTGCTCAGATGTTCAACTGAGCTAATTTCTGCTTAACTCTGCATTCACTTTTAAAGTGTCCTTTCTGCCCACAGTTGTGACAGACAATTTTACTCTTATCAAAATTCTTTGATTTTTTGGTTGATTTTTTGTGTGTTGACTGAGGTTTCTTATAATAAGAATCTTTATTAACAATTTTCTTATCTTGATTATATCTTTTCTTACGATGTTTATGCCTCTTATGTGACTCAATATGTTTATGAGGGCGCCGGTGCTTTCTTCTAGAGGGAGCAACAGGCGGTAAACCATATTATTCACAGAAAGTGCCTAACTCGTATTTTGCATTTTTCTTGTCTTTACTGGCTTGCTTATCTAATTTAAAGTCAATACACATTTTTAATCCTATTTTTTGAATATAACTTATGATATCACCGTAAGTTAAATTATCATAATCTATGTATCCCAAATTTTTACTTAATTCTTCTCTAACTTTATACGCAAATAATGAAGGTAAACCATTAACGAATTTCTCTTTCCAAAATGGTTTATTACTGTCATTACGCATCATAACTATAGAGGTGAATACATCTTTGTACCATCTAAAATCACTTAGAGTGGGACAAGTAAGATTACTTAATTGATCATGAATTCTTTCTGTGATATTATTAGGAGTTCCAATAAAATGTTTAATTATTGAGAAAATTAAAGTATTAACTCCATCTGGCGGTCCAATACCCACATCTTCATCAAAGATGGGATTGCCGTCATCATCTCTTTGGATTGCATGAACTATAGATACTCTAATATCTTCTGTGAGATATTTTTCCCACCAAGATCTAAGAATACCAGTGAATCCACTAGCTATTAATTCAACTATGTCTGGTTGAGATAGGTTGTTGAATTTAGTGATATAACTATTAGCTACCATTGACATGTGATTTAATTTATTAAGAATTTCTTGTTCACTTAAACCATCTATATTCCATTCATATATTTTATTAGATGAAACAGAGAATTGGTTATCTAGATTTCTCTCTTCGAATTGTAGATCCGGAGGAGTAGGTCTAGAATACCAATTTCTGGTAATACTTGTGTTATTAACAGTTAATTTATTTAGCTGTTCATTAAGGTTAGAAACAGATGAGTGATTAGAAGAACTGTCGTCGTCATCATCAGATTCTACTTGATCAATGACAGCAATAGTTCCACTCGGACTTGCTTCAGTTTTAAGTTTTTTAAATATCTTGTCGATAGACTGAACTAACTCATCATCTTTATTAGGAAGACCTAATTTATATCTGTTTTCTGGTGATTTGAGTAAAGGCTGTTCAATTTTTGAATCAGGTTTTTTAATTATATTTTCTTCAAATTTTTCTTCAATTCGATCAAGCTGTTTTCCAACAGTTGCAAGATATTGATTACTAAAGTTTAGTTGCTCAATAATCTTTTTATCATCTTTAATACCATCAGGGATTTTAAACGGACTAGCAATAACTGAAGTGTTTTTAACTGGAATTAGAACTGTCTCTAAAGGAGGATGACTAGACGAAATTTTTGTTTTGTCTTCTTTAATCCATTGTGTTTTACTAATAACATTACACTTACTTTGATATTGTTCATACCAATCGTAAAAAGTAACGTTAATTTTTTCATTTTTAATAAATCTTTTCCATCTATTAACTATCTTATCTCTTTCTTTCTCGGTAGGGTGATTAGATCTGAATAGATGTCTTTTTTCTTTATTAGATTTTGAATTAAAATCTTTTACCAAATTATCCCAATCTAAAATAAATTCTTTTTTAATGACTCTTAGTTGATTATGAATATGGGTTGTTGTGGTAACTCATTTGGCAAAGTCCATTGACTAGGTAAGGTAATATCCTTCCAGAGAATTGTTCTCGGGATCTGGATATTAGCATCATTAGTTGAACTTTGAATTAAAACTGTTTGATCTTTAGGACTTTTATTAAGAGCATGAACATTCAAGTTTGACTTCATGGTCTTATAGTAAATCCGGTAGATCAAAGCAATAGGCTGAGATCCCTCAATCATTTGAGTAATCTCTCCTTCAGTTTTAATATTTAATGTTAATGCTTTAAATAAGTTTTTATCACTAAGACTTAATGTGAAATCAGGAAAACAATTAAAGTGAATCGGACCATTATGTAGGCTTGCTTCCATGGCACCAATTATACTAGGATAATAATTTAAAAATCTGGCGTCTCTAAGACAGAGGTAGATTGATGAATTAATTCCTTTCCTGTTAAGTGGTTTTACTGCAACTTGAACTAAACCTATATGAATAAAATTATAAGCCTTTTTCCTTTGTTTTTTAATAACATCTGGGGATAAAAGACTACAATTTTCATATTCTTTATTAATAGCATAAACTCTTTCAACTGTCTTGACATTATAGTCAGTTTTAAATTTATCTGAAAAAGTTGACTGATAAATTTCTTTAGGGGATACCCTAGGTATGTTCCAATTGTGTAAAACTTGATTAATGTTTTCATAACTCTGTTCTTCTTGGTTAACGATGTCTGGAACTGGAGGCAAAGTTGACCGGTTACTAACTGAAGAGCTGGATCTAAATAATCTACTCATCTTGACCCTTTTCAAAAATAAAATTTGACTCAAGGTTCATTCTTGCATACCCCGTTTACCCTAAGTAGGCTCATACCTATGTTCTATAACCTGACACTGTTCACAACCTGGAGACTTACAAAGGTTAGACACGAACTAGGTGGATTACAGGTAAGTAAGGTGACTTCAGAACTCTGAGGAAGAAGAAGATTTTAGAAAAGTAAAGATAGGTTGATTAAAAAGATCTTACTACGCAGTTAGAAACAACAAACAATTTGGCTCTGATACCATTTGGGGAGGGAGGACGATAGGAGTAGAGAAGAAGAACAGATGTGCATACAAACACAATTAAATTACTAAAATAGAAATAATTTTATTGATTAACTTGAACTATTTACAAGTACATAAAATAAAATTAACTTACAAGATAACTAAAAGAAGAACATTAGATGAAGAGGGGTTAAGTAGGCTAAACAGTGGTGGAGGCTAAAGATTAGTCAGAGAAGGATCTCTGAGTCTTTCTAAGTCTGCTTCACTAAATGAATTCGATTTTCTTTTATAGAACAAGGAAATGAACTGTTACAACATTACTATTACAATAACTGAGGTAAAAGTACAAGTAAAAAACATATTACATTTACTAAATTAAAGTAAAAGGAAAAGAATTTGCTTTCGTTGGAAAAGCAGACGTCTTCTTTTGACTAAAGGGGCCATGGGGCCAGAAAAGGAAAAGAATATGCTTTCGGTGGAAAAGTAGATGTCTTCTTTTGACTAAAGGGGTCGTGGGGCCAGATGTCTGACTGAGTGCTGCTTTTGGTGGAAAGCAGAAGATGCTGCTGGCGAGGTTGTAGGAGCAAAAGATGTTGCTGACGAGGCTGCCGGAGCAGGTGTTGAATAGGCTGCCGGAGCAGGTGCTGACTGAATAGGATGTGATAAATATGATGATCAGGCAAAAGGGTCCTAAGCATCCTGAAGATTGACAGTGCCATAGGGGTCACAATCAACTTCGTCTTCTTATTCTAAATTTTGACTAACATTCTCTTCTCTAGAATGGGAAGAGGCTGCTTCTGATTCTTCGTGTAACTGATCTAACCTCATATGAATGGCGTCTGCAGGAAGCCTTAACTGAGAGTTAGAATAACTGGAGACATCAGTAACTTTACTAGGACTTGAAGGAGCAACTGATTTTTCTTTTGATTTCTCAGCTGCTTTAACTGAAGATTTACTAGAGGACTCAACGGCAATGGTCGAAACTTTGGTAACTGGAGGAGTCAATGATGGAGTAGGAGGAAATTCTTTCTGAACTTGACCAACTATCCTATCGACACCGAACTTATCCCACCATTTAATGTAAAAACGGCGAGAGACATGAGGAATTGGTGAGATGACTGTCTGAGCTGTCCTAATTCCTATGGAAGAAGGAGGCTGGAATACAGTGACTTCTTGGGTGGCTAAAATGACATATTGCCATTTAAGGATCCAAGGGATTTTATATTTACTGAAAAATATAAGGAAGGTTGGGATTTCCTCGTATTTTGGGAGATAATTACTATAAGTACAAAAATGTTCTAACTGGACTAAAAGAGGTTCAGGGAAAATAGCACGGTCCAACCCATGCCTTGACCACCAAAAAATGAACCACTTGGGGAATTAACTCTTGAACTTTTAGTCGAACTGGAAAAACTAAGATTGACTGTGATCATCATTCTGGTGAAGAATGATTTTGAACCAAGCCTCAATATAATCATAATAGCAATAGGGGCTAGAATGATTAGAAAGTGACTTGAGATCAGAAGGATGACTACCCCAATCTGAAAGATTGAGAACCTGTTTAAAACACAACGAGTGATAAAGGAGCTTGGATTTATCATCGTTGGCATAAATAGGTTTGATAAATACTGACTCTGTTTCAATAAGAATATCCTTATAAAAGACCAAAGATTTATAAGGAGCAAAAGGAAGGAAATGCCATCCGGAAGGAAAATACTGGGCAGCCAATTTAACTGGGTCATCTTTCGGTTTCATGGGTAATTTAATGTGGAATAAGTGCTGATCATATTAGCACGATAATCCTAAGCTGGGTTACTAGGGTTTGATGAGGTTGCTTTGGGTTGATTGGCAAAAATAACAAATAGTTTAGGTTGACTAGCAAGAACTGGTGCATAGGGCTTGGGGACTGTACCAAGCACCTGGAATTTATTATGGGTTTGGGTAACTGGATGAGGAACAACAGTTCCCTTTGACTGATTAACTGGGCCTGAAGAACGGCCATGACCACGAGAAGATGATCCTCCTCGCACACTCGTGGTGCTGTAATAGTACCTGTGTTAATGAATTCACGTGTGAGAAAATCAGGAACTGAGTTGTTAGTACCTTTAATATATTCAATATCAAAATCAAAAATACTTAATATAGCTTGCCATCTAGCAAACGAATGCTTAGAGGCGACGTTTTCAACGTCTTTCTCAAGAATAAATTTCGCTGACTTGCAGTCTATCCTAACTAGAAACTTTTGATTCAGTAAATTTCTCTGAAATTTCTTAATACATAATACAAGTGATAAAATCTCTTTTTTAATAGTACTATATTTTAACTGTGTAGGGTTCCATTCGCCTGAATTGAAACAAATAATTTGTTCGTTAGATGTAGGAGTTAACTTTTGTTTGAGTATGCCACCAAATCCAATGTCAGAGGCATCAGTTTCAACTATTTTGAATGTTGAATCAATAGAGATGCCAAGGCAAGGCAAAACCTTGACATACTTTTTAACTTGCTGGACGACAGAAGTATGAATGTCAGTCCATGTAGGGGGATTACTTTGTAAGCGATGGAAAAGAGGCTTATAAATCTTCCTGAGATTCTTGTAGAACTTGCCAATATAATTAAGTGAGCAAAGAGATCTCTGTAGCTGAGTTTTTTCGGTAATCTTATCTGGAAATCTTTCGGCAAATTTAATAGCTCTGCCAATAGGCCGAGTAAGTCCGTGATAGAGGATTAATCTGAGAAACCTGACTTTTATCAGAAACAGACTACACTTGGAAGGTGAAAGAATAAGACCATTAGTTTTAACCGTTTTGAAGAATGAATTCAAATGTTTAATATGTTCTTCAATAGTCTTGGAGAATACAAGGATATCGTCGATGTATACAATAATAAAATGACTGAAAGTATTCAAAATATTACTAAGAATATTTTGAAATTCACTGGGTCCATTTTTTAGTCCAAATGACTGAACATTCCATTCGTAATGTCCGAAAGGAGTGGTGAATGCGATTTTGTGCCTATCATCGGGATGAATAGCAACTTGCCAGAATCCTGACTTAAGGTCAAATTTACTAAAAATGGTGGAGACACTTAACCTGCTAAGGAGGTCACCCTTATTGGGTAAAGGGTACCTAATCCACTCTAGAACTTTATTTAATGGCTTGTAATTAATGACTGGATGAGGGATACCTCTCTCTTTCTCAGTTTCATTGTTAACATAGAAGGCTGGGAAAGACCATGGTGACTTACTATGTCTAATTAACCCTTTACTAAGGAGATCGTTAATTTTATTTTTACATAACTCTATTTGTTCATGACTCATTTGAATAGGTCTAGCTTTAGTGGGAATTAAATATTCTTTAAATTCTTTAGCATAAGGTAACCTAACTGTGTGCTTCTTCCTATGCCAAAAAGCATTGGGAGAGTCGGAACATAAATTTTTTGTTAAATAATCTTTTAATTCATTGATTTTTTCTTGAACTCTATTAGTCTTAAGCTTTTCTTCAACTTGTTGATACCTAACTTCTTCTTTGAGGAAACTTAAGTGGGTAACTTTACAGTTTAACAGGTTCACTGATTTAGAAATTGATTCTTCTTAAATAAATTTTAAATATATTTCTTTTGGTTTAATTAGGAACTTAAATGTAATCTTTTTTCTTAAATGCTCGCAGCATAATCCTTTATTACTAGTAGTGAATGGATATAATAAATATATAAATGGTAATCCTAAAATGATTTTGTCTGTAAGGTTGCGGATTAAAACAAATGAGGTTTTAAAACACATATTGTCCTGATAGATATGTACATTAGGTAATTTATATTTTATTTTCATATGACTACCATTAGCTGAATTAAGCTTTTCACTAGTCTTCTTGTAATATCTAGTGGGAATAAGACCTTCTTGAATACAGTTTAGATCTGCGCCAGTATCAACTAAGGCAGGGAGCTGAATGGAGAAGGTTTTATCAATGACTAGATTAATAGACATATACCATTTTTGAATGGTAATGTCTTTAATTCTTTTAAGTGTGAGACCTTGAATAAAAAGATCAGGTTCATCTTTAGTACCTGATGATTCTGGTTCATCATGACTTTCATCACTAGAAGAAGAATTATGTACTTGTAAATCTGATTTTTTATCATCAATCTCCTTTCTTAAATTAGAAATATCTAATTTTAAGTTAGAAATTTCTTTCTTAAGTTTATTAACTTCATGATTTAGCTCAGGGAGGGTAATTTCTCTAGCTGGAGACTTAAATCTCTCAAGTGTTTTATTAAGACTAAAAACTGGTTTCTCTTTGGCTCTAAGAACCTTATTAGTAACTTTCTTATCTTTGTTTAAAAAATCTTTTAGTTGATTTAGATACTGAGTTTTTAATCCTGGGTCGGTTATCTTACTAATTAAATCAATTAACAATGAACATTCTTCATCTTCCTTGGTAATTACATTAATTCTTTTACAACAGTTGTTACTACAGTTTTCAGTACAAACTGTAACTTCGTTATCACTATTTGATTCATCGTTACAAGTACTGCTACTGCTAGAAGATTCAGGAATATCTGAAGCTTCTTCATTACTATTGTTATTTTTGATTCTTATTAATTTTAATAATTGTTCTGTGTCTTCTGCTGAGATGTTCAACTGAGCTAATTTCTGCTTAACTCTGCATTCACTTTTAAAGTGTCCTTTCTGTCCACAGTTGTGACAGACAATTTTACTCTTATTAAAATTCTTTGATTTTTTGGTTGATTTTTTGTGTGTTGACTGAGGTTTCTTATAATAAGAATCTTTATTAACAATTTTCTTATCTTGATTATATCTTTTCTTATGATGTTTATGCCTCTTATGTGACTCAATATGTTTATGAGGGCGCCGGTGCTTTCTTCTAGAGGGAGCAACAGGCGGTAAACCATATTATTCACAGAAAGTGCCTAACTCATATTTTACTTTTTTCTTGTCTTTACTGGCTTGCTTATCTAATTTAAAGTCAATACCCATTTTTAATCCTATTTTTTGAATATAACTTATGATATCACCGCAAGTTAAATTATCATAATCTATGTATCCCAAATTTTTACTTAATTCTTCTCTAACTTTATACGCAAATAATGAAGGTAAAGCATTAACGAATTTCTCTTTCCAAAATGGTTTATTACTGTTATTACGCATCATAACTCTAGAGGTGAATACATCTTTGTACCATCTAAAATCACTTAGAGTGGGACAAGTAAGATTACTTAATTGATCATGAATTCTTTTCTGTGATATTACTAGGAGTTCCAATAAAATGTTTAATTATTGTGAAAATTAAAGTATTAACTCCATCTGGCGGTCCAATACCCACATCTTCATCAAAGATGGGATTGCCGTCATCATCTCTTTGGATTGCATGAACTATAGATACTCTAATATCTTCTGTGAGATATTTTTCCAACCAAGATCTAAGAATACCAGTGAATCCACTAGCTATTAATTCAACTATGTCTGGTTGAGATAGGTTGTTGAATTTAGTGATATAACTATTAGCTACCATTGACATGTGATTTAATTTATTAAGAATTTCTTGTTCACTTAAACCATCTATATTCCATTCATATATTTTATTAGATGAAACAGAGAATTGCTTATCTAGATTTCTCTCTTCGAATTGTAGATCTGGAGGAGTAGGTCTAGAATACCAATTTTTGGTAATACTTGTGTTATTAATAGTTAATTTATTTAGCTGTTCATTAAGGTTAGAAACAGATGAGTGATTAGAAGAACTGTCGTAGTCATCATCAGATTCTACTTGATCAATGACATCAATAGTTCCACTCGGACCTGCTTCAATTCTAATTCCAGTTAAAAATACTTCAGTTATTTCTAGTCCGTTTAAAACCCCGGATGGTATTAAAGATGACAAAAAGATTATTGAGCAACTATACTTAAGTAATCAATATCTTGCAACTGTTGGAAAACAACTTGATCGAATTGAAGAAAAATTTGAAGAAATTATAATTAAAAAACTGTTTCAAAAATTGAACAACCTTTACTTAAATTACCAGAAAACAGATATAAATTAGGTCTTCCTAATAAAGATGACCACCAAAGAATGAACCACTTGGGGAATTGACTCTTGAACTTTTGGTCGAACTGGAAAAACCAAGAATGACTGTGATCATCATTCTGGTGAAGCATGATTTTGAACCAAGCCTCAATATAATCATAATAGCAATAGGGGCTAGCATGATTATAAAGTGACTTGAGATCGGAAGGGTGACTACCCCAATCTGAAAGATTGAGAACCTGTTTAATATACAATGAGTGATAAAGGAGCTTGGATTTATCATCGTTGGCATAAATAGGTTTGATAAATACTGACACTATTTCAATAAGAATATCCTTATAAAAGATCAAAGATTTATAATGAGTAAGAGGAAGGAAATGCCATCCAGTAGGAAAATACTGGGCAGCCAATTTAACTATGTCATCTTTAGGTTTCATGGGTAACTAAATGTGGAATAAGTGCTGATCATATTTAGCACGATACTCCGAAGCTGGGTTACTAGGGTTTGATGAGGTTGCTTTGGGTTGATTGGCAAAAATATCAAATGGTTAGTTTAGGTTGACTAGCAAGAACAAGCTAGTGGATTCACTGGTATTCTTAGATCTTGGTGAGAAAAACATCTCACAGAAGATATAATAAGGATGACCTCCTTAGCAGGTTAAGTGTCTCCACCATTTTTAGTAAATTTGACCTTAAGTCAGGATTCTGGCAAGTTGATATTTACTTCTGTCGTCCAGCAAGTTAAAAAGTATGTCAAGTAAGATTACTTAATTGATCATGAATTCTTTCTGTGATATTACTAGGAGTTCCATTAAAATGTTTAATTATTGTGAAAATTAAAGTATTAACTCCATCTGGCGGTCCAATACCCACATCTTCATCAAAGATGGGATTGTCGTCATCATCTCTTTGGATTGCATGAACTATAGATACTCTAATATCTTCTGTGAGATGTTTTTCCCACCAAGATCTAAGAATACCAGTGAATCCACTAGCTATTAATTCAACTATGTCTGGTTCATATAGGTTGTTGAATTTAGTGATATAACTATTAGCTACCATTGACATGTGATTTAATTTATTAAGAATTTCTTGTTCACTTAAACCATCTATATTCCATTCATATATTTTATTAGATGAAACAGAGAATTGCTTATCTAGATTTCTCTCTTCGAATTGTAGATCCGGAGGAGTAGGTATAGAATACCAATTTTTGGTAATACTTATGTTATTAACAGTTAATTTATTTAGCTGTTCATTAAGGTTAGAAACAGATGAGTGATTAGAAGAACTGTCGTAGTCATCATCAGATTCTACTTGATCAATGACATCAATAGTTCCACTCGGACCTGCTTCAATTCTAATTCCAGTTAAAAACGCTTCAGTTATTTCTAGTCCGTTTAAAACCCCGGATGGTATTTAAGATGACAAAAAGATTATTGAGCAACTATACTTAAGTAATCAATATCTTGCAACTGTTGGAAAATAGCTTGATCGAATTGAAGAAAAATTTGAAGAAATTATAATTAAAAAACCTGTTTCAAAAATTGAACAACCTTTACTTAAATTACCAGAAAACAGATATAAATTAGGTCTTCCTAATAAAGATGACCACCAAAGAATGAACCACTTGGGGAATTGACTCTTGAACTTTTGGTCGAACTGGAAAAACCAAGAATGACTGTGATCATCATTCTGGTGAAGCATGATTTTGAACCAAGCCTCAATATAATCATAATAGCAATAGGGGCTAGCATGATTATAAAGTGACTTGAGATCGGAAGGGTGACTACCCCAATCTGAAAGATTGAGAACCTGTTTAATATACAATGAGTGATAAAGGAGCTTGGATTTATCATCGTTGGCATAAATAGGTTTGATAAATACTGACACTGTTTCAATAAGAATATCCTTATAAAAGATCAAAGATTTATAATGAGTAAGAGGAAGGAAATGCCATCCAGTAGGAAAATACTGGGCAGCCAATTTAACTATGTCATCTTTAGGTTTCATGGGTAACTAAATGTGGAATAAGTGCTGATCATATTTAGCACGATACTCCGAAGCTGGGTTACTAGGGTTTGATGAGGTTGCTTTGGGTTGATTGGCAAAAATATCAAATGGTTAGTTTAGGTTGACTAGCAAGAACAAGCTAGTGGATTCACTGGTATTCTTAGATCTTGGTGAGAAAAACATCTCACAGAAGATATAATAAGGATGACCTCCTTAGCAGGTTAAGTGTCTCCACCATTTTTAGTAAATTTGACCTTAAGTCAGGATTCTGGCAAGTTGATATTTACTTCTGTCGTCCAGCAAGTTAAAAAGTATGTCAAGTAAGATTACTTAATTGATCATGAATTCTTTCTATGATATTACTAGGAGTTCCATTAAAATGTTTAATTATTGTGAAAATTAAAGTATTAACTCCATCTGGCGGTCCAATACCCACATCTTCATCAAAGATGGGATTGTCGTCATCATCTCTTTGGATTGCATGAACTATAGATACTCTAATATCTTCTGTGAGATGTTTTTCCCACCAAGATCTAAGAATACCAGTGAATCCACTAGCTATTAATTCAACTATGTCTGGTTCATATAGGTTGTTGAATTTAGTGATATAACTATTAGCTACCATTGACATGTGATTTAATTTATTAAGAATTTCTTGTTCACTTAAACCATCTATATTCCATTCATATATTTTATTAGATGAAACAGAGAATTGCTTATCTAGATTTCTCTCTTCGAATTGTAGATCCGGAGGAGTAGGTATAGAATACCAATTTTTGGTAATACTTATGTTATTAACAGTTAATTTATTTAGCTGTTCATTAAGGTTAGAAACAGATGAGTGATTAGAAGAACTGTCGTCGTCATCATCAGATTCTACTTGATCAATGACAGCAATAGTTCCACTCGGACCTGCTTCAGTTTTAAGTTTTTTAAATATCTTGTCGATAGACTGAACTAACTCATCATCATTATTAGGAAGACCTAATTTATATCTATTTTCTGGTAATTTGAGTAAAGGCTGTTCAATTTTTGAATCAGGTTTTTTAATTATATTTTCTTCAAATTTTTCTTCAATTCGATCAAGCTGTTTTCCAACAGTTGCAAGATATTGATTACTAAAGTTTAGTTGCTCAATAATCTTTTTATCATCTTTAATACCATCAGGGATTTTAAACGGACTAGCAATAACTGAAGTGTTTTTAACTGGAATTAGAACTGTCTCTAAAGGAGGATGATGATATTCTTAGTACTTGAGTTGGTATTATATTATTATGTCAGTTATTTTGATGTCTTTATGTTTAGTAGTGCATATTATTTAAAATTTTTAAAAAATTTCAATTTTATGTTATATCTTAGCAAATAGTAGACGTCAGTTGCGGAAGGCGACAACTGATAAATGCTCACGGAAGTCCTTTGCGTTGAATTCTTTTATTGCGTTTAGTAAGGACACTATCAGTTTCAAGTTTGGGGGTCTTCTACGTTTTTTTTGATATGTTTTATTTTATTTTTATTTTTGGGGTTTAACTGCATTTGCATTTCTAGTATAGGCTGTGTCTCTTGAGCATTGATTTAATTTGAATTAAGCTATTATTTATTATCAGGCAAATGATTGTTAAGGTTATAACTCATGAAAAATGGATAAATGTTGCGCTTAGTTTGGGGTGATCGACTTGTTGTTGGTTATTGCTTTGCTTATGACTCCTACTTTTGAGCACTCATCCATTTGTAATGAACTAGTTGTATACTTAGAGAAGGCTTATATGACTAAATGCTTGTGGGAGATATCAAGAAGCTCTAGAACTCGTTTAAACATCACTCGAAGCAATATACTTAAGTTTGATTGATTGATCATGTGGTGGGTTGAGATGGAGCGTAAAACGCACTCACTCATAAACACATGCTGAGGGGAGATAGAGCGTAAAACGCACTCACCTATATAAAAAAAAGTATATATATCAAAAATCTTGCGGTGGGTTGAGATGGAGCGTAAAACGCACTCGCCCATAAAAGCGAACTTAGGGTGAGATGGATCGTAAAATGCACTCGCCCATAAAAACGGACTTAGGGTAAGATGGAGCATAAAATGCACTCACCTAAGAGTCCTTTGATCTAAATTTTTTGGAATGTGTGATTTGTCTACAATTGCGATGAGTGATGTGTTAAGCATGTAGTTTTTGAAGTTTATTTCTTTCATAAGGTAATATGGTTGTATAAGCTAATCCGAGCAATAATTGGTTTAGTGCAAATGGATACACACACACACACACAGAAAAAGAATCTAAAGCAAGGTATGACTGACAAGCAAGTTGAAATCCTAGACGTTCTGACATTTTGAAAGTTTTCTAGAGTTATCATGTTTTGACATCTTTAAGGCCATTGTTCAAACTTATTGATTCATTGCTCAAGTGGTTGATTGTTAGAATTTATTTTTATAGTTTTTGTTCTTAGTGTTTTGCTTGAGGACAAGCAAAGATTCAAGTTTGGGGGCATTTGATGAGTGTGTTTTATATACACAAATTAGGTACTTTTGAGTTTGATAATGTGTTAATCCTAAGCTAGTTTGTTTGGTTTTTATATGTTTTCATTGTATTATTGTGTAATATAGTTTCATATTGCTTTTATGTATTTTTGTATTAGTTTGATGTGTTTTTACTTTGTTTTGTAGGAATCGGATGGAACGTCATTTGGGTCGATGGTTGGAATCGCCAAATTTGCATTTTCGGTTTCCCATTGACATAGCAGTCCCGTAAAGCCCAATTTGTGCCATGCTCCCGCCATTATCTCTCCAAACTCCAAGAATGAAAGTTGTAGATAAACGTCTCCTCTTTCCGGACCATCTTGAATCGCATCAATCGGAGTTTATATGAAGAAGTTATGGCCATTTTCCCAACGGATGTCCAAGCAGAAAATTAGCCGGCGCTGCAGCGCGACTTGCTAGTGTATTTTCAGCGCCGCAGCGCCACTTAGCAGTAGCCCAGCCCCCTTTCCGAGCTGCAGCGCCCCGTTCAAGTCAAATCATGGAGCTGCAGCGCCAGACACGAATTTTGGACAGTTTTCAGCTATTAAATGCTCAACCTAATGACCCAAAAACATAATCCTTCATTTCTACTTGCAGCCTAGAGGAGAAAAAGAGAGAGGTGGCGGCTTGTAGAAGAGGGAGGCCATGGCTCTTGGCCATGGTTCTTCAAGAGCTTCAAGGAGCATCAATGGTGGGAGCTTCAACAACATCAATGGAGGAGCTTCAACCAACAAATAAGGGAAGCCATCATTTCTTTCTTTATTTTTTTCCTCTAGTGGCTAGAACTCATTCTTGGGGATCTAGTGCAAACACTTGTAACCCCTATGGAGGCAAGGAATTGCATTAAACTTATAGCTTTTCTTTGATACTTGTTTTATCCGTTGGATGATTACCAAATATTTGGAATAGTTTGATTTATTTGTTATGAATTAAACTTCTATTTGCTTTCCTTTTGATTGGTGTCATACGAATGGGTTGTTTATGTGATTATGTATATGCATAATTTATGTGTTTCCAATTCATAGTGGTTGCCATGATCAAAAAGAGAGTTAAGAGATTTGAACAAAATGATGCACGCCAAGTGTTTGACAAAATGCTTGTGTGTGGATATTGTGTTCTTAGTTCTTTATCTATCTATGTTTTGTTTTAATTAATTGTTCGAATAAGATTATAGCGATATGAAGTCGGTATTGGGTAAATTTTATTAAATAATTCCTCGTGGGAACGATATTTTTCTTATCACTTTATTACTTGTTGACCGTGTATACTTGCACGTATTCATTGATTGCGAAAACACGCGCAAATAAAGATCAAACAAATAAAAGATAAATATACGTTCAAATTAAGACTACATTGATTGAAATCAATATTGGACAATATTAGAATAATAATTCCCCGGCAACGGCGCCAAAAACTTGTTGATCGATTTCGCAATCAATGAATACGTGCAAGTATACACGGTCAACAAGTAATAAAGTGATAAGAAAAGTATCGTTTCCACGAGGAATTATTTAATAAAATTTACCCAATACCGACTTCATATCGCTATAATCTTATTCGAACAATTAATTAAAACAAAACATAGATAGATAAAGAACTAAGAACACAATATCCACACACAAGCATTTTGTCAAACACTTGGCGTGCATCATTTTGTTCAAATCTCTTAACTCTCTTTTTGATCATGGCAACCACTATGAATTGGAAACACATAAATTATGCATATACATAATCACATAAACAACCCATTCGTATGACACCAATCAAAAGGAAAGCAAATAGAAGTTTAATTCATAACAAATAAATCAAACTATTCCAAATATTTGTTAATCATCCAATGGATAAAACAAGTATCAAAGAAAAGCTGTAAGTTTAATTCAATTCCTTGCCTCCATAGGTGTTACAAGTGTTTGCACTAGATCCCCAAGAATGAGTTCTAGCCACTAGAGGAAAAAAATAAAGAAAGAAATGATGGCTTCCCTTAGTTGTTGGTTGAAGCTCCTCCATTGATGTTGTTGAAGCTCCCACCATTGATGCTCCTTGAAGCTCTTGAAGAACCATGACCAAGAGCCATGGCCTCCCTCTTCTACAAGCCGCCACCTCTCTCTTTTTCTCCTCTAGGCTGCAAGTAGAAATGAAGGATTATGTTTTTGGGTCATTAGGTTGAGCATTTAATAGCTGAAAACTGTCCAAAATTCGTGTCTGGCGCTGCAGCGCCATGATTTGACTTGAACGGGGTGCTGCAGCGCGGAAAGGGGGCTGGGCTACTACTAAGTGGCGCTGCGGCGCTGAAAATACACTAGCAAGTCGCGCTGCAGCGCCGGCTAATTTTCTGCTTGGACATCCGTTGGGAAAATGGCCATAACTTCTTCATATAAACTCCGATTGATGCGATTCAAGATGGTCCGGAAAGAGGAGACGTTTATCTACAACTTTCATTCATGGAGTTTGGACAGATAATGGCGGGAGCATGGTACAAATTGGGCTTTACGGGACTGCTATGTCAATGGGAAACCGAAAATGCAAATTTGGCGATTCCAACCATCGACCCAAATGACGTTCCATCCGATTCCTACAAAACAAAGTAAAAACACATCAAACTAATACAAAAATACATAAAAGCAATATAAAACTATATTACACAATAATACAATGAAAACATATAAAAACCAAACAAACTAGCTTAGGATTAACACATTATCAAACTCAAAAGTACCTAATTTGTGTATATAAAATACACTCATCAAATGCCCCCAAACTTGAATCTTTGCTTGTCCTCAAGCAAAACACTAAGAACAAAAACTATAAAAATAAATTCTAACAATCAACCACTTGAGCAATGAATCAATAAGTTTGAACAATGGCCTTAAAGATGTCAAAACATGATAACTCTAGAAAACTTTCAAAATGTCAGAACGTCTAGGATTTCAACTTGCTTGTCAGTCATACCTTGCTTTAGATTCTTTCTCTGTGTGTGTGTGTGTGTGTATCCATTTGCACTAAACCAATTATTGCTCGGATTAGCTTATACAACCATATTACCTTATGAAAGAAATAAACTTCAAAAACTACATGCTTAACACATCACTCATCGCAATTGTAGACAAATCACACATTCCAAAAAATTTAGATCAAAGGACTCTTAGGTGAGTGCATTTTATGCTCCATCTTACCCTAAGTCCGTTTTTATGGGCGAGTGCGTTTTACGATCCATCTCACCCTAAGTTCGCTTTTATGGGCAAGTGCGTTTTACGCTCCATCTCAACCCACCGCAAGATTTTTGATATATATACTTTTTTTTATATAGGTGAGTGCGTTTTACGCTCTATCTCCCCTCAGCATGTGTTTATGAGTGAGTGCGTTTTACGCTCCATCTCAACCCACCACATGATCAATCAATCAAACTTAAGTATATTGCTTCGAGTGATGTTTAAACGAGTTCTAGAGCTTCTTGATATCTCCCACAAGCATTCAGTCATATAAGCCTTCTCTAAGTATACAACTAGTTCATTACAAATGGATGAGTGCTCAAAAGTAGGAGTCATAAGCAAAGCAATAACCAACAACAAGTCGATCACCCCAAACTAAGCGCAACATTTATCCATTTTTCATGAGTTATAACCTTAACAATCATTTGCCTGATAATAAATAATAGCTTAATTCAAATTAAATCAATGCTCAAGAGACACAGCCTATACTAGAAATGCAAATGCAGTTAAACCCCAAAAATAAAAATAAAATAAAACATATCAAAACAAAACGTAGAAGACCCCCAAACTTGAAACTGATAATGTCCTTACTAAACGCAATAAAAGAATTCAACGCAAAGGACTTCCGTGAGCATTTATCAGTTGTCGCCTTCCGCAACTGACGTCTACAATTTGCTAAGATATAACATAAAATTGAAATTTTTTAAAAATTTTAACGAATATGCACTACTAAACATAAAGACATCAAAATAACTGACATAATAATATAATACCAACTCAAGTACTAAGAATATCACAAGTACCCCCAAACTTAAGAAGAACATTGTCCTCAATGTAAAGATTGATAAAATAAAAACTAGAGGACTTCCCTGAGAATATGTTAATCATCATCGACATCATCCTCCAAGTCCTCCAAGTCGAGAGTGCCAAACTTATTGCGTGATACTCAATACCTGAAAGTAACTAAAACAAAACATTACACTTTGGGCTGCCTCCCAACAAGCGCTTGGTTTATAGTCTTCGGCCTGACTTTATTTAAAATAGAAATACAAGCTTAATAAAAATGTGTCATGCGAAATCAGAATGTAAGGCCCCAGCTTACGCCAAGTCTTGCACAAGATCAGTATTTACATACAGTCTTGTCAATCCAATCTCACAAATGATAACAATAAATAGAACTGTAAGGCCCCAGCTTACGCCAAGTCTTGCACAAGTTCAGTATTTACATACAGTCTTGTCAGCCTATTTATCGCAATCGAAAAACACGCGCAAATAAAGATCAAACAAATAAAAGATAAATATACGTTCAAATTAAGACTACATTGATTGAAATCAATATTGGACAATATTAGAATAATAATTCCCCGGCAACGGCGCCAAAAACTTGTTGATCGATTTCGCAATCAATGAATACGTGCAAGTATACACGGTCAACAAGTAATAAAGTGATAAGAAAAGTATCGTTTCCACGAGGAATTATTTAATAAAATTTACCCAATACCGACTTCATATCGCTATAATCTTATTCGAACAATTAATTAAAACAAAACATAGATAGATAAAGAACTAAGAACACAATATCCACACACAAGCATTTTGTCAAACACTTGGCGTGCATCATTTTGTTCAAATCTCTTAACTCTCTTTTTGATCATGGCAACCACTATGAATTGGAAACACATAAATTATGCATATACATAATCACATAAACAACCCATTCGTATGACACCAATCAAAAGGAAAGCAAATAGAAGTTTAATTCATAACAAATAAATCAAACTATTCCAAATATTTGGTAATCATCCAATGGATAAAACAAGTATCAAAGAAAAGCTATAAGTTTAATTCAATTCCTTGCCTCCATAGGTGTTACAAGTGTTTGCACTAGATCCCCAAGAATGAGTTCTAGCCACTAGAGGAAAAAAATAAAGAAAGAAATGATGGCTTCCCTTAGTTGTTGGTTGAAGCTCCTCCATTGATGTTGTTGAAGCTCCCACCATTGATGCTCCTTGAAGCTCTTGAAGAACCATGACCAAGAGCCATGGCCTCCCTCTTCTACAAGCCGCCACCTCTCTCTTTTTCTCCTCTAGGTTGCAAGTAGAAATGAAGGATTATGTTTTTGGGTCATTAGGTTGAGCATTTAATAGCTGAAAACTGTCCAAAATTCGTGTCTGGCGCTGCAGCGCCATGATTTGACTTGAACGGGGCGCTGCAGCGCGGAAAGGGGGCTGGGCTACTGCTAAGTGGCGCTGCGGCGCTGAAAATACACTAGCAAGTCGCGCTGCCGCGCCGGCTAATTTTCTGCTTGGACATCCGTTGAGAAAATGGCCATAACTTCTTCATATAAACTCCGATTGATGCGATTCAAGATGGTCCGGAAAGAGGAGACGTTTATCTACAACTTTCATTCTTGGAGTTTGGAGAGATAATGGCGGGAGCATGGCACAAATTGGGCTTTACGGGACTGCTATGTCAATGGGAAACCGAAAATGCAAATTTGGCGATTCCAACCATCGACCCAAATGACGTTCCATCCGATTCCTACAAAACAAAGTAAAAACACATCAAACTAATACAAAAATACATAAAAGCAATATGAAACTATATTACACAATAATACAATGAAAACATATAAAAACCAAACAAACTAGCTTAGGATTAACACATTATCAAACTCAAAAATACCTAATTTGTGTATATAAAACACACTCATCAAATGCCCCCAAACTTGAATCTTTGCTTGTCCTCAAGCAAAACACTAAGAACAAAAACTATAAAAATAAATTCTAACAATCAACCACTTGAGCAATGAATCAATAAGTTTGAACAATGGCCTTAAAGATGTCAAAACATGATAACTCTAGAAAACTTTCAAAATGTCAGAACGTCTAGGATTTCAACTTGCTTGTCAGTCATACCTTGCTTTAGATTCTTTCTCTCTGTGTGTGTGTGTGTATCCATTTGCACTAAACCAATTATTGCTCGGATTAGCTTATACAACCATATTACCTTATGAAAGAAATAAACTTCAAAAACTACATGCTTAACACATCACTCATCGCAATTGTAGACAAATCACACATTCCAAAAAATTTAGATCAAAGGACTCTTAGGTGAGTGCATTTTATGCTCCATCTTACCCTAAGTCCGTTTTTATGGGCGAGTGCATTTTACGATCCATCTCACCCTAAGTTCGCTTTTATGGGCGAGTGCGTTTTACGCTCCATCTCAACCCACCGCAAGATTTTTGATATATATACTTTTTTTTATATAGGTGAGTGCGTTTTACGCTCTATCTCCCCTCAGCATGTGTTTATGAGTGAGTGCGTTTTACGCTCCATCTCAACCCATCACATGATCAATCAATCAAACTTAAGTATATTGCTTCGAGTGATGTTTAAACGAGTTCTAGAGCTTCTTGATATCTCCCACAAGCATTCAGTCATATAAGCCTTCTCTAAGTATACAACTAGTTCATTACAAATGGATGAGTGCTCAAAAGTAGGAGTCATAAGCAAAGCAATAACCAACAACAAGTCGATCACCCCAAACTAAGCGCAACATTTATCCATTTTTCATGAGTTATAACCTTAACAATCATTTGCCTGATAATAAATAATAGCTTAATTCAAATTAAATCAATGCTCAAGAGACACAGCCTATACTAGAAATGCAAATGCAGTTAAACCCCAAAAATAAAAATAAAATAAAACATATCAAAACAAAACGTAGAAGACCCCCAAACTTGAAACTGATAATGTCCTTACTAAACGCAATAAAAGAATTCAACGCAAAGGACTTCCGTGAGCATTTATCAGTTGTCGCCTTCCGCAACTGACGTCTACTATTTGCTAAGATATAACATAAAATTAAAATTTTTTAAAAATTTTAACGAATATGCACTACTAAACATAAAGACATCAAAATAACTGACATAATAATATAATACCAACTCAAGTACTAAGAATATCACAAGTACCCCCAAACTTAAGAAGAACATTATCCTCAATGTAAAGATTGATAAAATAAAAACTAGAGGACTTCCCTGAGAATATGTTAATCATCATCGACATCATCCTCCAAGTCCTCCAAGTCGAGAGTGCCAAACTTATTGCGTGATACTCAATACCTGAAAGTAACTAAAACAAAACATTACACTTTGGGCTGCCTCCCAACAAGCGCTTGGTTTATAGTCTTCGGCCTGACTTTATTTAAAATAGAAATACAAGCTTAATAAAAATGTGTCATGCGAAATCAGAATGTAAGGCCCCAGCTTACGCCAAGTCTTGCACAAGATCAGTATTTACATACAGTCTTGTCAATCCAATCTCACAAATGATAACAATAAATAGAACTGTAAGGCCCCAGCTTACGCCAAGTCTTGCACAAGTTCAGTATTTACATACAGTCTTGTCAGCCTATTTATCGCAATCGAAAAACACGCGCAAATAAAGATCAAACAAATAAAAGATAAATATACGTTCAAATTAAGACTACATTGATTGAAATCAATATTGGACAATATTAGAATAATAATTCCCCGGCAACGGCGCCAAAAACTTGTTGATCGATTTCGCAATCAATGAATACGTGCAAGTATACACGGTCAACAAGTAATAAAGTGATAAGAAAAGTATCGTTTCCACGAGGAATTATTTAATAAAATTTACCCAATACCGACTTCATATCGCTATAATCTTATTCGAACAATTAATTAAAACAAAACATAGATAGATAAAGAACTAAGAACACAATATCCACACACAAGCATTTTGTCAAACACTTGGCGTGCATCATTTTGTTCAAATCTCTTAACTCTCTTTTTGATCATGGCAACCACTATGAATTGGAAACACATAAATTATGCATATACATAATCACATAAACAACCCATTCGTATGACACCAATCAAAAGGAAAGCAAATAGAAGTTTAATTCATAACAAATAAATCAAACTATTCCAAATATTTGGTAATCATCCAATGGATAAAACAAGTATCAAAGAAAAGCTATAAGTTTAATTCAATTCCTTGCCTCCATAGGTGTTACAAGTGTTTGCACTAGATCCCCAAGAATGAGTTCTAGCCACTAGAGGAAAAAAATAAAGAAAGAAATGATGGCTTCCCTTAGTTGTTGGTTGAAGCTCCTCCATTGATGTTGTTGAAGCTCCCACCATTGATGCTCCTTGAAGCTCTTGAAGAACCATGACCAAGAGCCATGGCCTCCCTCTTCTACAAGCCGCCACCTCTCTCTTTTTCTCCTCTAGGTTGCAAGTAGAAATGAAGGATTATGTTTTTGGGTCATTAGGTTGAGCATTTAATAGCTGAAAACTGTCCAAAATTCGTGTCTGGCGCTGCAGCGCCATGATTTGACTTGAACGGGGCGCTGCAGCGCGGAAAGGGGGCTGGGCTACTGCTAAGTGGCGCTGCGGTGCTGAAAATACACTAGCAAGTCGCGCTGCAGCGCCGGCTAATTTTTTGCTTGGACATCCGTTGGGAAAATGGCCATAACTTCTTCATATAAACTCCGATTGATGCGATTCAAGATGGTCCGGAAAGAGGAGACGTTTATCTACAACTTTAATTCTTGGAGTTTGGACAGATAATGGCGGGAGCATGGCACAAATTGGGCTTTACGGGACTGCTATGTCAATGGGAAACCGAAAATGCAAATTTGGCGATTCCAACCATCGACCCAAATGACGTTCCATCCGATTCCTACAAAACAAAGTAAAAACACATCAAACTAATACAAAAATACATAAAAGCAATATAAAACTATATTACACAATAATACAATGAAAACATATAAAAACCAAACAAACTAGCTTAGGATTAACACATTATCAAACTCAAAAGTACCTAATTTGTGTATATAAAACACACTCATCAGATGACTAGACGAAATTTTTGTTTTGTCTTTTTTAATCCATTGTGTTTTACTAATAACATTACATTTACTTTGATATTGTTCATACCAATCGTAAAAAGTAACGTTAATTTTTTTTATTTTTAATAAATCTTTTTCATCTATTAACTATCTTATCTCATGCTTTGATACCATTTGGGGCGGAAGGACGATAGGAGTAGAGAAGAAGAACAGATGTGCATACAAACACAATTAAATTACTAAAATAGAAATAATTTTATTGATTAACTTGAACTATTTACTAGTGCATAAAATAAAATTAACTTACAAGATAACTAAAAGAAGAACATTAGATGAAGATGGGTTAAGTAGGCTAAACAGCGGAGGAGGCTAAAGATTAGTCAGAGATGGATCTCTGAGTCTTTTCAAGTCTGCTTCACTAAATGAATTCGATTTTCTTTTATAGAACAAGGAAATGAACTGTTACAACATTACTATTACAATAACTGAGGTAAAAGTACAAGTAAAAAATATATTACATTTACTAAATTAAAGTAAAAGGAAAAGAATCTGCTTTCGTTGGAAAAGCAGACGTCTTCTTTTGACTAAAGGGGCCGTGGGGCCAGAAAAGGAAAAGAATATGATTTCGGTGGAAAAGCAGATGTCTTCTTTTGACTAAAGGGGCCGTGGGGCCAGATGTCTGACTGAGTGCTGCTTTTGGTGGAAAGCAGAAGATGATGCTGGCGAGGCTGTAGGAGCAAAAGATGCTGCTGACGAGGCTGCCGGAGCAGGTGTTGACTAGGCTGCCTGGGCAGGTGCTGACTAGGCTGCTGAACCAGGTGCTGACTGAATAGGATGTGATAAATATGATGATCAGGCAAAAGGGTCCTGAGCATCCTGAAGATTGACAGTGCCATAGGGGTCACAATCAACTTCGTCTTCTTATTCTAAATTTTGACTAACATTCTCTTCTCTAGAATGGGAAGAGGCTGCTTCTGATTCTTCATGTAACTGATCTAACCTCATATGAATGGCGTCTGCAGGAAGCCTTAACTGAGAGTTAGAATAACTGGAGACATCAGTAACTTTACTAGGACTTGAAGGAGCAACTGATTTTTCTTTTGATTTCTCAGCTGCTTTAACTGAAGATTTACTAGAGGACTCAACGGCAATGGTCGAAACTTTGGTAACTGGAGGAGTCAATGATGGAGTAGGAGGAAATTCTTTCTGAACTTGACTAACTAACCTATCGACACCGAACTTATCCCACCATTTAATGTAAAAACGGCGAGAGACATGAGGAATTGGTGAGATGACTGTCTGAGCTGTCCTAATTCCTATGGAAGAAGGAGGCTGGAATACAGTGACTTCTTGGGTGGCTTAAATGACATATTGCCATTTAAGGATCCAAGGGATTTTATATTTACTGCAAAATATAAGGAAGGCTGGGATTTCCTCGTATTTTGGGAGATAATTACTATGAGTACAAAAATGTTCTAACTGGACTAAAAGAGGTTCAGGGAAAATAGCATGGTCCAACCCATGCCTTGACCACCAAAAAATGAACCACTTGGGGAATTGACTCTTGAACTTTTGATCGAACTGGAAAAACCAAGATTGACTGTGATCATCATTCTGGTGAAGCATGATTTTGAACCAAGCCTCAATATAATCATAATAGCAATAGGGGCTAGAATGATTAGAAAGTGACTTAAGATCGGAAGGATGACTACCCCAATCTGAAAGATTGAGAACCTATTTAATATACAACGAGTGATAAAGGAGCTTGGATTTATCATCGTTGGCATAAATAGGTTTGATAAATACTGACTCTGTTTCAATAAGAATATCCTTATAAAAGACCAAAGATTTATAAGGAGAAAGAGGAAAGAAATGTCATCCAGTAGGAAAATACTGGGCAGCCAATTTAACTGGGTCATCTTTAGGTTTCATGGGTAACTCAATGTGGAATAAGTGCTGACCATATTTAGCACGATACTCCGAAGCTGGGATACTATGGTTTGATGAGGTTGCTTTAGGTTGATTGGCAAAAATATCAAAAGGTTTAGGTTGACTAGCAAGAACTGATGCATAGGGCTTGGGGACTGTACCAAGCACCTGGAATTTATTATAGGTTTGGGTAACTGGATGAGGAATAACAGTTCCCTTTGACTGATTAACTTGGCCTGAAGAACGGCCATGACCACGAGAAGATGATCCTCCTCGCACACTCATGGTGCTGTAATAGTACCTGTGTTAATGAATTCACGTGTGAGAAAATCAGGAACTGAGTTTTTACTACCTTTAATATATTCAATATCAAAATAAAAAATACTTAATATAGCTTGCCATCTAGCGAACGAATGCTTAGAGGCGACGTTTTCAACGTCTTTCTCAAGAATAAATTTCGCTGACTTATAGTCTATCCTAACTAGAAACTTTTGATTCAGTAAATCTCTCTAAAATTTCTTAATACATAATACAAGTGATAAAATCTCTTTTTTAATAGTACTATATTTTAACTGTGTAGGGTTCCATTCGCCTGAATGGAAATGAATAATTTGTTCGTTAGAAGTAGGAGTTAACTTTTGTTTGAGTATGCCACCAAATCCAATGTCAGAGGCATCAGTTTCAACTATTTTGAATGTTGAATCATTAGAGATGCCAAGGCAAGGCAAAACCTTGACATACTTTTTAACTTACTGGACGACAGAAGTATGAATGTCAGTCCATGGAGGAGGATTACTTTGTAAGCGATGGAAAAGAGGCTTATAAATCTTCCTGAGATTCTTGTAGAACTTGCCAATATAATTAAGTGAGCCAAGAAATCTCTGTAGCTGAGTTTTGTCGGTAATCTTATCTGGAAATCTATCGGCAAATTGAATAGCTCTGCCAATAGGCCGAGTAAGTCCGTGATAGAGGATTAATCCGAGAAACCTGACTTTTATCAGAAACAGACTACACTTGGAAGGTGAAAGAATAAGACCATTAGTTTTAACCGTTTTGAAGAATGAATTCAAATGTTTAATATGTTCTTCAATAGTCTTGGAGAATACAAGGATATCGTCGATGTATACAATAATAAAATGACTGAAAGGATTCAAAATATTATTAAGAATATTCTGAAATTCACTGGGTGCATTTTTTAGTCCAAATGACTGAACATTCCATTCATAATGTCCGAAAGGAGTGGTGAATTCGATTTTGTACCTATCATCGGGATGAATAGCAACTTGCCAGAATCCTGACTTAAGGTCAAATTTACTAAAAATGGTGGAGACACTTAACCTGCTAAGGAGGTCATCCTTATTGGGTAAATGGTACCTAATCCACTCTAGAACTTTGTTTAATGGCTTGTAATTAATGACTAGATGAGGGATACCTCTCTCTTTCTCAGTTTCATTGTTAACATAGAAGGCTGGGCAAGACCATGGTGACTTACTATGTCTAATTAACCCTTTACTAAGGAGATCGTTAATTTTATTTTTACATAACTCCATTTGTTCATGACTCATTTGAATAGGTCTAGCTTTAGTGGGAATTAAATGTTCTTTAAATTCTTTAGCATAAGGTAACCTAACTGTGTGCTTCTTCCTATGCCAAAAAGCATTAGGAGAGTCGGAACATAACTTTTTTGTTATATAATCTTTTAATTCACTGATTTTTTCTTGAACTCTATTAGTCTTAAGCTGTTCTTCAACTTGTTGATACCTAACTTCTTCTTTGAGGAAACTTAAGTGGGTAACTTTACAGTTTAATAGGTTCACTGATTTAGAAATTGATTCTTCTTAAATAAATTTTAAATATCTTTCTTTTGGTTTAATTAGGAACTTAAATGTAATCTTTTTTCTTAAATGCTCGCAGCATAATCCTTTATTACTAGTAGTGAATGGATATAATAAATATATAAATGGTAATCCTAAAATAATTTTGTCTGTAAGTTTGCGGATTAAAACAAATGAGGTTTTAAAACACATATTGTCCTGACAGATATGTACATTAGGTAATTTATATTTTATTTCCATATGACTACCATTAGCTGAATTAAGCTTTTCACTAGTCTTCTTGTAATATCTAGTGGGAATAAGACCTTCTTGAATACAGTTCAGATCTGCGCCAGTATCAACTAAGGCAGGGAGCTGAATGGAGAATGTTTTATCAATGACTAGATTAATAGGGATATACCATTTTTGAATGGTAATGCCTTTAATTCTTTTAAGTGAGAGACCTTGAATAAAAAGATCAGGTTCATCTTTAGTACCTGATGATTCTGGTTCATCATAACTTTCATCACTAGAAGAAGAATCATGTACTTGTAAATCTGATTTTTTATCATCAATCTCCTTTCTTAAATTAGAAATATATAATTTTAAGTTAGAAATTTCTTTCTTAAGTTTATTAACTTCATGATTTAGCTCAGGAAGGGTAATTTCTCTAGCTGGAGACTTAAATCTCTCAAGTGTTTTATTAAGACTAAAAACTGGTTTCTCTTTGGCTCTAAGAACCTTATTAGTAACTTTCTTATCTTTGTTTAAAAAATCTTTTAGTTGATTTAGATACTGAGTTTTTAATCCTGGGTCAGTTATCTTACTAATTAAATCAATTAACAATGAACATTCTTCATCTTCCTTGGTAATTACATTAATTCTTTTACAACAGTTGTTACTACAGTTTTCAGTACAAACTGTAACTTCGTTATCACTATTTGATTCATCGTTACAAGTACTGCTACTGCTAGAAGATTCAGGAATATCTGAAGCTTCTTCATTACTATTGTTATTTTCGATTCTTATTAATTTTAATAATTGTTCTGTGTCTCCTGCTGAGATGTTCAACTGAGCTAATTTTTGCTTAACTCTGCATTCACTTTTAAAGTGTCCTTTCTGCCCACAGTTGTGACAGACAATTTTACTCTTATCAAAATTCTTTGATTTTTTGGTTGATTTTTTGTGTGTTGACTGAGGTTTCTTATAACAAGAATCTTTATTAACAATTTTCTTATCTTTATTATATCTTTTCTTACGATGTTTATGCCTCTTATGTGACTCAGTATGTTATTAGGGCGCCGGTGCTTTCTTCTAGAGGGAGCAACAGGCGGTAAACCATATTATTCACAGAAAGTGCCTAACTCATATTTTACTTTTTTCTTGTCTTTACTGGCTTGCTTATCTAATTTAAAGTCAATACACATTTTTAATCCTATTTTTTGAATATAACTTATGATATCACCGTAAGTTAAATTATCATAATCTATGTATCCCAAATTTTTACTTAATTCTTCTCTAACTTTATGTGCAAATAATGAAGGTAAACCATTAACGAATTTCTCTTTCCAAAATGGTTTATTACTGTCATTACGCATCATAACTCTAGAGGTGAATACATCTTTGTACCATCTAAAATCACTTAGAGTGGGACAAGTAAGATTACTTAATTGATCATGAATTCTTTCTGTGATATTACTAGGAGTTCCAATAAAATGTTTAATTATTGTGAAAATTAAAGTATTAACTCCATCTGGCGGTCCAATACCCACATCTTCATCAAAGATGGGATTGCCGTCATCATCTCTTTGGATTACATGAACTATAGATACTCTAATATCTTCTGTGAGATGTTTTTCCAACCAAGATCTAAGAATACCAGTGAATCCACTAGCTATTAATTCAACTATGTCTGGTTGATATAGGTTGTTGAATTTAGTGATATAACTATTAGCTACCATTGACGTGTGATTTAATTTATTAAGAATTTCTTGTTCACTTAAACCATCTATATTCCATTCATATATTTTATTAGATGAAACAGAGAATTGCTTATCTAGATTTCTCTCTTCGAATTGTAGATCCGAAGGAGTAGGTCTTGAATACCAATTTTTGGTAATACTTGTGTTATTAACAGTTAATTTATTTAGCTGTTCATTAAGGTTAGAAACAGATGAGTGATTAGAATAACTGTCGTCGTCATCATCAGATTCTACTTGATCAATGACAGCAATAGTTCCACTCGGACCTGCTTCAGTTTTAAGTTTTTTAAATATCTTGTCGATAGACTGAACTAACTCATCATCTTTATTATGAAGACCTAATTTATATATGTTTTCTGGTAATTTGAGTAAAGGCTGTTCAATTTTTGAATCAGGTTTTTTAATTATATTTTCTTCAAACTTTTCTTCAATTCGATCAAGCTGTTGTCCAACAGTTGCAAGATATTGATTACTAAAGTTTAGTTGCTCAATAATCTTTTTATCATCTTTAATACCATCAGGGATTTTAAACGGACTAGCAATAACTGAAGTGTTTTTAACTGGAATTAGAACTGTCTCTAAAGGAGGATGACTAGAAGAAATTTTTGTTTTGTCTTCTTTAATCCATTGTGTTTTACTAATAACATTACACTTACTTTGATATTGTTCATACTAATCGTAAAAAGTAACGTTAATTTTTTTCATTTTTAATAAATCTTTTCCATCTATTAACTATCTTATCTCATGCTTTGATACCATTTGGGGCGGAAGGACAATAGGAGTAGAGAAGAAGAACAGATATGCATACAAACACAATTAAATTACTAAAATAGAAATAATTTTATTGATTAACTTGAACTATTTACAAGTGCATAAAATAAAATTAACTTACAAGATAACTAAAAGAAGAACATTATATGAAGAGGGGTTAAGTAGGCTAAACAGCGGTGGAGGCTAAAGATTAGTCATAGAAGGATCTCTGAGTCTTTCTAAGTCTGCTTCACTAAATGAATTCGATTTTCTTTTATAGAACAAGGAAATGAACTGTTACAACATTACTATTACAATAACTGAGGTAAAAGTACAATTAAAAAACATATTACATTTACTAAAGTAAAGTAAAAGGAAAAGAATCTGCTTTCATTGGAAAAGCAGACGTCTTCTTTTGACTAAAGGGGCCGTGGGGCCAGAAAAGGAAAAGAATATGATTTCGGTGGAAAAGCAGATGTCTTCTTTTGACTAAAGGGGCCGTGGGGCCAGATGTCTGACTGAGTGCTGCTTTTGGTGGAAAGCAGAAGATGCTGCTGGCGAGGCTGTAGGAGCAAAAGATGCTGCTGACGAGGCTGCCGGAGCAGGTGTTGACTAGGCTGCCTGGGCAAGTGCTGACTAGGCTGCCGAAGCAGGTGCTGACTGAATAGGATGTGATAAATATGATGATCAGGCAAAAGGGTCCTGAGCATCCTGAAGATTGACAGTGCCATAGGGGTCACAATCAACTTCGTCTTCTTATTCTAAATTTTGACTAACATTCTCTTCTGTAGAATGGGAAGAGGCTGCTTCTGATTCTTCATGTAACTGATCTAACCTCATATGAATGGCGTCTGCAGGAAGCCTTAACTGAGAGTTAGAATAACTGGAGACATCAGTAACTTAACTAGGACTTGAAGGAGCAACTGATTTTTCTTTTGATTTCTCAGCTGCTTTAACTGAAGATTTACTAGAGGACTCAACGGCAATGGTCAGAACTTTGGTAACTGGTGGAGTTAATGATGGAGTAGGAGGAAATTCTTTCTGAACTTGACCAACTATCCTATCGACACCGAATTTATCCCACCATTTAATGTAAAAACGGCGAGAGACATGAGGAATTGGTGAGATGACTGTCTGAGTTGTCCTAATTCCTATGGAAGAAGGAGGCTGGAATACAGTGACTTCTTGGGTGGCTAAAATGACATATTGCCATTTAAGGATCCAAGGAATTTTATATTTACTACAAAATATAAGGAAGGCTGGGATTTCCTCGTATTTTGGGAGATAATTACTATGAGTACAAAAATGTTCTAACTTGACTAAAAGAGGTTCAGGGAAAATAGCATGGTCCAACCCATGCCTTGACCACCAAAAAATGAACCACTTGGGGAATTGACTCTTGAACTTTTGGTCGAACTGGAAAAACTAAGATTGACTGTGATCATCATTCTGGTGAAGCATGATTTTGAACCAAGCCTCAATATAATCATAATAGCAATAGGGGCTAGCATGATTAGAAAGTGATTTGAGATCGGAAGGATGACTACCCCAATCTGAAAGATTGAGAACCTGTTTAATATACAACGAGTGATAAAGGAGCTTGGATTTATCATCGTTGGCATAAATAGGTTTGATAAATACTGACTCTGTTTCAATAAGAATATCCTTATAAAAGACCAAAGATTTATAAGGAGCAAGAGGAAAGAAATGCCATCCAGTAGGAAAATACTGGGCAGCCAATTTAACTGGGTCATCTTTAGGTTTCATGGTTAACTCAATGTGGAATAAGTGCTGATCATATTTAGCACGATACTCCGAAGCTGGGATACTATGGTTTGATGAGGTTGCTTTGGGTTGATTGGCAAAAATATCAAATGGTTTAGGTTGACTAGCAAGAACTGATGCATAGGGCTTGGGGACTGTACCAAGCAACTAGAATTTATTATGGGTTTGGGTAACTGGATGAGGAACAACAGTTCCCTTTGACTGATTAACTGGGCCTGAAGAACGGCCATGACCACGAGAAGATGATCCTCCTCGCACACTCATGGTGCTGTAATAGTACCTGTGTTAATGAATTCACATGTGAAAAAATCAGGAACTGAGTTATTACTACCTTTAATATATTCAATATCAAAACCATATAGCGAACGAATGCTTAGAGGCGACGTTTTCAACGTCTTTCTCAAGAATAAATTTCGCTGACTTGCAGTCTATCCTAACTAGAAACTTTTGATTCAGTAAATCTCTCTGAAATTTCTTAATACATAATACAAGTGATAAAATCTCTTTTTTAATAGTACTATATTTTAACTGTGTAGGGTTCCATGCGCCTGAATGGAAACGAACAATTTGTTCGTTAGAAGTAGAAGTTAACTTTTGTTTGAGTATGTCACCAAATCCAATGTCAGAGGCATCAGTTTCAACTATTTTGAATATTGAATCATTAGAGATGCCAAGGCAAGGCAAAACCTTGACATACTTTTTAACTTGCTAGACGACAGAAGTATGAATGTCAGTCCATGGAGGGGGATTACTTTGTAAGCGCTGGAAAAGAGGCTTACAAATCTTCCTGAGATTCTTGTAGAACTTGCCAATATAATTAAGTGAGCCAAGAAATCTCTATAGCTGAGTTTTGTCGGTAATCTTATCTAGAAATCTGTCGGCCAATTGAATAGCTCTGTCAATAGGCCGAGTAAGTCCATGATAGAGGATTAATCCAAGAAACCTGACTTTTGTCAGAAACAGACTACCCTTGGAAGGTGAAAGAACAAGACCATTGGTTTTAACCGTTTTGAAGAATGAATTCAAATGTTTAATATGTTCTTCAATATTTTTGGAGAATACAAGGATATCGTCGATGTATACAATAATAAAATGACTGAAAGGATTCAAAATATTATTAAGAATATTCTGAAATTCGCTGGGTGAATTTTTTAGTCCAAATGACTGAACATTCCATTCGTAATGTCCGAAAGGAGTGGTGAATGCGATTTTGTACCTATCATCGGGATGAATAGCAACTTGCCAGAATCCTGACTTAAGGTCAAATTTACTAAAAATGGTGGAGACACTTAACTGCTAAGGAGGTCATCCTTATTGGGTAAAGGGTACCTAATCCACTCTAGAACTTTATTTAAAGGCTTGTAATTAATGACTAGACGAGGGACACCTCTCTCTTTATAAGCTTCATTGTTAACATAGAAGGCTGGGCAAGACCATGGTGACTTACTATGTCTAATTAATCCTTTACTAAGGAGATCGTTAATTTCATTTTTACATAACTCCATTTGTTCATGACTCATTTGAATAGGTCTAGCTTTAGTGGGAATTAAATGTTCTTTAAATTCTTTAGCATAAGGTAACCTAACTGTGTGCTTCTTCCTATGCCAAAAAGCATTGGGAGAGTCGGAACATAAATTTTTTGCTAAATAATCTTTTAATTCACTAATTTTTTCTTGAACTCTGTTAGTCTTAAGCTGTTCTTCAACTTGTTAATACCTAACTTCTTCTTTGAGGAAACTTAAGTGGGTAACTTTACAGTTTAACAGGTTCACTGATTTAGAAATTGATTCTTCTTGAATAAATTTTAAATCTCTTTCTTTTGGTTTAATTAGGAACTTAAATTTAATCTTTTTTTCTTAAATGGTAATCCTAAAATGATTTTGTCTGTAAGGTTGCGGATTAAAACAAATGAGGTTTTAAAACACATATTGTCCTGACAGATATGTACATTAGGTAATTTATATTTTATTTCTATATGACTACCATTAGCTGAATTAAGCTTTTCACTAGTCTTCTTGTAATATCTAGTGGGAATAAGACCCTCTTGAATACAGTTCAGACCTGCGCCAGTATCAACTAAGGTAGGGAGCTGAATGGAGAAGGTTTTATCAATGACTAGATTAATTGAGATATACCATTTTTGAATGGTAATGTCTTTAATTATTTTAAGTGAGAGACCTTGAATAAAAAGATCAGGTTCATCTTTAGTACTTGATGATTCTGGTTCATCATGACTTTCATCACTAGAAGAAGAATCATGTACTTGTAAATCTGATTTTTTATCATCAATCTCCTTTCTTAAATTAGAAATATATAATTTTAAGTTAGAAATTTCTTTCTTAAGTTTATTAACTTCATGATTTAGCTCAGGGAGGGAAATTTCTCTAGCTGGAGACTTAAATCTCTCAAGTGTTTTATTAAGACTAAAAACTGGTTTCTCTTTGGCTCTAAGAACCTTATCAGTAACTTTCTTATCTTTGTTTAATAAATTTTTTAGTTGATTTAGATACTGAGTTCTTAATCCTGGGTCGGTGATCTTACTAATTAAATCAATTAACAATGAACATTCTTAATCTTCATTGGTAATTATATTAATTCTTTTACAACAGTTGTTACTACAGTTTTCAGTACAAACTGTAACTTCGTTATCACTATTTGATTCATCGTTACAAGTACAGCTACTGCTAGAAGATTCAGGAATATCTGAAGCTTCTTCATTACTATTGTTATTTTCGATTCTCATTAATTCTAATAATTGTTCTGTGTCTTCTGCTGAGATGTTCAACTGAGCTAATTTCTGCTTAACTCTGCATTCACTTTTAAAGTGTCCTTTCTGCCCACAGTTATGACAGACAATTTTACTCTTATCCAAATTCTTTGATTTTTTGGTTGATTTTTTGTGTGTTGACTGAGGTTTCTTATAATTAGAATCTTTATTAACAATTTTCTTATCTTGATTATATCTTTTCTTACGATGTTTATGACTCTTATGTGAGTCAATATGTTTATGAGGGTGCCGGTGCTTTCTTCTAGAGGGAGCAACAGGCGGTAAACCATATTGTTCACAGAAAGTGCCTAATTCATATTTTTCTTTTTTCTTATCTTTACTGGCTTGCTTAGCTAATTTAAAGTCAATACACATTTTTAATCCTATTTTTTGAATATAAGTTATGATATCACCGTAAGTTAAATTATCATAATCTATGTATCCCAAATTTTTACTTAATTCTTCTCTAACTTTATGCGCAAATAATGAAGGTAAACCATTAACGAATTTCTCTTTCCAAAATGGTTTATTACTGTCATTACGCATCATAACTCTAGAGGTGAATACATCTTTGTACCATCTAAAATAACTTAGAGTGGGACAAGTAAGATTACTTAATTGATCATGAATTCTTTCTGCGATATTACTAGGTGTTCCAATAAAATGTATAATTATTGTGAAAATTAAAGTATTAACTCCATCTGGCGGTCCAATACCCACATCTTCATCAAAGATGGGATTGCCGTCATCATCTCTTTGGATTGCATGAACTATAGATACTCTAATATCTTCTGTGAGATGTTTTTCCAACCAAGATCTAAGAATACCAGTGAATCCACTAGCTATTAATTCAACTATTTCTGGTTGATATAGGTTGTTGAATTTAGTGATATAACTATTAGCTACCATTGACATGTGATTTAATTTATTAAGAATTTCTTGTTCACTTAAACCATCTATATTCCATTCATATATTTTATTAGATGAAACAGAGAATTGCTTATCTAGATTTCTCTCTTCGAATTGTAGATCCCGAGGAGTAGGTCTAGAATACCAATTTCTGGTAATACTTGTGTTATTAACAGTTAATTTATTTAGCTGTTCATTAAGGTTAGAAACAGATGAGTGATTAGAAGAACTGTCGTCGTCATCATCAGATTCTACTTGATCAATGACAGCAATAGTTCCACTCGGACCTGCTTCAGTTTTAAGTTTTTTAAATATCTTGTCGATAGACTGTACTAACTCATCATCTTTATTAGGAAGACCTAATTTATATCTGTTTTCTGGTATTTTGAGTAAATGCTGTTCAATTTTTGAATCAGGTTTTTTAATTATATTTTCTTCAAATTTTTCTTCAATTCGATCAAGCTGTTTTCCAACAGTTGCAAGATAATGATTACTAAAGTTTAGTTGCTCAATAATCTTTTTATCATCTTTAATACCATCAGGGATTTTAAACGGACTAGCAATAACTGAAGTGTTTTTAACTAGAATTAGAACTGTCTCTAAAGGAGGATGACTAGACGAAATTTTTGTTTTGTCTTCTTTAATCCATTGTGTTTTACTAATAACATTACACTTACTTTGATATTGTTCATACCAATCGTAAAAAGTAACGTTAATTTTTTTCATTTTTAATAAATCTTTTCCATCTATTAACTATCTTATCTCTTTCTTTCTCGGTAGGGTGATTAGATCTGAATAGATGTCTTTTTTCTTTATTAGATTTTGAATTAAAATCTTTTACCAAGTTATCCCAATCTAAAATAAATTCTTTTTTAATGACTCTTAATTGATTATGAATAGGGGGATTAAAATCAGACTGTGTAGGATACACAGAAGACGCTGGAGAAGAAGAACCTTCATCTTCATCAGGGTCATTCTGGGTATAACAGGGATGACTAACCTGTCCTTGATTAAGGATACCTTTAAGTTTGATATCTTTAACCGAAGGGTTACTAATAATTTCAGAGTCTCTTCGAGTATGAATAACTGAAGGGGCTGAAGAACTGGAAATGTCTTCAATAATAACTGGGGTTCTAGTACGTTCAAAACTAATTTTAACAGTCCCATCAGAAAACTGTTTAATGTTTTCAATATTTAATAGATTGTTAACTATGGGTTGCTGTGGTAATTCATTTGGCAAAGTCCATTGACTAGGTAAGGTAATATCCTTCCAGAGGATTGTTCTCGGGATCTGGATATTAGCATCATTAGTTGAACTTTGAATTAATACTGTTTGATCTTTAGGACTTTTATTAAGAGCATGAACATTCAAGTTTGACTTCATGGTCTTATAGTAAATCCGGTAGATCAAAGCAATAGGCTGAGATCCCTCAATCATTTGAGTAATCTCTCCTTCAGTTTTAATATTTAATGTTAATGCTTTAAATAAGTTTTGATCACTAAGACTTAATGTGAAATCAGGAAAACAATTAAAGTGAATCGGACCATTATCTAGGCTTGCTTCCATGGCACCAATTATACTAGGATAATAATTTAAAAGTCTGGCGTCTCTAAGACAGAGGTAGATTGATGAAATAATTCCTTTCCTATTAAGTGGTTTTACTGCAACTTGAACTAAACCTATATGAATAAAATTATAACCCTTTTTCCAATGTTTTTAATAACATCTGGGGATAAAAGACTACAATTTTCATATTCTTTATTAATAGCATAAACTCTTTCAACTGTCTTGACATTATAGTCAGTTTTAAATTTATCTGAAAAATTTGACTGATAAATTTCTTTAGGGGATACCCTAGGTATGTTCCAATTGTGTAAAACTTGATTAATGTTTTCATAACTCTGTTCTTCTTGGTTAACGATGTCTGGAACTAGAGGCAAAGTTGACCGGTTACTAACTGAAGAGATGGATCTGAATAATCTACTCATCTTGACCCTTTTCAAAATAAAATCTGACTCAAGGTTCATTCATACATACCCCGTTTACCCTAAGTAGACTCATACCTATGTTCTATAACCCGACACTGCTCACAACCTGGATACTTACAAAGGTTAGACAGGAACTAGGTGGACTACAGGTAAGTAAGGTGACTTCAGAACTCTGAGGAAGAAGAATATTTTGAAAAAGTAAAGATAGGTTGATTAAAAAGATCTTACTACGCAGTCAGAAACAACAAATAACTTGGCTCTGATACCATTTGGGGCGGAAAGACGATAGGAGTAGAGAAGAAGAACAGATGTGCATGCAAACACAATTAAATTACTAAAATAGAAATAATTTTATTGATTAACTTGAACTATTTACAAGTGCATAAAATAAAATTAACTTACAAGATAACTAAAAGAAGAACATTAGATGAAGAGGGGTTAAGTAGGCTAAACAACGGTGGAGGCTAAAGATTAGTCAGAGAAGGATCTCTGAGTCTTTCTAAGTCTGCTTCACTAAATGAATTCGATTTCCTTTTATAGAACAAGGAAATGAACTGTTACAACATTACTATTACAATAACTGAGGTAAAAGTGCAAGTAAAAAACATATTACATTTACTAAAGTAAAGTAAAAGGAAAAGAATCTGCTTTCGGTGGAAAAATAGACGTCTTCTTTTGACTAAAGGGGTCGTGGGGCCAGAAAAGGAAAAGAATCTGCTCTCAGTGGAAAAGCAGACGTCTTCTTTTGACTAAAGGGGCTGTGGGGCCAGATGTCTGACTGAGTGCTGCTTTTGGTAGAAAGCAGAAGATGCTGCTGGCGAGGCTGTAGGAGCAAAAGATGCTGCTGACGAGGCTGCCGGAGCAGGTGTTGAGTAGGCTACCTGGGTAGGTGCTGACTAGGCTGCCGGAGCAGGTGCTGACTAAATAGGATGCGATAAATATGATGATCAGACAAAAGGGTCCTGAGCATCCTGAAGATTGACAGTGCCATAGGGGTCACAATCAACTTCGTCTTCTTCTTCTAAATTTTGACTAACATTCTCTTCTCTGGAATGGGAAGAGGCTGCTTCTGATTCTTCATGTAACTAATCTAAACTCATTTGAATGGCGTCTGCAAGAAGCCTTAACTGAGAGTTAGAATAACTGGAGACATCAGTAACTTTACTAGGACTTGAAGGAGCAACCGATTATTCTTTTGATTTCTCAGCTGCTTTAACTGAAGATTTACTAGAGGACTCAACGACAATGGTCGGAACTTTGGTAACTGGAGGAGTCAATGATGGAGTAGGAGGAAATTCTTTCTAAACTTGTCCAACTATCCTATCGACACCGAACTTATCCCACCATTTAATGTAAAAACGGCGAGAGACATGAGGAATTGGTGAGATGACTGTCTGAGCTGTCCTAATTCCTATGGAAGAAGGAGGCTGGAATATAGTGACTTCTTGGGTATCTAAAATGACATATTGGCATTTAAGGATGCAAGGGATTTTATATTTACTACAAAATATAAGGAAGGCTGGGATTTCCTCGTATTTTGGGAGATAATTACTATGAGTACAAAAATGTTCTAATTGGACTAAAAGAGGTTCAGGGAAAATAGCATGGTCCAACCCATGCCTTGACCACCAAAGAATGAACCACTTGGGGAATTGACTCTTGAACTTTAGGTCGAACTGGAAAAACCAAGAATGACTGTGATCATCATTCTGGTGAAGCATGATTTTGAACCAAGCCTCAATATAATCATAATAGCAATAGGGGCTAGCATGATTAGAAAGTGACTTGAGATTGGAAGGATGACTACCCCAATCTGAAAGATTAAGAACCTGTTTAATATACAACGAGTGATAAAGGAGCTTGGATTTATCATCGTTGGCATAAATAGGTTTGATAAATACTGACTCTGTTTCAACAAGAATATCCTTATAAAAGACCAAAGATTTATAAGGAGCAAGAGGAAGGAAATGCCATCCAATAGGAAAATACTGGGCAGCCAATTTAATTGGGTCATCTTTAGGTTTCATGGGTAACTCAATGTGGAATAAGTGCTGATCATATTTAGCACGATACCCCGAAGATGGGTTACTAGGGTTTGATGAGGTTGCTTTGGGTTGATTGGCGAAAATATCAAATGGTTTAGGTTGACTAGCAAGAACTGATGCATAGGGCTTGGGGACTGTACCAAGCACCTGGAATTTATTATGGGTTTGGGTAACTGGATGAGGAACAACAGTTCCCTTTGACTGATTAACTGGGCCTGAAGAACGGCCATGACCACGAGAAGATGATCCTCTTTGCACACTCATGGTGCTGTAATAGTACCTGTGTTAATTAATTCACGTGTGAGAAAATCAGGAATTGAGTTGTTACTACCTTTAATATATTCAATATCAAAATCAAAAATACTTAATATAGCTTGCCATCTAGCGAACGAATGCTTAGAGGCGACGTTTTCAATGTCTTTCTCAAGAATAAATTTCGCTGACTTGCAATCTATCCTAACTAGAAACTTTTGATTCAGTAAATCTCTCTGAAATTTCTTAATACATAATACAAGTGATAAAATCTCTTTTTTAATAGTACTGTATTTTAACTGTGTAGGGTTCCATGCGCCTGAATGGAAATGAACAATTTGTTCGTTAGAAGTAGGAGTTAACTTTTGTTTGAGTATGCCACCAAATCCAATGTCAGAGGCATTAGTTTTAACTATTTTGAATGCTGAATCATTAGAGATGCCAAGGCAAGGCAAAACCTTGACATACTTTTTAACTTGCTGGACGACAGAAGTATGAATGTCAGTCCATGGAGGGGGATTAATCAAGAAGAACAGATGTGCATGCAAACACAATTAATCAATAAAATTATTTCTATTTTAGTAATTTAATTATCTCCCAAAATACGAGGAAATCCCAGCCTTCCTTATATTTTATAGTAAATATAAAATCTATTGGATCCTTAAATGGTAATATGTCATTTTAGCCACCCAAGAAGTCACTGTATTCCAGCGTCCTTCTTCCATAGGAATTAGGACAGCTCAGACAGTCATCTCACCAATTCCTCATGTCTCTCGCCGTTTTTACATTAAATGGTGGGATAAGTGCGATGTCGATAGGATAGTTGGTCAAGTTCAGAAAGAATTTCCTCCTACTCCATCATTGACTCCTCTAGTTACCAAAGTTCCGACCATTGCCGTTGAGTCCTCTAGTAAATCTTCAGTTAAAGCAGCTGAGAAATCAAAAGAAAAATCAGTTGCTCCTTCAAGTCCTAATAAAGTTACTGATGTCTCCAGTTATTCTAACTCTCAGTTAAGGCTTCTTGCAGACGCCATTCATATGAGGTTAGATCAGTTACATGAAGAATCAGAAGCAGCCTCTTCCCATTCCAAAGAAGAGAATGTTAGTAAAAATTTAGAAGAAGAAGACGAAGTTGATTGTTACCCCAATGGCACTGTCAATCTTTAGGATGCTCAGGACCCTTTTGCCTGATCATCATATTTATCGCATCCTATTCAGTCAGCACCTGCTCCGGCAGCCTAGTCAGCACCTAACCAGGCAGCCTAGTCAACACCTGCTCCGACAGCTTCGTCAGCAGCATCTTTTGCTCCTACAGCCTCGCCAACAGCATCTTCTGCTTTCCACCAAAAGCAGCACTCAGTCAGACATCTGGCCCCACGGCCCCTTTAGTCAAAAGAAGACGTCTGCTTTTCCACCGAAAGCAGATTCTTTTCCTTTTACTTTACTTTAGTAAATGTAATATATTTTTTACTTGTACTTTTACCTCAGTTATTGTAATAGTAATGTTGTAACAGTTCATTTCCTTGTTCTGTAAAAGGAAATCGAATTCATTTAGTGAAGCAGACTTAGAAAGACTCAGAGATCCTTCTCTGACTAATCTTTAGCCTCCACCGCTGTTTAGCCTACTTAACCCCTCTTCATCTAATGTTCTTCTTTTAGTTATCTTGTAAGTTAATTTTATTTTATGCACTTGTAAATAGTTCAAGTTAATCAATAAAATTATTTTTATTTTAGTAATTTAATTGTGTTTGTATGCATATCTGTTCTTCTTCTCTACTCCTATCGTCTTTCCGCCCCAAATGGTATCAGAGCCAAGTTGTTTGTTGTTTCTGACTGCGTAGTAAGATCTTTTTAATCAACCTATCTTTACTTTTTCAAAATCTTCTTCTTCCTCAGAGTTCTGAAGTCACCTTACTTACCTGTAGTCCACCTAGTTCGTGTCTAACCTTTGTAAGTCTCCAGGTTGTGAGCAGTATCGGGTTATAGAACATAGATATGAGTCTACTTAGGGTAAACGGGGTATGCATGAATGAACCTTGAGTCAGATTTTATTTTGAAAAGGGTCAAGATGAGTAGATTATTCAGATCTAGCTCTTCAGTTAGTAACCGGTCAACTTTGCCTCCAGTTCCAGACATCGTTAACCAAGAAAGACAGAGTTATGAAAACATTAATCAAGTTTTACACAATTGGAACATACCTAGGGTATCCCCTAAAGAAATTTATCAGTCAACTTTTTCAGATAAATTTAAAACTGACTATAATGTCAAGACAGTTGAAAGAGTTTATGCTATTTATAAAGAATATAAAAATTGTAGTCTTTTATCCCCAGATGTTATTAAAAAGCATAGGAAAAAGGCTTATAATTTTATTCATATAGGTTTAGTTCAAGTTGCAGTAAAACCACTTAACAGGAAAGGAATTATTTCATCAATCTACCTCTGTCTTAGAGACGCCAGACTTTTAAATTATTATCCTAGTATAATTGGTGCCATGGAAGCAAGCCTAGATAATGGTCCGATTCACTTTAATTGTTTTCCTGATTTCACATTAAGTCTTAGTGATCAAAACTTATTTAAAGCATTAACATTAAATATTAAAACTGAAGGAGAGATTACTCAAATGATTGAGGGATCTCAGCCTATTGCTTTGATCTACCGGATTTACTATAAGACCATGAAGTCAAACTTAAATGTTCATGCTCTTAATAAAAGTCCTAAAGATCAAACAGTATTAATTCAAAGTTCAACTAATGATGCTAATATCCAGATCCCGAGAACAATCCTCTGGAAGGATATTACCTTACCTAGTCAATGGACTTTGCCAAATGAATTACCACAGCAACCCATAGTTAACAATCTATTAAATATTGAAAACATTAAACAGTTTTCTGATGGAACTGTTAAAATTAGTTTTGAACGTACTAGAACCCCAGTTATTTTTAAGACATTTCCAGTTCTTCAGCCCCTTCAGTTATTCATACTCGAAGAGACTCTGAAATTATCAGTAACTCTTCGGTTAAAGATATCAAACTTAAAGGTATCCTTAATCAAGGACAGGTTAGTCATCCCTGCTATACCAAGAATTACCCTGATGAAGATGAAAGTTCTTCTTCTCCAGCGTCTTCTGTGTATCCTACACAGTCTAATTTTAATGCCCCTATTCATAATCAATTAAGAGTCATTAAAAAAGAATTTATTTTAGATTGGGATAACTTGGTAAAAGATTTTAATTCAAAATCTAATAAAGAAAAAAGACATCTATTCAGATCTAATCACCCTACCGAGAAAGAAAGAGATAAGATAGTTAACAGATGGAAAAGATTTATTAAAAATGAAAAAATTAACGTTACTTTTTACGATTGGTATGAACAATATCAAAGTAAGTGTAATGTTATTAGTAAAACACAATGGATTAAAGAAGACAAAACAAAAATTTCGTCTAGTCATCCTCCTTTAGAGACAGTTCTAATTCCAGTTAAAAACACTTCAGTTATTGCTAGTCCGTTTAAAATCCCTGATGGTATTAAAGATGATAAAAAGATTATTGAGCAACTAAACTTTAGTAATCAATATCTTGCAACTGTTGGAAAACAGCTTGATCGAATTGAAGAAAAATTTGAAGAAAATATAATTAAAAAACCTGATTCAAAAATTGAACAGCCTTTACTCAAATTACCAGAAAACAGATATAAATTAGGTCTTCCTAATAAAGATGATGAGTTAGTTCAGTCTATCGACAAGATATTTAAAAAACTTAAAACTGAAGCAGGTCCGAGTGGAACTATTCCTGTCATTGATCAACTAGAATCTGATGATGACGACGACAGTTCTTCTAATCACTCATCTGTTTCTAACCTTAATGAACAGCTAAATAAATTAACTGTTAATAACATAAGTATTACCAAAAATTGGTATTCTAGGCCTACTCCTCCGGATCTACAATTCGAAAAGAGAAATCTAGATAAGCAATTCTCTGTTTCATCTAATAAAATATATGAATGGAATATATATGGTTTAAGTGAACAAGAAATTCTTAATAAATTAAATCACATGTCAATGGTAGCTAATAGTTATATCACTAAATTCAACAACCTATCTCAACCAGACATAGTTGAATTAATAGCTAGTGGATTCACTGGTATTCTTAGATCTTGGTGGGAAAAACATCTCACAGAAGATATTAGAGTATCTATAGTTCATGCAATCCAAAGAGATGATGACGACAATCCCATCTTTGATGAAGATGTGGGTATTGGACCGCCAGATGGAGTTAATACTTTAATTTTCACAATAATTAAATATTTTATTGGAACTCCTAGTAATATCACAGAAAGAATTCATGATCAATTAAGTAATCTTACTTGTCCCACTCTAAGTGATTTTAGATGGTACAAAGATGTATTCACCTCTAGAGTTATGACGCGTAATGACAGTAATAAACCATTTTGGAAAGGGAAATTCGTTAATGGTTTACCTTCATTATTTGCACATAAAGTTAGAGAAGAATTAAGTAAAAATTTGGGATACATAGATTATGATAATTTAACTTACGGTGATATCATAAGTTATATTCAAAAAATAGGATTAAAAATGTGTATTGACTTTAAATTAGCTAAGCAAGCCAGTAAAGATAAGGAAAAAGCAAAATACGAGTTAGGCACTTTCGGTGAACAATATGGTTTACCGCCTGTTGCTCCCTCTAGAAGAAAGCACCGACACCCTCATAAACATATTGACTCACATAAGAGTCATAAACATCGTAAGAAAAGATATAATCAAGATAAGAAAATTGTTAATAAAGATTCTTATTATAAGAAACCTCAGTCAACACACACAAAATCAACCAAAAAATCAAAGAATTTTGATAAGAGTAAAATTGTCTATCACAACTGTGGGCAGAAAGGACACTTTAAAAGTGAATGCAGAGTTAAGCAGAAATTAGCTCAGTTGAACATCTCAGCAGAAGACACATAACAATTATTAGAATTAATGAGAATCAAAAATAACAATAGTAATGAAGAAGCTTCAGATATTCCTGAATCTTCTAGCAGTAGCAGTACTTGTATCGATGAATCAAATAGTGATAACGAAGTTACAGTATGTACTGAAAACTGTAGTAACAACTGTTGTAAAAGAATTATTGTAATTACCAAAGAAGATAAAGAATGTTCATTGTTAATTAATTTAATTAGTAAGATCATCGACCCAGGATTAAAAACTCAGTATCTAAATCAACTAAAGGATTTATTAAACAAAGATAAGAAAGTTACTTATAAGGTTCTTAGAGCCAAAGAGAAACCAGTTTTTAGTCTTAATAAAACACTTGAGAGATTTAAGTCTCCAGCTAGATAAATTACCCTCCCTGAGCTAAATCATGAAGTTAATAAACTTAAGAAAGAAATTTCTAACTTAAAATTAGATATTTCTAATTTAAGAAAGGAGATTGATGATAAAAAATCAGATTTACAAGTACATGATTCTTCTTCTAGTGATGAAAGTCATGATGAACCAGAATCATCAGGTACTAAAGATGAACTTGATCTTTTTATTCAAGGTCTCTCACTTAAAAGAATTAAAGACATTACCATTCAAAAAATGGTATATCTCTATTAATCTAGTCATTGATAAAACTTTCTCCATTCAGCTCCCTGTCTTAGTTGATACTGGCGCAGATCTGAACTATATTCAAGAGTGTCTTATTCCTACTAGATATTACAAGAAGACTAGTGAAAAGCTTAATTCAGCTAATGGTAGTCATATGGAAATAAAATATAAATTACCTAATGTACATATCTGTCAGGACAATATGTGTTTTAAAACCTCATTTGTTTTAATCTGCAACCTTACAGACAAAATCAATTTAGGATTACCATTTATATATTTATTATATCCATTCACTACTAGTAATAAAGGATTATGCTGCAAGCATTTAAGAAAAAAGATTACATTTAAGTTCCTAATTAAACCAAAAGAAAGAGATTTAAAATTTATTCAAGAAGAATCAATTTCTAAATCAGTGAACCTGTTAAACTATAAAGTTACCCACTTAAGTTTCCTCAAAGAAGAAGTTAGGTATCAACAAGTTGAAGAACAGCTTAAGACTAATAGAGTTCAAGAAAAAATCAGTGAATTAAAAGATTATTTAACAAAAAATTTATGTTCCGACTCTCCTAATGCTTTTTGGCATAGGAAGAAGCACACAGTTAGGTTACCTTATGCTAAAGAATTTAAAGAACATTTAATTCCCACTAAAGCTAGACCTATTCAAATGAGTCATGAACAAATAGAGTTATGTAAACATGAAATTAACGATCTCCTTAGTAAAGGGTTAATTATAAATAAATATATATATATATATATATATATATATATATATATATATATATTGTGACGTCCCCAAAATAGGTCCACACAACCCAATTTGAGTCGCCAAAAACATGGTACAAAAAATAACTACAACTTCATTATTACAATTGTCGTGCAAAATACGACAACACATATGCTGTGAGTTTTAATACAAATATTGTCTTTTAGACAATATCCAAACTCAAATAAAGTCCTCATTACAATTATTGATATACTATTTTACAAAATAGTGAGGACTACTAAAACAATTGTCTTAAACCATCACTCGACACTCCGACTAGTTTCCACTATGTTCTCGCCTCCTGAGAAGAAAACTGGAACAAAAAGGAAAAGGGTGTGCTCAACTAGCCCAGTAAAGAATATTATGACTAAGATAATGAAAAATAAATTATCGTTAGCCTTCAATAAAATAGATAAAATATAATGAACAACAAATTTTAGATCAATATTCGCAGCGGAAATAACAATTTATTAGAAGAGTTAAGTAGAGAATGAAGTTTATTATCTTCTATGATTTAAAAGTCCGTCATCAATATTTTATCCCTTTAACATCAATCAATATACATCTTGAATCAAATATTCATCTTTGCACTATGGCCAAAGATATTCATTCGTATCACTAGTTGGTCATGTTCATCTTAACACTATCCATCTTTGCACTATAGGCCAAAGATATTCATCAGGTAATCATTCATCTTTACACTATAGGCCAAAGATATTCAGTTATATCACTATTTAGGACTGAGGATGATGAAAATATTTTAAAGCAAACGAATCTAGTGATATAAAAGGACAAAGATTAGGGATTCGTACTTTTAGTTTATCCAAGTTTGAAAATACTCCATAATAAATAATAGTGGAGCAAAATTCAAGAATGAAGATCAAAACATAGATACAATTAATTATAGTAACCATAATAGACAACTTGGACAAAAAAAATTTAAAATTTTCTGTGAATAGTGTCGTATTCGTGAATAGTGTCGTATACATGAATACTGTCATATACGTGAATAGTAACCCCGACACGAAAAGATAAAAATTTTACAATAAAATTCATATCAATATTTCGGTATAATGATATTAAAAGAAATAATATCATTTATGAAAAAAATAACATCCCTTACCTCAAAAGAATAATACTTTTGGCTGAAATATCGGATATAATACTGAAAAAAACTTACACTGCTTATCAACTCTCAAAGTATCTAAATACTCACAAAAATACGCTAGATATTATAGAGAGAGAAACTTTTGATTCTGGTATGATTTTCAATTATATTCTAAGCACCCTATTTATAAGAAAATATCAAAACACCAATGTTGACTAACTTGCTATCGGTGGCTTCCACCCTTAGCCATTCACGCATACCACACTTGAAATTTCAACATTTTTTCCCAAAAAACAAAAGTGGGGCCCACCCATGTTTTTAATTAAAAACATTTATTCCCAAAACTTCAATAATTCATAATAAATAGCCCTTTTAACAGAAAAATACAAATTCTATGTCCATTCTATATAAAATTTAATCCTCTACAACTTTTTAGAAAAAAAAATTTCTAAATTCCAAACGAAAAATGACCAAAACCTACATACAGATGATTTTTTAACACCTCCATTTCGACAAAATATTGATAAAATACCTCAACATTAATTCTTTCATTTGTATCCACGTAAAATAAATATTTTCTTATCATATAAAATAATAATTAATTATTCACAAATAATATTACAGAATGACAATAATGACAATCAGGTCGTTTCTAGGAAAGAGAGAACTTTTAGATAAGGATTTCTCCTTACTAGCGTGCAATTAGGTGACCAAACCCCTTTCTTAGACAGAACTTCCTTAGACATTGTCAATAATGCTATCTAGTAATATTATTTAAATAATATAAATTATTAATCTGATAATGGAAAATACTGTGTAGTGACAATTATTGAATCAATAATATAAAATATCAACGTAGCAATTATTGAATTAATAAAATAAAATATTAAACAACAATTATTATAACAATTATTGAGTAGTGACTTCTTACGTAAGAATCAATAATCAGAATTATTGTGCAATATCGTGTGCTATTGTGCAATACCGCGTATTACTATATTTTAACCACCGAATATTCTAACAGTTTTAATGGTAACTACACCGATATTTATAAAAAACTCATACTTGTCGTTTTCTTCATCTGACAGTTTTTCGTTATGGGGCCCACAAATGGCTGCGCCGTCGTACAAATATTCCCCGACAGCAAGAATATTCCACGACCAAACGAATATTCTTCGACAATAATGAATATTCCCTCCGTCCCAAATTAATTGCTCAGTTTTGACTTTTTAAAGTCAATTTGACCATTTTTAAAACTAATCTTTTTACTATTTTTGCTAAAATATAGGTGAAGAGATTATAACCAAAAGAAAGTATATACAATTTATTACTAATCTTAATTTTTATAATTTTAGAAATATAATTATATATGATTAATTATTAATTCTAAAAATAGTCAATTTGACTTAAAAAAGTCAAAACTAAGCAATTAATTTGGGACGGAGGGAGTATTTTATAACCACTTGCTTAAAAATATTTGCGCATTTTACCCATAACTAACCATATTAATCAAATAAACCCCTTACTATTTCAAAATAATAAATAGAGGAAATTCTATTTTATTCATAAAAGTTGGGGTCTTATAACCTCCTCTCCATATAAAATTTCATCCTCGAAATTGACGTACGTACGTGATGTTTCAAAAAGGTGAGGATACCTCATTTTCATTTCTGATTCTAACTCCCAGGTCATTTCATCAATAGCATGGTTTCTTCACAAAACTTTAACATATTGTATAACCTTTGTGCGTAGTACATGCTCCTTCCTATCCAAGATCTTGACAGGTACCTCCTCGTACGTTAAGTCTTCGGCTATCTCGTCTGGTTCTAACTCAATAATGTGGTTTGGTTCTTTTACATATTTACAAAGCACATATATGTGAAAAATATTATGAACACGAGACATGCTTGGAGGTAATGCGAGTCTATAGGTCACATTTCCTACTCGGTCAAGAATCTCAAATAGACCAACAAATCTTGGATTGAGCTTTTCTCTATTCCCGAATCTTGTAACTCCCTTCCATGGAGCAACACGTAACAATACATGATCCCCAATAATAAATTCCACGTCCTTTCGATGAAGATCCGCATAACTCTTTTGTCGATCCTGTGCCGTTTGTATAGGTTGTCGGATCATTTAGATCTTTTTTGTAGTCATACGTACCAACTCTGGTCCCAACAATATTTCTTCACCTACCTCATCTCAACATACTAGAGAGCGACACTTTCGTCCATACAATGCTTCGAATGGAGCCACACCTATACTTGCTTGATAACTGTTGTTGCAGGAGAATTCCACCAATGATAAATACTTATTCCAACTCCCTTTGAAGTCTAGAACACAAAGTCTCAATAGATCATCAAGAGTTTGAATAGACCTTTCTGATTGCCCGTCCGTTTGAGGATGGTATTCTGAACTGAATCGTAAATCCGTGCCCATAGCTTTTTCCAAGTTAACCCAAAATTGTGAAGTGAATCTTGGGTCTCGATCAGAAAATATAGATACTGACATACCATGCAACCTCACAAACTCATTTATGTACATACGAGCAAGACGTTCAAGTGAATAAGTTTCTCATATAGGCAAGAAATTAGCAAACTTGGTTAATCTATCGACAATAACCCAAATTACATTTATGCCTTGAGAAACCTTGGGAAGACCAGTAATAAAATCCATGTTAATGTGCTCCCACTTCCATTCTAGAATCTCAAGTGGTTGCAATGGACCTTTTGGTACTTGATGCTCCGCCTTGATATGTTGACAAGTTAAACATCTTGAGATAAACTCTGTGATCTCTCTCTTCATATTGCTCCACCAACATGTATGTCGAAGATCATGATACATTTTGGTACTTCTAGGATGGATTGCAAATGGTATGTTGTGTGCCTCCATCATGATTTTGTACTTTAAATCAGAGTCGTTAGGAACACAAAGTCTGGAGTTGACTCGAAGTATTCCTTCTTCATCAATTCTTACTTCAGGAATAGCACCTTCTTGTACTTTCTTCTTTATATGCATCAGCTTCGGGTCTGTGGCTGGAGAAGCTTTAACTTTATTGATTAAAGTCGGTTCTACGAGTATACTTGACATCATCGCATGGGTCTCGGAGTATTGAACTCTATCTTCATCTTTTGTAAATCACACAAAATGGGCCTTTATGTTGACAACATCGCACTCGTTCCCGTATATAATCTTCTACTCAATGCGTCAGCTACCACGTTCGCTTTTCCAGGATGGTATTGAATAGTATGGTCATAATCTTTCAACAGCTCGAGCCAACGTCGTTACCGCATATTGAGTTCCTTTTGGGTGAAGAAATATTTGAGGCTTTTATGATCTGAATAGATCACCACTTTTTCCCCATATAGGTAGTGCCTCTAGATCTTCAACGTAAAAACGACTGCTGCCAATTCTAGATCATTAGTAGGATAATTCTTCTCATATTCTTTGAGTTGTCGCGAGGCATAGGCTATGACTTTCCCATGTTGCATGAGAACACATCCTAAACCTTTGCCTGAAGCATCGCCGTAAATGACAAATCCCTCCGAACTTGATGGTATTATCTGAACAGGTGCCGAAATAAGTCTCATCTTGAGTTCTTAGAAACTCTTCTCACATTCCTCGCTTCATTCGAATTTTATATCTTTTTGAGTCAGCCGAGTTAATGGAGTAGCGATTCGAGAAAATCCTTCCACGAATCTCTGATAATAATTAGCTAAGCCTAGAAAGTTACGTACTTCGATTACTGACTCAGGTTGCTCCCAACTTTGTATTGCTTCAATCTTTTCCAGGTCAACTAATATTCCATACTTTGATACCACGTGTCCAAGGAATGCTACTTCTTCAAGTTAGAACTCGTATTTCTTCAACTTGGCATATAACTTATTTTCATGAAGCTTTTGGAGTATCAGCCTCAAGTGTTGTTAATGATCTTCCCGACTTTTGGAATAGATGAGGATGTCATCAATAAAGACAACCACAAAATGATCCAAATATTCCTTGAATACTCGGTTCATCATATCCATGAAGGCCGCATGAGCATTAGTCAATCCAAAAGACATGACTAAGAATTCATAATGCCCGTACCGAATCCTGAAAGTAGTCTTTGGAATGTCATCAGTTTTAATCTTTAACTGATGATATCCGGAACGAAGATCGATTTTTTAGAAGAATTTATCACCTTGTAACTGATCAAACATGTCATCAATGCGAGGTAGTGGGTACCTATTTTTGATGGTGCCATGGTTCAACTCCCAATAGTCAATGTAAAGTTGCATACTCCCATCTTTCTTCTTTACGAATAAAATAGGAGCACCGCAAGGAGATGTACTAGGACGAATGAAGCCAATATCCAACAACTCCTGTAGTTGGGTTTTTAACTCCTGAAGTTCAATAGGAGCCATTCGATATGGGGTTTTAGAAATGGGATTTGTACCGGGTTCAAGGTCAATACAAAATTTGATATCACACTCTGGGGGTAGGCCATGAAGTTCTTCAGGAAATAAGTCAGAAAATTCACTAACAACAGAAATATTATTCAAATCTGACGTATTTTTGTTTAAATCCATGGCATGGGCTAAGAAAGCTTGACATCTATTTTTTAATAAATGAATGGCTTTATGGTTTGATATGACAGTGATTTATTTTAGGGTTTTGGTTGCTTGAATTCGCATAACAAGTTGGTTAGGAATATGAAAACTAACGACCTTACGAAAACAATCAATTTTAGCATGATGAGTAGTTAACCAATCAATCCCTAAAATCACATCAATTGCAAGTATATTTAAAGAGATGAGATCAACAGGTAATGTGATGGTCCCAACTTGAATCAAGCAAGATTTATAAACAGTGGATGTAATGAAAGTTTCTCCTAACAGAGTTTCAATAGATAAGTCAAAGTTTAATTTCTCAGGAGTCAAGTTTAAATGATGAGCACAAGCAGGAGAGATAAAAGAATAGATAGAACCGATATCTAATAAGGTATAAACTTCGTAAGAATTTATGATTAGCTTACCCGTGATCACCTCGATCGGGTTCCTCGTATTTTGGGCAGTTACGACAAACGCTCTCCTTTGAACCGCTGACTTTGACTTGTCTGGGACAGTCTTTGGAGTCACTATCCCTGCTGGACTTGGTTTCACTACAGGACAATCTCTAGCTATATGTCCTTCCTTTCCACAGTTATAACATACGACCGGTGGTCGTTCTAGTCCCCTAGAAATAATTGATGATGGTGCTGACGTCTTCACGTTGTCATTATTGTACCTTCTCTTTCTGAAATCTCCCCCCAACTCGCTTCTTCTACTATCATGGCCACAATTACCACCAGAGTAGTTACCGCTTCTGTTCAGATATTTTTCTCCCCGTTGGTTGTCATTGCTCTGATGACTGCTGTCACCGGTACGACCCTGGTTGTGGTCCCTAGGTTGAACAGACTCATTATCTCGCTCTAATAATTGAGCCATGTTCATAACATCTAAATATAGAGAAAATTTGTTAGAAATGAGGTATTGACGAATTTCGGGTTTCAAACCTCTCAGAAACATTCGCGTCATATGTTCCTCATTCTCTACCAAATGAGGTGTAAACCTGGATAACTCCATAAACTTAGCCTCGTACTGGGACATAGTCATGTTGTTATGTTCCAGTCTGATAAACTCTACCTCCTTCTTATGATGAATACTTTCAGGAAAATACTTGTCATTGAATAGTTTCTGGAATGCTTCCCAAGATATATTGAGTGCTGCAAGCTGGGTATGCTTCACAGATTTTGACCAGTAATCTGCCACACCACGGAACATAAAGGTGGCGAATGGAACCTTCTGTTCCTCCGTGCATCATAAGACATCAAATATCTTGGTAATTTGCTTAACCCACGTTTTCGCCTTGATCGGATCTGGCTTTCCCAAAAATTTTGACGGTCCCAACTCCTTGAATTGCTTAGCAGTGACCAGTCGTGAGTTGTAATTGTTTTCACCTGCATTTTGAATAGGAGTCTCTCTTATCTGGTTTTGCATGAACTGCAAAAAGCTTCTAAACATCGCATCATTCATTGTTTGATCGATGGTGTTGTTTACAGGTGGAATATTGCCTTCCTGATGCATATTACTCTGGTTGTTGATTGTTGGTGTCTCAATGGTCTCATGTGCTCCATTGCTCATCTTAACATTTTCAGTTGTCATTCTCAAATACTACCACAAAATAAGGGTTAATTAAAGAAATTGACATACCACACAATACCCCTATATTCTGACCAACCAACAAATAAGCTTAGGTAGGGCACACTAGCAAAGAATTTGCTCGTCTCTCCTCTCCTAGTTCTATTCCCCGATCTCCGCCAGAGACCATATCCCTCAGCTCTGATACCAACTGTGACGCCCCCAAAAGAGGTCCATGTGACGCCCCCAAAATTAGGTATACATCACCCATCTTGGGTCGTCAGATACATAGTACAGAATACAAATACAACTTAATAATACAACTGTCGTGTACAATACAACAAAACATAAACTGTGAGTTTGAATACAAATTTTATCTTCTAGAGAGTATTCATACTCAAAAGGAGTCCTCATTACATTTATTAACACACCATTACATAGAATAGTGAGGACTACTAACTAATACTATTCTTCGGACCATCACTCCGTTCCCCGACTTGCCCCAGCTACGTTCTCATTTCCTGAAGAGAACAGTGAAAGAAAGGGTGAGCTCAACTAGCCCAGTAAGAAATATTATGACTAAGATAATGCAGAATAAAATATCACTAGCCTTCAACAATGTTAAACTGATAAAATATAATAGACATCAAGTTTAACTGTAGCGGAACAAGCAATCCATTAAAAGAGTCAAGTAGAAAATAAACTCTACTATCTTTTATGATTTAAAAAGTTTTTCGACACTGTGATCGCTGAGACTCAGCTTAATAAAATAATCCACATCATCGAATCACCCCTGCACTACGGCCAAGGATATTCGTGTATTCATTAATGGTCATGATCATGCCAACAACTGTCCATCAATGCACTACGGGCCAATGAGGACTTTTACCACATCATTTGTAACATTACGGTCATGATTATACCGAATAATCCCTGGTCATAATCATACCAAGTCCATCTATGCACTACAGGCCACAGATGACTTTCAACATTTTATAAACATGAGGATGATGACAATGATATAAGAATTCAATAAAACAAGTTCAAGAATTAATTTATCCAGGAATTAACAACGTCCAAATTGTCAACATGATACTGCATTGTGGAGTAAAATTCAAGAATGCTTAGAAGAATATTTTCTTGAAAAGATACTGGATGAAACGCAACTATCAAGGATATTCCACAAATTTCATGGAGTATAGAAGTCAAAACTTAACCAACTGAGTATAATAAAGAATGGAATAACAAAAGAAATCACCATGCATGCGATAGACCGCACAGACAGGTTATTCCAACAGAATAATAAATAATGGAACCAGGTCCGGCGTAAACGCACAGACAGGATATTCCGACAGAATAATAAATAATGGAACCAGGTCCGGTGTAAAACACACAGACAAGATATTCCAACAGAATAATAATAAAACGGAACCAGGTCCGGTGTAAAACACACAGACAGGATGTTCCAACAGAATAATAAACGGAACCAGGTCCGGTGTAAAATACACAGACAGGATGTTCCAACAGAATAATAGAAGAATGTCACCAAGTATAGGATAGACCGCGTATACTGGTTATTCCAACAGAATAATAACAAATGGAATAACAGAAGTTCTCTTCATGAATATAAAAGAAATAATATTCCCTACCTTAAAAGAACTGGATATTGGAAAAGTGATGTAGCAGAATACTTTTATTCTCTCTCTCTTATTCTCTCTATACTTTCTCTCTCTATAGCTTGAATGAATTCGTGAAAAATAATGAAGCCCTAGGCCTCTATTTATAGAAAAACTGAGGGTGGCTCTTGGTCTTAACGAAGGGTCAAATGACTCTTGGTCTTAACGAAGGGTCAAATGACTCTTGGTAATATTGAAGGGACAACTACTATTGACGAAAGTAATTACTATTGACCAAGGTAAATACTATTGACGAAGGTAATTACTATTGACCAAGGTAAATACTATTGACCAAGGTAAATACTATTGACCAAGGTAAATACTATTGACGACGGTAATTACTATTGACGAAGAGACTCTTAGATGATGACATATGGCCCCCCATAAAATAACCAAACTTACCACAACGTCTCAATTATTGATTTAATAATATAACATATTATACAGACGATACTATGACAATAATTTAAGAGATATGATGCAGCAATTACTATAGCAATAATTGAGTATAGCTGAGTGACTTCTCACGTAAGCATCAATAATCAATACCGTGTGCTACTATGCAACCACGCGTATTACTGTACTTTTACTACCGAGTAGTTCAACAGTTTTAACGGTTTTAACGGTAACACCTCAGCCGTTATTTTTATAGAAAGATAATTCTGTCGTTTTCTCAATCCGACAATAATTTTGTTGTGGGGTCCACCAATGATTGTGCCGTCGTACGAATATTCCCCGACAAAAAGAATATTCTCCGACCAAACGAATATTTTATAACAACTTGCTTACTTTGCAAAATTTATAAATATTACCCACAACTATAACATTATATCAAATTAACTCCATAATATTCAAAAATGATATTTATAGAAAATTCATCTTTATTTATAAAAATTGGGGTCTTACAACCTCCCCTTCTTATGAAATTTCGCCCTCGAAATTAGGGTACGTACCTGGTATGTCGAAGAGGTAAGGATACCTTGATTTCATTTCTGATTCTAACTCCCAAGTCATTTCCTCAACATCGTGGTTTCTCCACAAAACTTTGACTTGAGGTATAACCTTGGAGCGTAGAATATGTTCCTTCTTATCCAAGATTTGAACAGGAACTTCTTCATACGTCAAATCCTCCGCTATTTCGTCCGGTTCTAACTCAATAATGTGGTTCGGGTCTTCCACATATTTGCGTAACATGGATATGTGGAAAACGTTATGAACACGAGACATACTTGGCGGTAAAGCGAGTCTATAAGCCACAGTTCCTACTCGATCGAGGATTAAAAATGGACCGATGAATCGAGGATTTAGCTTTCCTCTCTTTCCAAATCTCGTAACTCCTTTCCATGGAGCAACACGTAAGAACACATGATCTCCTACATCAAATTCCACGTCCTTTCGATGAAGATCAGCATAACTCTTTTGTCGATCTTGTGAGGTTTTTATACGTTGTCGGATCGTTTGAATCTTTTCTGTAGTCATACGTACCAACTCCGGTCCCAACAACGTTGCTTCGCCCACCTCATCCCAGCATACTGGAGAACGACATTTTCTTCCATACAATGCTTCGAATGGAGCCATGCCAATACTTGCTTGATAACTGTTGTTGTAGGAAAACTCCACCAATGGTAAGAACTTGTCCCAACTTCCCTTGAAGTCAAAGACACAGAGTCTTAATAGATCTTCAAGAGTTTGAATAGTCCTCTCTGATTGTCCGTCCGTCTGAGGATGATATGCTGAACTAAATCGTAACTCCGTGCCCATAGCTTTTTGTAAACTAACCCAAAATCGTGAAGTGAATCTTGGGTCTCGATCAGAAACTATGGATACTGGCATACCATGCAGTCTTACAATCTCGTTTATGTACATACGAGCAAGACGTTCAAGTGTATAAGTTTCTCGTATCGGTAAGAAATGAGCAGACTTGGTCAATCTATCAACAATGACCCAAATCGCATCAATACCTTGAGAAACCCTAGGAAGACCGGTAACGAAATCCATGGTAATGTGCTCCCACTTCCATTCTGGAATTTCAAGTGGTTGCAATGGACCTTTTGGTACTTGATGCTCCGCTTTGACTCGTTGACAAGTTAGACACCTTGAGATAAACAACGCTATCTCTCTCTTCATATTGCTCCACCAAAATGTATGACGAAGATCATGATACATTTTGGTACTTCCAGGATGGATTGCAAACGGTGTGTTGTGCGCCTCCATCATGATTTCATACTTTAAATCAGGGTTGTTAGGAACACAAAGTCTGGAGTTGACTCGAAGTATTCCTTCTTCATCGATTCTTGCTTCCGGCATAACACCTTCTTGCACTTTCTTCCTCATACGCATCAGCTCCAGGTCTGTAGCTTGAGCAGCTTTAACTTTATCGATTAAAGTCGGTTCTACTCGTATATTCGCCATCATCACATGGGTCCCTGGAGTCTTCAACTCTATCTCCATCCTTTGCAAGTCACACAAAATGGGCCTTTGTGTTGACAATATTGCACTCGTACTTGCATATGATCTTCTACTCAATGCGTCAGCTACCACGTTCGCTTTTCCAGGATGGTATTGAATGGTATGATCATAATCTTTCAACAGTTCAAGCCAACGTCGTTGTCGCATGTTGAGTTCCTTTTGAGTGAAGAAATATTTGAGGCTTTTATGATCCGTAAAGATCTCCACTTTCTCCCCATACAAGTAATGCCTCCAAATTTTAAGTGCAAAGACAACAGCTGCCAACTCTAGATCATGAGTAGGATAATTCCTCTCATATTCCTTGAGTTGTCTTGATGCATAGGCTATGACTTTTCCATGTTGCATGAGAACGCATCCCAACCCTTTGCTCGAAGCATCACTGTAGATGACAAATCCCTCCGAGCCAGATGGTATTGTTAGAACAGGTGCTGAAATGAGTCTCCTCTTGAGTTCTTGAAAACTCTGCTCACATTCTTCGCTCCAACCAAACTTTGTATCTTTCCGAGTCAGCTGAGTTAATGGAGTAGCGATTCGAGAAAATCCTTCCACGAATCTCCGATAATAACCAGCTAAACCAAGAAAGCTACGTACCTCGGTCACTGATTTAGGTTGCTCCCAGCTTTGAATAGCTTCAATCTTTGCCGGGTCAACCGATATTCCACGACTTGATACTACGTGCCCAAGGAATGCTACCTCCTCCAGCCAGAACTCGCATTTCTTCAACTTGGCATAAAGCTTGTATTCACGAAGCTTTTGGAGTACCAGCCTCAAGTGTTGCTCATGATCTTCACGGCTTTTGGAATAAATAAGGATGTCATCAATAAAGACGACCACAAAGTGATCCAAATATTCCTTGAATACCCGGTTCATCATATCCATGAAGGCAGCAGGAGCATTAGTCAATCCAAAGGACATGACTAGGAATTCATAATGCCCGTACCGAGTTCTAAAAGCCGTCTTTGGAATATCCTCAGTTCTAACCTTCAGCTGATGATATCCAGAACGAAGATCGATCTTTGAAAAGAATTGTGCTCCTTGCAACTGGTCAAACAGGTCATCAATACGTGGCAATGGGTACCTGTTTTTGATGGTGACATGATTCAACTCCCGATAATCAATACAAAGTCGCATACTTCCATCTTTCTTCTTCACGAATAGAACAGGAGCACCCCAAGGAGAAGTACTAGGACGAATAAAGCCAATGTCTAACAATTCCTGCAGTTGGATCTTTAACTCCTGAAGTTCAATAGGAGCCATTCGATATGGGGCTTTGGAAATGGGTTTTGTACCGGGTTCAAGATCGATACAAAATTCAATTTCACGCTCTGGGGGTAGGCCAGGAAGTTCTTCAGGGAATACGTCAGGGAATTTATTAACAATAGAAATATCATTCAAAACTGACGTATTTTTGTTTAGATCTGTGACATGAGCTAAGAAAGCTTGACATCCGTTTTTCAATAAACGAATAGCTTTATGGCTTGAGATGACAGCGATTGATTTTAATGGTTTGGTTGCTTGAATTCGCATAATAGGTCGATTAGGAATATGAAAACTAACAACCTTACGAAAACAATCAATTTTTGCATAATGAGTAGTTAACCAATCAATCCCTAGAATCACGTCAAATGCAAGTATTTTTAATGAAATCAGATCGATAGGTAATGTGTGGGTACCAACTTGAACCAAACAAGACTTATAAACAGTGGAGGTAATGAAGGTTTCTCCCAATGGAGTTTTCACAGATAAGTCAAAGTCTAATTTCTCCGGAATCAAATTTAATCGATGAGCGCAAGTAGGAGAAATAAAAGAATGGGTTGAACCGGTATCAAATAAAGTATAAACTTCTTTAGAGTTTATAATAAGCTTACCCGTGATGACCTCATTCGGGTTCCTTGCTCTCTGGGAGTTCACAACAAACGCTCTCCCTTGCACAACCGGTTTTGACTTTTCTGGGACGGCTTTTGGTGCCTCCATCCTAGCTGAATTTGTCTTCGGTAAACGACAAAATCGGGCTAAATGACCTTCTCTTCCACAATTATAACATGCTTTGGACGGCATCGCGCAGTTTGGACTGATGTGCCCCTCCCCTCCGCATTTGAAACATATGATAGGTGGTCGTTCTCCTTCCTTAACGACAGGTGCTGGTGCTGACGTCTTTCCATCATTGTTGAATCTCCTCTTCTTGAAATGTCCATTCTTATTGTTTTGGCCCTGATTACCACCGAAGTGGTTACCATTTCTGGCCTGTTGATTCCCTCCACGCTTGTTGTCACCGCTTCGATGACTGCTCTCACTGGTATTATCATTTTGCCGGCTGCTCTCTTTTGGTTGCGTTGTCTCGTTATCGCGCTCCACCAACTGAGCCCTATTTACAACATCTGAATACAAACACAGTTTATGAGAAACAAGATGTTGACGTATCTCCGGCTTCAAACCTCTTAAAAACATCCGCGTCATTCTTTCTTCATTATCCACCAGGTGGGACGCAAACCGGGATAACTCCGCAAATTTTGCCTCGTACTGCGACACGGTCATATTATTCTGCTCCAATTTGATGAACTCCACCTCCTTCATGTGACGAATACTCTCGGGAAAGTATTTGTCGTTAAACAGCTCTTGGAACTTCTCCCAGGACATCTTCAGTGCGGCAGGTTGAGTACGCTTTATCGATTCCCACCAGTAATCTGCCTCTCCTCGCAACATAAAGGCGGCAAAGGGAACCTTTTGCTCCTCGGAGCAACCCAAGACATCAAATATCTTGGTGATCTGCTTTATCCATGTTTCAGCTACAAGTGGTTTGGGTTCTCCCTTAAACTCCGGTGGTCCCAGCTCCTTAAACTGTTTAGCGGTGACCGCCAGAGAGTTTCCAGTATTTCCACCTACGTTGTGGACAGGAGCCGCTTTCACCTGTTGTTGCATGAATTGCATAAAGCCTCTGAACATTTGATCATTCATCATTTGGTCAGTGTTGTTGTTTGCATGAGGATTGACACCTTCCTGATGCACATTATCCTGATTATTGATATGTGGTGAATCAACAGTCGTCTGTGCTCCATTGCTATTCTCAACATTCTCAGATGCCATTTTCAGATACTGCCACAAAATAAAAATTAATTGATATGTCATATATTATCCTTATATTATGACCGACCAATTAAATACCATGCAAATAAACTTAGGTATGTCATACTAGCGAAGGAATTCCCCGTCTCTCCCCTCCTAGTTCTATTCTCACATCTTAGCCAGGGATCATATCCCTAAGCTCTGATACCAACTGTGACGCCCCCAAAATTAGGTATACATCACCCATCTTGGGTCGTCAGATACATAGTACAGAATACAAATACAACTTAATAATACAACTGTCGTGTACAATACGACAAAACATAAACTGTGAGTTTGAATACAAATATTATCTTCTAGAGAGTATTCATACTCAAAAGGAGTCCTCATTACATTTATTAACACACCATTACATAGAATAGTGAGGACTACTAACTAATACTATCATTCGGACCATCACTCCGTTCCCCGACTTGCCCCAGCTACGTTCTCATTTCCTGAAGAGAACAGTGAAAGAAAGGGTGAGCTCAACTAGCCCAGTAAGAAATATTATGACTAAGATAATGCAGAATAAATTATCATTAGCCTTCAACAATGTTAAACTGATAAAATATAATAGACATCAAGTTTAACTGTAGCGGAACAAGCAATCCATTAAAAGAGTCAAGTAGAAAATAAACTCTACTATCTTTTATGATTTAAAAAGTTTTTCAACACTGTGATCGCTGAGACTCAGCTTAATAAAATAATCCACATCATCGAATCACCCCTGCACTACGGCCAAGGATATTCGTGTATTCATTAATGGTCATGATCATGCCAACAACTGTCCATCAATGCACTACGGGCCAATGAGGACTTTTACCACATCATTTGTAACATTACGGTCATGATTATACCGAATAATCCCTGGTCATAATCATACCAAGTCCATCTATGCACTACAGGCCACAGATGACTTTCAACATTTTATAAACATGAGGATGATGACAATGATATAAGAATTCAATAAAACAAGTTCAAGAATTAATTTATCCAGGAATTAACAACGTCCAAATTGTCAACATGATACTGCATTGTGGAGTAAAATTCAAGAATGCTTAGAAGAATATTTTCTTGAAAAGATACTGGATGAAACGCAACTATCAAGGATATTCCACAAATTTCATGGAGTATAGAAGTCAAAACTTAACCAACTGAGTATAATAAAGAATGGAATAACAAAAGAAATCACCATGCATGCGATAGACCGCACAGACAGGTTATTCCAACAGAATAATAAATAATGGAACCAGGTCCGGCGTAAACGCACAGACAGGATATTCCGACAGAATAATAAATAATGGAACCAGGTCCGGTGTAAAACACACAGACAGGATATTCCAACAGAATAATAATAAAACGGAACCAGGTCCGGTGTAAAACACACAGACAGGATGTTCCAACAGAATAATAAACGGAACCAGGTCCGGTGTAAAACACACAGACAGGATGTTCCAACAGAATAATAGAAGAATGTCACCAAGTATAGGGTAGACCGCGTATACTGGTTATTCCAACAGAATAATAACAAATGGAATAACAGAAGTTCTCTTCATGAATATAAAAGAAATAATATTCCCTACCTTAAAAGAACTGGATATTGGAAAAGTGATGTAGCAGAATACTTTTATTCTCTCTCTCTTATTCTCTCTATACTTTCTCTCTCTATAGCTTGAATGAATTCGTGAAAAATAATGAAGCCCTAGGCCTCTATTTATAGAAAAACTGAGGGTGGCTCTTGGTCTTAACGAAGGGTCAAATGACTCTTGGTCTTAACGAAGGGTCAAATGACTCTTGGTAATATTGAAGGGACAACTACTATTGACGAAAGTAATTACTATTGACCAAGGTAAATACTATTGACGAAGGTAATTACTATTGACCAAGGTAAATACTATTGACCAAGGTAAATACTATTGACCAAGGTAAATACTATTGACGACGGTAATTACTATTGACGAAGAGACTCTTAGATGATGACATATGGCCCCCCATAAAATAACCAAACTTACCACAACGTCTCAATTATTGATTTAATAATATAACATATTATACAGACGATACTATGACAATAATTTAAGAGATATGATGCAGCAATTACTGTAGCAATAATTGAGTATAGCTGAGTGACTTCTCACGTAAGCATCAATAATCAATACCGTGTGCTACTATGCAACCACGCGTATTACTGTACTTTTACTACCGAGTAGTTCAACAGTTTTAACGGTTTTAACGGTAACACCTCAGCCGTTATTTTTATAGAAAGATAATTCTTTCGTTTTCTCAATCCGACAATAATTTTGTTGTGGGGTCCACCAATGATTGTGCCGTCGTACGAATATTCCCCGACAAAAAGAATATTATCCGACCAAACGAATATTTTATAAAAACTTGCTTACTTTGCAAAATTTATAAATATTACCCACAACTATAACATTATATCAAATTAACTCCATAATATTCAAAAATGATATTTATAGAAAATTCATCTGTATTTATAAAAATTGGGGTCTTACAGTCCACACAACACATTTTGAGTCGCCAAATACATGGAACAGAAAATAACTACAACTTCATTATTACAATTATCGTGCAAAATTCGACAACACATATGCTGTGAGTTTTAATACAAATATTGTCTTCTAGATAATATACAAACTCAAATAAAGTCTTCATTAAAATTATTGATACACTATTTTATAAAATAGTGAGGACTGCTAAAATAACTGTCTTGAACCATCACTCGACACCCTGACTAGTTCCCACTATGTTCTCGCTTCTTGAGAAGAAAAATAAAACAAAAAGGAAAAGGGTGAGCTCAACTAGCCCAGTAAAGAATATTATAACTAAGATAATGAAAAACAAATTATCGTTAGCCTTCAATAAATCAAAAAAAATATAATGGACAACAAGTTTTAGATCAATATTCGCAGCGGAAATAACAATTCATTAAAAGAGTTAAGTAGAGAATGAAGTCTATTATCTTCTATGATTTAAAAGTCCATCATCAATATTTTATCCCTGTAACATCAATCTATATACATCTTGAATCAAATATTCATCTTTGCACTACGGCCAAAGATATTCATTCGTATCACCAGTTGGTCATGTTCATCTCAACACCTGTCCATCTTTGCACTACGGGCCAAAGATATTCATCAGATAATCATTCATCTTTGCATTACAGGCCAAAGATATTCAGTTATATCACCATTTAGGACTGAGGATGATAAAAATATTTTAAAGCAAATGAATCTAGTGATATAAAAGGACAAAGATTAGAGATTTGTACTTTTAGTTTATCCAAGTTTGATAATACTCCATAATAAATAATTATGGAGCAAAATTCAAGAATGAAGACCAAAACATGGATACAATTAAAGATAGTAACCATAATAGACAACTTGAACAAAGAAAAAATATTAATTTTTTTGTGAATAGTGTCATATACGTGAATAGTGTCGTATACGTAAATAGTAACCCCGACACAAAAAGGTAAAAATTTCACAATAAAATTCATATCAATATTTTGGTATAATGATATTAAAAGAAATAATATCATTTATGAAAAAAATAACATCCCTTACCTCAAAAGAATAGTACTTTTGATTGAAATATCGGATATAATATTGAAGAAAACTTGAACTGCTTATCAACTCTCAAAGTATCTAAATACTCATAAAAATCCGCTCGATTTTATAGAGAGAGAAACTTCTGATTTTGGTGTGATTTTTAATTCTAACCTAAACACCCTATTTATAGAAAAATGTCAGAACACCAATGTTGACTAACCTGCTACCGGTGGCTTCCACCCTCTGCCATTCACGCACACCACACTTGAAATTTTAGCATTTTTTCACAAAAACCAGAAGTGGGGCCCACCCATGTTTTTAATTAAAAATATTTATTTCTAAAACTTCAATAATTCATAATAAATAGCCTTTTACCAAAAAAAAATGAGAATTCTATACCCATTCCATATAAAAGTTAATTCTCTACAACTTTGTAGAAGAAAATTTTTCCAAATTTCAAACGAAAAATGTCTGAAACCCACATACGGATGATTTTTTAACACCTCCATTCCGACAAAATACTGATAAAATACCTCAGCATTAATTACTTCATTTATATCCACATAAAATAAATATTTTCTTATCATATAAATCAATAATTAATTATTTGCAAGTAATATTACAGAATCACAATAATGACAACCAGGTCATTCCTAGGAAATATGAGGTTTTTCGATAAGAGTTTCTCCTTACTGGCGCGTAATTAGGTGACCAAACCTTTTTCTAGATAGAACTTCCTTAGACATTACCAATAATGCTATCTAATAATATTATTCAAATAATATGAATTATTGATCTGATAATGAGAAATACTATGCAGTGATAATTATTGAATCAATAATATAAAATATCAACGTAGTAATTATTGAATCAATAAAATAAAATATTAAATAATAATTACTGTAACAATTATTGAGTAGTGACTTCTTACGTAAGAATCAATAACCAAAACAATTGTGCAATACCGTGTGCTACTGTGTAATATCGCGTATTACTATATTTTAGCCACCGGGTATTCCAACAGCTTTAATGGTAACAACTACGCCGTTATTTATAAAAAAATCATACTTGTCGTTTTCTTCATCTGACAATTTTCTGTTATAGGACCCACAAATGGTTGCGTCGTCGTACGAATATTCCCCGACAGCAAGAATATTTCACGACCAAACGAATATTCTCTGACAACAATGAATATTTTATAACCACTTGCTTAAAATTATTTGTGCATTTTACCCATAACTAACCACATTAATCGAATCAACCCCTTACTATTTCAAATAATCAGAATCGTTGAAAAAATATTTGTCAAGGCTAGTACTTGGTACTATATCCTTAAGACAATTATGCCCTCCGTATGGTGCTCAGAGTTGATAGCACTTGTCTCCCAGGGTACAATGACAACGTACACTTTAGCAGCACTACTAAAAGTATACTCTTCGAACCAAAAGAAATGCTCTAACTCCCTCTCTCTTTTTATAACTATGAAACTGATTGCAAGCTAAAGACTAGAATGACTAAATTATTGAATTGCTTGTGAATGGAATGAAAATGAAGGCTGCCCCCTCCTATCTATTTATAGGAGGGGTTGGTGCCCCTTTGGATGGGCACTTAGCCCTTAAATTAGCATGGGATGCCACTGATAAGGTATTATTTGTATCTTTTCGTCAAAACGACGTAATTTTGACCATTGGCAAAATAGGTGCATCTATTCGAACCATTAAAACGACGTAGTTTAAGCATTAGCAGAACCAAAACTACGTAGTTTTAGGCTTTGAAGAAAAGGCGCGACAAAAATGATGTAGTGTTGGGCTGCCCGTTCAGACTTATACCCTTTTAGCATATACTGCTTCTCAAAACGATACAGTTTTGATAGTTCTCAAAATAACACAGTTTTGATAATAGAATTAAATAAATAAAATTTTAATTAAAAATTTAAATAAATTTTGTCTAAAAAATTATATACTGGACCCAGACCCACGAGCCCGAGCCCGACCCAGAGCCATAGCCAAGCCGGTCAGCCGGTCGGCGGCCCGTGTGTGGGTTCGAACCTAGCCTTGGCTAGGTCCTCTCCATTCTGTTAGTTCCCAGTAGGCACAATATAGATCTAGAAGGGGGGGTTAAATAGATCCTTTTCATTTTTAAATACTTTTCTTGTTTAATTTGTTTTGCTATTAAATAAGCATATGACAAATAAAAGAATCTTTTCAAGCACATCGGAATAAGTAAAAGATCCCCTTCATAGATATATTCATAATCACACATACATTGTTCGTAGAGTTAGTTCAGTTATAAGCAGTTAAAACATACATAGCAGTTATAGCAGTTAGTGTACATAATGTAAATGACATAAAGTAAAAGACACAGGGGGGTTTTAAGTGGTTCAGAGACTCAAGCTCCTAATCCACTCTTCTGCTTTCAACTATCAGGATTTCCACTAAGGAAGGGCAGCACCCTGAATCACTAAGATTCCTTCAAGGCCAGCAGCCTTGGGACTTCAGTTCACTAAGAACTCTTCAAGGCCAGCAGCCTTAGTACTCCTTTAGTTCCCTAGGAACTCTTCAAGCCAAGCAGGCTTGGAACTTCATTTAGTCCCTCTGGACAAGGACCCCTCAGGCCCTGACTTCATTTAGTCCCTTTGGACAAGGACCCCTTAGGCCCTGACTTCTTGTTGAGTTATTTGTTTGTTTGTTGGAGTTGGTGCTGAGCTGCTAAGATGTCTTCATGCTCTGATCATCTTCTATACTTAGCAACTTGGCGTGATCACCCTTAAAGTGTAGCTGAGTATTGCATGATGCTCAGCTTCTTTGATAAATCAACCACTTCGGATGATCCCTTGATGACTGCCTTGAAGATCATTCTTCTTGATACTCGATGCGTTCTCATGATGGACTTGCCAAGATGACTGTAAGCTCTTCTCTCTGGTACTTGGAGTCTTCCCATGATGGACATAAAGATGTTATTGATGCTCTTCTTTCTCTCGGCAGTTTAGAACACTCTTCATGTAGTAGAACTCTCACTTCTACATTATAGAACTCTCACTTCTACTTCTTTCTTTGTCTGACACTAAGTGTTCTTGGTGGATCGTAGAGTGAGCCTTCGGACTCACTATCTCGCAAGGTTTTAGATCAGTCCACCATTCCTCCAAACTCGGCAACTCTAGCAACCTCTTATCTTTGAAGCTCTATCTGATATATACTCCTTCCCAATACTCCCGTTGGAAAGTAGTCGTTGAAAGCTATTCAAATTTCTTCACAGATTTTGAGTTGCTTGAGGTAGACTGCAGATGTGACATAACATCTCCTTTCTGACACTGCAGTCTACTATTTCACCTACCCCGTCAGAGATGTCACTCTGATGTCTTGGGCAGGGCAAAGACTTTATTTCCTCCTTCTGATTTCTCGATCAGAGGTTGTCCTTTTGAATCGATGCTCTCAATAAGCTCTAGTCCAAATATCAACCTTCAGATTGAACCGTTGCCAATGCTTTAATCTTCAACTATTTCAAACTCTATGATTCTGATGCACGTCTTCATGGGCCTGATCGTAGTGTCTTGTAGAATGTTGCTCATAGACTGGTAGAGTCAACATTACGATCCTGAAGAGTGTTGATTGGATCTTCAATGTAGAACACCTCTTTCTTCTTGCTGTGCAATGCTTCGACACTTCTGTTTGCTTCGACTGTTCTCAGATACTGATGTCTTGACTCCTTTGTTCTGGCCCCTTTTGAATAGCAAGACACTTCAGATTTGTGGCGTGTCCAGCTCGCTTTCTCCTTGTGATCTTCCGTTCACTTATCATCAATGGACTGACCCAATACTTAATCACTTTAGCCTTGTTCTTCAGAGGCTGACCAGTATCTCTGTGTATACTCCATCAGTTCTTTCTTGTTTGGGAAACACTATGATATTGGTAGCTTCCAAGATCGTTGTCTTATGTCTGTATGACAGCTACTGCACTAGCTGACTTTTCTTAGTCAGTTATAGAAGTCTTCTTCTGATCTCCTTGTGGAAGACTTCATCTTAAATGGCTTCACAACTCAATCTTGATGCTGATTGGGTTGGTGCTTAGATCTTCTGTTAGCTTGCATGCCATTCGTTGAGTGCTCTCTAGTTTCCTTCAGGTGGGATGTATCTATGTAGTGCCAACCAGAGGCTTCATTCCTTTGGATATTTTGAGAGTGCTCATTTATTGAGAATCGTATTTGCTCTACGATTCTGCCTTGGCATTGTGAGCACATCTGTTGAGATCTTAGTTCTGCACTCTACGATTCAGCTTCGACTGTGCAGACACTACGACTCTGAGATCAAATCTTGACACTCTACGATTTATGCCTTGTGCTTGATGTCTTCATCTGATCTTGTTCGACTACGATCTCTGCATTTGATATGATAAGTAGACTCTACGAACTTAGAGTGTAGTCTACGATCTCTGACTTGGCTTTGGCATATGCTCGGTCGTCTCGTAGGCAGGCTGTCTTTACGATTCTGAACATGACTTTCTCAGCAGTCTATGGCTCCGAGGAAGTTCTTCTCGACACACTATGATCCATCCTCGTCTCTCCTGGAAGTCTACGAACTCTGAGATCTACTATCTTGCAGACTACGATTCTGCCTCGATAGCTCCCGAGTTTTTCTTGACTCTCCTGGCAGACTACGATTTCTGGTGCAGTGTTCGACGATCAGACAATCCTATCTATTACATCATAAGATCAATCTAACATGCTTGATCTTTCTATATTTATAGACCTTGTACATCATTTCTTTTTAAGGACTTTACAAAGTTGTTTTGCCTATGTAGGATCAACCTAACACATTTGATCAATTCATTCTAAGTCCTTGTACATATGTTTCTATTATCTATCAAAGGACTTTATAGCTTTTATTGATGCAAGCATACTTGGATATTCATTCATATATATATATATATATATATATATATATATATATATATATATATATATATATATATATATATATAATAATCAAATCATATGTAAATAAGAATAACATTCACATGCTTATTCCTGACACCTTCCAGAAAATTGGGGTGCCCCTTGGGGCCCAAACCCAAGAGCACTTTCCTTGTATATAAACATATGAACTATTTAATTCCTAACCTATGTGGGACTTGATTTTTTCCACATGTATTTATTATCTTTTATCATTTCCAAGTGTGATCTTTAAGAGTTAATATCTCATTCATTACTCCATGGATTTGAGCTTCCAAATACTTAATTTAATCTACTCATGAAGTAGAACACATTAATATATAAAATCATTAAAATTAATTAATGATACCCATATTAAATTAGGCTCAATTTCTAACAATCCCCCACATGAATGATATTTACTGCTAGCCTTATGCAAATATTATGCAGACTCTCAGAGAGAGACAGAATTAGAAATCATCTGTATCGGGAAAGGTAGCTTTTGGCTTTGAACCTTCCCTTCTAAAAAACTATCGGGTTTACTGATTGTCTAGTGAACATGATGTCTTGAACTGTCCAATCGTTTATGTAAATCGAGACAATAGTAATTCACATAAAATCTTTCCATACATTATTTTGTTCTCATGATTTTGTTCATTTTAGCCCCGAACAATCCCGGATTTATGAGTGCTTTAGAGAAGTATAGCCTTATCCTTCTCATAGAATTGACCCAGTTCACACTCACATATGTGATTCTTAATAAGAGTATCCTACCATACTCCACATGTTTATCAAGATTTAAGAATCATTAAAAGCATAGCTTATCCTGTAACCTCTGCAGGTATCACTATCTGGTATCCTAGGAATGAGCAGAAGAAATTAATTTCTTCATAGAGATTTGGTTAAATTGTTCACAATTTGGTTGTCCCTTTGAACCTAGATCTTAGGATCTCCAATCAACTAGGTTGGGTTTCCATTATGAGGATCCTTGTTTATAGGCTTTAAACTCATTCTCCTCGAAGTTATTTTTACTTGTTCTCTAGTCAAACCTTTAGTTAACGGATCTGCTATATTTTCTTTAGACTTTACGTACTCAATAGACATAATGTGTTAGAGAGCAATTGTTTTATGGTATTGTTTCTACAACAAATATGTCTAGACTTACCATTATACATGTGACTCTGTGCCCTTCCAATTACTGATTGACTATCACAATGGATACAAATAGGCGGCACGGGTTTAGGCCACATAGGAATATCTTCTAAAAAATTACGAAGCCATTCAGCTTCTTCTCTAGCCTTATCCAATGAAATAAACTCAGATTCCATTGTTAATCGAGCAATGCATGTTTGTTTAGAAGATTTCCATGATATTGCTCCTTCACCTAGTGTAAACATAAAACCACTTATGGATTTAGAGTCTTTTGTATCCGATATCCAATTCGCATCACAGTATCCTTCAAGTACTGCTGGATATCAAGAGTAGTGTAATCCAAAATTTTAAGTGTATTTTAAATACCTTAAAACTCTTATAATAGCTTTCCAGTGATCTTGTCCAGGATTGCTTGTAAATTTACTCAATTTATTGACAGCTTGTGCTATATCAGGACGCGTACAATTCATTAAGTACATAAGGCTTCCAATTATTTGTGCATACTCAGGTTATGATATGTTCTCTCCTTTATTTTTAAAAACAAGTGAAGATTTATATCTACCGGTGTTCCCACATGATTACAATCATATTGATTGAATTTTCTGAGTATTTTCTCAATATAGTGTGATTGTGATAACACTAATTCATCCGATATTTTAGAAATTTTAATTCCTAATATTACATCAGCAACACCCATGTCTTTCATGTCAAACACATTGTCTAACATTCGTTTAGTAGTTTTAATGATTTCATTATTACTACGTACCCATAATGAGCATATCATCTACATAAAGACAAATAATAACATACCCATTGTTATTGTCCTTGACATACACACATTTGTCACACTCATTTATTTTGAAATCATTTGATAACATTGCATTATCAAATTTTTCATGCCATTGTTTAGGTTCTTGTTTTAATCCATAAAGAGACTTTACAAGTCGACAAACTTTCTTTTCTTGTCCTTGAACAATAAATCTTTTTGGTTGTTCCATGTAGATTTCTTCTTCTAAATATCCATTAAAGAAAGATATTTTTACATCCATTTGATGTATTTCCAAATTATATATAGTTGCAATGGCTACTAACATCTTAATTGAGGATATTCTTATCACAGGAGAATAAGTATCAAAATAATCTAAACCCTACTTTTGCCGGTATCCTTTGATTACAAGCCTTTCTTTATATTTGTCTATAAATCCATCTGCTTTCATTTTCTTCTTGAATATCCACCTATATCCAAGAGGTTTAGATCCTAGTGGGAGATCTACTAATTTCCACATATGATTATGCAAAATAGATTCTACTTCACTATTTATAGCCTTCCAATATAGAGCTTCAGGACTCGATATTGCTTCTTTATAGGGTTGAGGCTCATTTTCAACAAATAGGTTAGAAAATCCTGACCATAAGATTTTGATGTTCTAGCACGTTTACTACGTCTAGGTTCATCAATATCTTCTAAATCATGGTTACAGTCATTAACAGCATCATAAGTTCTTTTATTTGAACTTGTTTCTTGTTCGTTAGAACTTGGCTCTTGTTCCTTTTTATTAGGAAATATTGTTTCAAAAAATTCAACATCTTTTTACTCCATAATCATATTTTCATGTATTTCCTCTATTTTTGATTTTTTTAACCAAAAATTAATATGCACTGCATTACTTTTGCTATCTATTATACAATTTATTATTTTCGGTCCTATTTTTACATTTTTGGGTGGAGGAACCATTACTTTTGCTAAACACCTCCACACTTTTAAGTGTTTATAAGACGGCTTACGTCCTTTCCATAATTCATAAGGTGTAACATTAGACTTCTTTTGAGGTATTCAGTTGAGAATATAATTTGCTGAAAGAATTGCGTCCCCCCACAAATTCTGAGGTAGCCCAAAACTTAATAACAATGCATTCATCATTTCTTTTAAAGTTCTATTCTTTCTTTCTGCAACACCATTTTGTTATGGTGAATAATGTGACGCCCCCAAAATAGGTCCACACAACCCATTCTGAGTCGCCAAATACATGGTACAGAAACTAAATACAAACTTCATTAATACAATTGTAGTGCAAAATACGACAACACATGTGCTGTGAGTTTTAGTACAAATATTGTCTTGTAGACAATATCCAAACTCAAATAAAGTCCTCATTATAATTATTGATACACTATTTTACAAAATAGTGAGGATTGTTATAATAACTGTCTTGAACCATCACTCCACACCCTGACTAGTACTAGCTATATTCTCGTCTCTTAAGAAGAAAAATGAAACAAAGAGGAAAAGGATGAGCTCAACTAGCCCAGTAAAGAATATTATGACTAAGATAATGAAAAACAAATTATCGTTAGCCTTCAATAAATCAGATAAAATAAAATGGACAACAAGTTTAGATCAATATTCGCAGCGAAAATAACAATTCATGAATGAAGTCTACTATCTTCTATGATTTAAAAGTCTATCATCAATATTTTATCCATGTGACATCAATCAATATACATCTTGAATCAAATATTCATCTTTGCACTACGGGCCAAAGATATTCATTTGTATCACCAGTTGGTCATGGTCATCTCAACACATGCCCATCTTTGCACTACGGGCCAAAGATATTCATCAGGTAATCATTCATCTTTGCATTATAGGCCAAATATATTCATCAAGTAATCATTTATCTTTGCACTATACGCCAAAGATATTCAGTTATATCACAATTTAGGACCAAGGATGATAAAAAAAAATATTTTAAAGAAAACGAATCCAGTGAGATAAAAAGACAAAGATTAGGGATTCGTACTTTAGTTTATCCAAGTTCAAAAATACTCCATAATAATCGATTATGGAGCAAAATTCAAGAATGAAGATCAAAACATGGATACAATCAAAGATAGTAACCATAATAGACAACTTGGATAAAGAAAAGAAAATTTAATTTTTCTATAAATAGTGTCGTATTCGTGAATAGTGCTGTATACGTGAATAGTAACCCCGACACGAAAAGGTAAAAATTTCATAATAAAATTCATATCAATATTTCGGAATAATGATATTAAAAGAAATAATATCATTTATGAAAAAAATAGCATCCCTTACCTCGAAAGACAAGTATATCTGACTGAAATATCGGATATAATACTGAAAAAAATTTGCACTGCTTATCAACTCTCAAAGTATCTAAATATTAGCAAAAATACGCTCGATATTATAGAGAGAGAAAACTTTTGATTTTGATGTGATTTTCAATTTTAACCTAAGCACCCTATTTATAGAAAATGCTTAGAACATCAAAGCAAAAAATTTAATAAAATATTAATATTTTAAAAAAAATTCCTACGCACAACACATCACTCTCATAAGCACACACAATTGGGTCCCACCCACATTAAAAACGTTTTTTGTAAAAAAAATATTTATAACCCAAAAATTAATTATTCCAGAAATTCAATAATTCATAATAAATGGCTCTTTTATCAGAAAAATTCAAATTTTATGTCCAGTTCATAGGAAATTTAATTCTCCATAATTTTGTTGAAGAAAGTTTTTTCAAATTCTAAACGAAAAATGACCGAAATTCACATACGGATGATTTTCAACACCTTCATTCCAAAAAAATATTGATAAAATACATCAGCATTAATTCTTTCATTTATATGCACATAAAATAAATATTTCCTTATCATATATATCTATAATTAATTATTCACAAATAATATTACAGAACTACAATATTGACAACCAGGTCGTTCCCAGGAAAGAGGGGGCCTTCCGGTAAGGATTTCTCCTTACTGGCGCACAATTAAATAACCCCTCCTAGACAGAATTTTCTTAGACATTGCCAATAATGCTATCTAATAATATTATTCAAATAATATAAATTATTGATCTGATAATTTGAAATATTATGCAATGACAATTATTGAATCAATAAAATATTGAACAGTAATTACTGTAATAATTATTGACTAGTGACTTCTTACATAAGAATCAATAATTAGAATTATTGTGCAATACAGTGTGCTATTGTGCAACACTGCGTATTATTATATTTTAACCAACGGATATTTCAACAGTTTAACAGTGATAGTATTATCATTATTTTTTATAAAAAGGTTATTTATGTCGCTTTCTATATCCGACATTCATTCCGCGAGGTCCATCAATGACTGCACCGTCGTACGAATATTCATCGACCAAACGAATATTCTGTAACAAAATGAATATTTTATGACCACTTCCTTACTTTGTAAAATTTGTACATTTCACCCATAACTAAAGCATTATATTAAATTAACGCCTTATTATTCAAAAATAAAAATTAGGAAATTAAATTTTTTATTCATAAAAGGTTGGGGTCTTACAACCTCCCCTCCTTATGAAATTTCGTCCTCGAAATTGTACGTACTTAATATGTCGAAGAGGTAAGGATACCTTGTGTTCATTTCCGATTCTAACTCCCAGGTCATTTCCTCAATATCATGGTTTCTCCATAAAACTTTGACTTGAGGTATAACCTTTGAGCGTAAAATATGATCCTTCTTATCCAAGATATTAACATATACCTCTTCATACGTTAAATCTTCTGCTATGTCGTCTGGTTCTGACCCAATAATGTGGTTCGGGTCTTTCACATATTTACGTAGCATGGATATATGAAAAACGTTATGAACATGAGACATACTTGGCGGTAAAGCGAGTTTATAGGCCACAGTTCCTACTCGATCGAGGATTTCAAATGGACCAATAAATCGAGGGTTGATATTTCCTCTCTTCATCGATTCTTACTTCTAGAATAACGCATTCTTGCACCTTCTTCTTCACTTTCATCAGCTCTGAGTCTGTAGCTTGAGTGACTTTAACTTTATCGATTAAAGTCGATTATAATCGTATATTCGCTATCTTCACGTAGGTTCTTGGAGTCTTTAACTCTATCTCCATCTTTTGTAAGTCGTACGAAATGGGTCTTTGTGTTAACAACGTCGCACTCGTAACCGCATACAATCTTTTACTCAACGCGTCAGCTACCACGTTCGCTTTTCTAAGATGGTATTAAATGGTATGATTGTAATCTTTTAACAGCTCGAGCCAACGTCTTTGGCGCATGTTACGCTCGTTTTGGGTGAAGAAATATTTGAGGGTTTTGTATCGAGTTCAAGGTCAATATAAAATTCAATTTCACGCTCTTGGGGTAGGCCAGGAAGTTCTTCAGAAAATTCACTAACAATAGAAATATCATTCAAATCTGACGTATTTTTGTTTAAAACCATGACGTGGGCTAAGAATACTTGACATCCGTTTTTTAATAAACGAATGGCTTTAAGGCTTGATATGAAAGTGTTTGACTTTAGGTTTGGTTGCTTGAATTCGCATAATAGGTTGGTTAGGAATATGAAAACTAACAACCTTACGAAAATAATTAATTTTAGCATGATGAGTAGTTAACCAATCAATCCCTAAAATCACATCAAATGCAAGTATCTTTAAAGAGATAAGATCAACAGCTAATGTGATGGTGCCAACTTGAATCAAGCAAGATTTATAAACTGTAGATGTAACGGAGGTTTCCCCTAACGGAATTTCAACAGATAAGTCAAAGTGTAATTTCTCAGGGGCCAAGTTCAAACGTTGAGCACAAGCCGGAGAAATAAAAGAATGGGTAGAACCGGTATCTAATAAGGTATAGACTTTGTAAGAGTTTATATTTAGCTTACCCGTGACAACTTCGTTCGGTTCCTCGCTTTTTGGGAAGTTACAAAAAGCGCTCTCACTTGAACCACCGACTTTGACTTGTCCGGGACAACCTTTGTTGTCATCATTATCGCTGGAATTGACTTTCGCTATAGGGCATATTCCACCCTCAACTGCTTCGTCGTACTCATGCTCCATGATCTGAATCATTAATCTTTGATCCATATCGAATTGGGGTTGACCACAATGTACAGGGTAATTCAAAACTCGATGTTGGGTTCTCCCAATTGCTGTCCAAAAAGAGAAATACATATCATCTATTTTAGCCTTCTTAGATCGGACTTCTCTTTCCACAATATCAACGCGTCGTGCGGCTTTTACCCATGCATCCTACATTCTCACTCGTTCAGTTGTTTCTTCTTTCAGCTGCTCCTTGACATTTGAATTCTCAGATTTCAGCTTTAATATCTTATACTCTGCCAAAGAGTGCTTCTGTTCAAGCATTGCACATCGAGTAACACAATTTTGAATTGTTACATCCCTTTGCTCCACGACCGCCTGCCGTTCTTCAACCTGCTCTTCTAACTCATGTATACGATTTTGCAATTCTACATTTCAATCATAAAGTTCTTCAAATAAATCCTCATCAGGTTCCTCTACTTCCTCACTCTCAGCTGCTACCTCTGCGATTAGCTCAGGTGAAATTATTAATTCTTCACTCACCAAATAGATATCTCTAATTTATTCTTCGCCTAACATCCTACAATCAAGTTTAATAACTTAATTAGTACTCCCCAAAAAGATCTTTGTTATAACAAAATATTATACTCTAATATTTATTCTTGAAATGAATCTCCTCCATTCACCACTTAAAACTCTATATGAGTTCATCTCTTGATTTTCAGATGTCATTTTCAAATACTGCCACAAAACAAGGGTTAATAAAAGAAATTGACATGCCACATAATATCCCTATATTCTGACCGACCAAATAAATAAGCTTAGGTAGGACACACTAGTGAAGAATTTACTCGTCTCTCCTCTCCTAGTTCTAATCCCAGATTTCCACCAGAGGTCATATCCCTAAGCTCTGATACCAACTGTGACGCCCCCAAAATAGGTCCACACAACCCATTTTGAGTCGCCAAATACATGGTACAGAAAATAAATACAAATTTCATTAATACAATTGTGGTGTAAAATACGACAATACATGTGCTGTGAGTTTTAGTACAAATATTGTCTTGTAGACAATATTCAAACTCAAATAAAGTCATCATTACAATTATTGATACACTATTTTATAAAATAGTGAGGACTATTATAATAACTGTCTTAATCCATCACTCCACACCCCGACTAGTACTAGTTATATTCTCGTCTCTTAAGAAGAAAAATGGAACAAAAAGGAAAAGGATGAGCTAAACTAGCCCAGTAAAGAATATTATGACTAAGATAATGAAAAATAAATTATCGTTAGCCTTCAATAAATCAGATAAAATATAATGGACAATAAGTTTAGATCAATATTCGCAGCGAAAATAACAATTCATTAGAAGAGTTAAGTAGAGAATGAAGTCTACTATCTTCTATGATTTAAAAGTACATTATCAATATTTTATCCCTGTGACATCAATCAATATACATCTTGAATCAAATATTCATCTTTGCACTACGGGCCAAAGATATTCATTTGTATCACCAGTTGGTCATGTTCATCTCAACACCTGCACATCTTTGCACTACGGGCCAAAGATATTCATCAGGTAATCGTTCATCTTTGTACTACAGGCCAAAGATATTCATCAAGTAATCATTTATCTTTGCACTACAGGCCAAAGATATTCAGTTATATCACCATTTAGGAATGAGGATGATAAAAAAATTATTTAAAAAAAATGAATCCAGTGAGGTAAAAGGACAATGATTAGGGATTCGTACTTTAGTTTATCCAAGTTCAAAAATACTCCATAATAATCAATTATGAAGCAACATTTAATAATGAAGATCAAAACATGGATACAATCAAAGATAGTAACCATAATAGACAACTTGGACAAAGAAAAGAAAATTTAATTTTTTTATGAATAGTGTCGTATTCGTGAATAGTGTCTTATACGTGAATAGTAACCCCGACACGAAAAGGTAAAAATTTTACAATAAATTCATATCAATATTTCGGTATAATGATATTAAAAGAAATAATATCATTTATGAAAAAAATAATATCTCTTACCTCAAAAGACAAGTACTTCTGACTAAAATATCGGATATGATACTAAAGAAAATTTGCACTACTTATCGACTCTCAAAGTATCTAAATACTCAAAAAAACGCTCGATATTATAAAGAGAGAAAACTTCTGATTTTGGTGTGATTTTTAATTCTAACCTAAGCACCTTAATTATAGAAAAATGCTTAGAACACAAAAACATTAAATTTAATAAAATATTAATATTTTAAAAAAAAATTCGCACGCACATTACATCACTCTCATCAGCACACACAATTGGGTCCCACCCACATTAAAAACATTTTTTTGTAAAAAAAATATTTATAACCCAAAAATTAATTATTCCGGAACTTCAATCATTCATAATAAATAGTCATTTTATCAGAAAAATTTGAATCTTATGTCCACTATGACGCCCCCAAAACAGGTATACACCACCCATCTTAGGGCGCCAGATACATGGTACATAACTCAAATACAACTTAATTTTACAAAGTTGTGTAAAATATGACAAAACATAAACTGAGAGTTTTAATACGAATATTGCCTTCTAGACAGTATTCAAACTCAAATGGAGTCCTCATTACATTTATTATCGCACTATTTAAAAGAATAGTGAGGATTACTAATGCTATCATCTGGACCGTCACTCCGTTCCCCGACTAGTCCTAGCTATATTCTCATTTCCTAAAGAGAACAATGAAAGCAAAGGGTGAGCTCAACTAGCCCAATAAGAAATATTATGACTAAGATAATGCAGAATAAGTTATCGTTAGCCTTCAATAATGTTAAACTGATAGAATATAATAGACAACAAGTTTAACTGCTGCGAAACAAGCAATCCATTAGAAGAGTCAAGTAGAGCATAAAATCTACTATCTTTTATGATTTAAAAAGTTTTTCATCAACTTTATCGCTGAGAATCAGCTTAATAAATAAAATTGAATCATCCCTACACCACGGCCAAGTATATTCATGTAATCATTAATGGTCATGATTATACCAAATAATCCTTGGTCATAATCATACCAACAACTGTCCATCAATGAACTACAGGCCAATGAGTACTTTTACCACATCATTCGTTACATTACGGTCATAATTATACCGATTAATTCCTGGTCATATCATAATCATACCAAGTCTATCTATGCACGTAAGCTAAAGATGACTTTCATTACAATATAAGCATGAGGATGATGATAATGACATAATAATTAAATAAAACAAGTTCAAGGATAAATTTTAAAGATTTATAATTTAATTTATCCAGAAATCAACAACGTCCAAATTGTCAACATGATACTGATTTGTGGAGTAAAATTCAAGAATGCTCAGAAGAATATTTCCATGAAAAGATACTGGATGAAGCGCAAATATCCAGGATATTCTACTAATTTCATGGAGTATAGAAGCCAAAACTTTAATCAACTGGGTATAATAGAATATATGAAACTGCAAATGGATTTTCACCCGTCATGCGGTAATCCACGTAGACAGATCATTTCCACAATTTAATAAGGAATGAATACAAAGGATCATTCACCATGCATGCGATAATCCACATAGACAGGTTATTCCAACAGAATAATAAAGAATGAAATAACAGAAGAATTCACCATACATGTGGTAGTTCGTGTAGACAGGTTATTCCAACAGAATAATAAAGAATGGAATAACAGAAGAATTTACCAGGCATGCGATAGACCGCACATATAGGTTATTCCAACAAAATAATAAAGAATAGAATAACAGAAGAATTTACCAAGCATGCGATAGACCGCATAGACAGGTTATTCCAACAGAATAATAAAGAATAAAATAATAGAAGAATTCACCAGGCATGTGATAGTCCGCATAGACAGGTTATTCCAACAGAATAATAAAGAATGGTATAACAACCCTTACGAATATTGAAAGAAATAACTCTCTTCATGAATACGAAAGAAATAATACCCCTTACCTTAGAAGAAAACTGGATACTGGAATAGTGAGGTAGCAGACTTCTCTTCTTCTTTCTCTCTATAATTTTTCTCTATAATAATTGCTCTATAGCTTTAGTGAATTGGTGAGAAATGAACGAAGAATGAGCTTCTATTTATAGAAAAATATAGTTTCAATAATTACATATTTTGGGGCTCGAAATATTACAGCATAATACCTTCCTCTTTTTCTTTATTTTTAATTTAGTCCTGCAAGTATTATCAAACTTGCACCACCTCCCTAATAGTAAATCATGTAAATTAATAGTAAATCATGTGACTCAATAGTTCTAAACATGTGAAAAAATTAATTATAGTATAGTACCTTCATCTATACCTCCATTTTTAATTTAGTCATGCAAGTATTATCAATCTTGCACCAACTCCCCTAATAGTAAATCATGTGAATCAATAGTACATACATGTGAACACATAGTTATAAGCATGAGAATTAATAGCAATTAATTACTTATTTATCCGATTAATTACCCGATTGGTCAATATAACCTCCAGAAATTAATTATTATCGGAATAGATGTCAATTTCCACTAACACTAATAATTCTCACACAATGGAACTATCAATTTCATCTTTAATCAACACGAACTTATTCATCATTAATATTATAACTCACAATATTTAACAACCAGGTCGTTCCCAAGAAAGAGGGGGCTTTTCGATAAGGATTTCTCCCTATTGGCGCGCAATTATATTATCTAACCTCTCCTTGACAGAACTTCTAGACATTGTCAATATTACAAATAATAATATGAATAACTTTGTCGTCTCAATTATTGATTTAATAATATAACATATTATACAGATGATACTGTGACAATAATTGAATTAATAATATGAGAGATATGATACAGCAATTACTGTAGCAATAATTGAGTATAACTGAGTGACTTCTTACGTAAGCATCAATAATCAATACCGTGTGCTACTATGCAACCATGCGTATTATTGTACTTTTACTACCGGGTAGTTCAACAGTTTTAACGGTAACATTTTCGCCGTTATTTTTATAAAAAGATAATTTTGTCATTTTTAAACTACGACAATACTTTCGTTGTGGAGTCCACCAATGATTGTGCCGTCGTACGGATATTCTCCAATAAAAAGAATTTTCCCCGACTAAACAAATATTTTATAACAACTTGCATACTTTGCAAAATTTTCACATATCACCCTTAACTTTAACCTTTTATCAATTTAACCATTTACGAAAAAAATAATAATTATAAGAAAATTGAATATTTTTATTTCATAAAATTCGGGGTCTTACATCCACTCTATAGGAAATTTAATTCTCTACAACTCTGTAGAAGAAAGTTTTCCCAAATTCTAAACGAAAAATGACCGAAATCTACATACAGATTGTGAGACCCCGAATTTTATGAAATTAAAGTATTCAATTTTTTTATAATTGTTATTCTATTTAGTAAATGGTTAAATTGATAAAATGTTAAAGTTAAGGGTGATATTTAAAAATTTTACAAAGTAAGCAAGTTAATATAAAATATTCGTTGTGTCGGGAAATATCCGTACGACGACACCATCATTGGTGGACCCCACAATAGAATAACTGTAGGAGTTAGAAAACGAAAGAAATAATTTTTTATAAAAATAACGGTAAAACTTTTACCGTTAAACTGTTGAAATATCATGTGGTAAAAATACAGTAATACACGTGGTTGCATAGTAGCACACGGTATTGATTATTGATGCTTACGTAAGAAGCCACTCAGTTTACTCAATTATTACTACAGTAATTGCTGCATAGTATCTCACATTATTTGATTCAATTATTGTCACAGTATCATCTGCATAATATGTTATATTATTAAATCAATAATTGAGACAACACATTTATTCATATGATTATTTACATTATTGACAATGTCTAGAAAGTTCTGTCGAGAAAAGGGATTTGGTCACCTAATTGCGTGCCAAAAAGGAGAAATCTTTATCGGAAAGCCCCCTCTTACCTGGGAATGATCTGGTTGTCAATATTGTAAGTTATAATATTAATGATGAATAATTGTTGAAGTATTAAGAATGTGTTTATTGAAGATAAGTGAATTACAAAAGTTAGAGGGAATAATACAAATTTGGAAAACTTTAGGGGTACTAAAGTGTAATAAGTTAAATCATTCTGGACCATTGGTGGTGGTTTTAATAGTAAATCAATCTAGACCATCGATGGTGGTTTTAATAGTAAATCAATCTGGACCGTCGATAGTGATTTTAATAGTAAATCAATCTAAACCGTCGGTGGTAGTTTTAATAGTAAATCAATCTGGACCGTCGGTGGTGGTTTTAAAAGTAAATCAATCTGGACCGTCAGTGGTGGTTTTAAAAGTAAATCAATCTGGACTGTCGGTTGTGGTTTTAATAGTAATCAATATGGACCGTCTGTTTTAATAATAAATCAATCTGGATTGTTCGTGAATTAGTTACTATTTAGTCATTTCTCCTATAAATAGAAGCTTAATTCTTCTTTCATTCTCACCAATTCACTGAGATTCACAAGAGAAACTAGAGAGAGAGAAACTATAGAGAGCAAGGAGAAGAGTATTCTGCTATTTCACTATTGCAGTATCCAGTCTTCTACTAAGGTAAGAGATATTATTTGTTGTATTCGTAAGGGATGTTATTTCTTTTGTAAGGGATAATATTTGTTGTATTCGTAAGGAATACTGTTTTTCGTATTCGTCCTTTAATCTGTGGGAATAATCTGTCTACGAGGATTACGTACCGCATGACAGGTGAAAATCCATTTGCAGTTTCGTATGTTATTTCTTTTCATATTCTTAAATCTAAACTTACTGTGGTAAGTATTCCTTCTATAAACCCTGAAGTTAGTGGAATATCCTTGAGCTTTGCGCTTCATCCAGTATCGTTTCATTGGAATATTGATCTGAACTTTTTTTATTAAATATCAATATTTTTACCCGAGGTACTATTCACGGGTTACTATTCTCTCAGTTACTATTCACTCGAATATTATTCACTCGGGGATTCGGGATACTTTTCATACCGGGGTACTATTTGAAAGTAGTATGCACACAAGTCAATCATGTTTGATGATAAAACATATACTTTGTAACAATCTTATTCATTTATTAATAAAAAGTATTAATTTATTAAAGGCTTTTAATTATCTACATGATACTGTTTTATAATATGTGATAAACCCATAGTTTTAAGCATTGCTTTTAGAATAATGATGATGATCATTCTAATGAGATCTAAATTCTTAGAAAGCTTAAAACTAAAATAGTTCTCAATCGTTGGATTACTAAATTGGGGATTAGTGAATCCGGATAGATTGGTACATACGTTGCTTGCTCATTGGATGAGGATGATTGATCTCATGATCATTTGTGTGGAGACATTAAAGCAAGTATGTAGGTACTTATTAGAGAATAAGTTCACTGAACGTGGATCGCTAAGGAATACCAAATGGAGTTTTACTTACTTGTCAATAGAAATTCCTATAGTGATAGTAGTACAAGTGATCCTTGGACTTGAGATCATCATAGTATCATGTGTATGATGAGTTATACTTTGACTTATTCCTTAAGACCCTTAGGGTATATCAAAGGGTATGCTTGGGTATAATAAATTGTACATGGAGATAATGTATGATCAATAAATAATCTACCACTTCTAGTAAAAGAAGAGAAATGTCATATGTGATTCGATAAATGACAACCCAGCAGTCCTTGGCCAAGGCATAATGAAATTAGAAAGGAGTTTCTAATATGCATTATTTGGAGTTATGCATTTAAGAGTCGAAATACATATAATTAAATAAAATAAGACTTGACAGTAATTTCATGTCTTATATTTAATTGGAACATTGTATGGTGGAAGGATTGAATTGTACGGTAACTATTTACTCAAAGGTTCTTTTATGATTAATGTTAAAATATATATTATATAGAAAGTCGTTAATCGCTAGGGAGGCTTATCCCTATTGTAGAATAAATATTATTTATTTAAATAAATTAATATTTTAATTTGTTTATTTAAATTAGATTAGAATTGTTCTAATTGATTTATTCACAACCGGTTTAATATGAAGAACCTAAAGGGTCACACCATAAAAGGAAGAATAATTATTTAAGAAGTTAATGGCATAATCGTAATAATAAGTTACGTATATTTAATTTAATCTATGGTGATAGAATAAATTAAATAGCTTAATATTTATTATTTAATATTTTAGAAATATTAAATATAAATTAATAAGAGGAGTCTTATTATTATTATTATTATTATTATTATTATTATTATTATTATTATTATTATTATTTAATTTCTAAAGGAGTTTGAGAATTAATTAATAAAAGTACTCTCATTTATTCCTAATAAGATTAGGAGGCAAATTAATTAAAAGATTTTAATTAATTATTCCTAATAAGATTGGGAGCATAATTAATTAAAGGAATTTAATTAATTAAAATAAAACTCAATTCCTTAATTGTTAAGGAGGGTTGTCCACATCTATAAATAAGAGGAGTCTTATTATGTGTAAGTGGTTGTTGACTTTTTCACAACATACGCAATTCTAATAGTTGGAGAGTACGCTCTTTTTCTATGAGAGATAGAAAAATTAAGGTTTTGTCAAATACCATCTTCTTGAATCTTTTTTTTTCTTGATGGATCACCTCTAGAGGCCAAACACTTGGGTGGCTAACGTTGATCAAAGGAAGGAACCAAACCCGGTGGATTCAAGTTGAACGCGAAAAAAAATTGGAGGTGAACTTGTACCTGAGGAAGCTCGAATCTTCAAATGTATGATTCTTGTTCTTTCTTTTTCGTTTAATTAATAATCGTGCATAAAGGATGATCCGAGTATATGGTTTGTAAAATTTTAAAAACTCTATTTTATCACGTTTCTGTTTTATTTGTGCAATTTGATTGTGTTCATGAATATTACAAACCTAACAGTGGCATTAGAGCCAAACCTTTATGCGAATTATTAATTATTTTGATTTGATGTGTATATTGATATGTGTTTAGAATAATTTAATTGGACATAATTTTATTGTATAAAATTTAAAAAAAATAATAAGGGACCAAAATCATTTTTCGCGAAGCTTGTTCTTTTTTTTTTTGAAACACGGTTATTTAAACTTGTCAAAGTTAACAGGATTCAGCGGAAACAAGTATTGGTTTTTGGAATATTATATTCTATAAATATATATTGATTCACATTTCGTGATATATATATATATATATATATATATATATATATATATATATATATATATATATATATATGTGTGTGTATATAATTTTAATAATTTAAATTAAAATAAAAGAGGTTTATTTTGATTTAAATTTGGATTAAAATAAAGGAGTTTATTTTAATTCAAAATTAAATTTTATACTAACTAATTTTGCCCATTAAATGATATCAATATATATATTAAATGTTTATTATTCATGAGATGAATGTTATTTATTGATGCATATGGTGATGTATATGATAATAAATGGGATTGATTATGGACTATTGACCAATGTGATTGAATTTTATTTTAGTTGGATGCATGAATGTATGGGTTTTATTAAATGGAGTCTGCATACCTCGTCTTCTCTAATTTATCTTAATATAAATTCTATCTCCCTACTATGTACTTTCCATTGACTGCTGATCAAGGTTTCTATTTATTTTAAAATAGTTTTGTAATAGGAATAGTTAGAATTAATTTTGAAGAATTGGAGATCAAGGATCAAGGAGCGCTTGAAGACCTATTTGTAATGGAGCCCGGGTTTAAATGTAATAGTTATATTTAAATATTAATTCTTGCACCCCTAGGGTTTGACCTTTTGGTTCACTTGGTGGCTCTAGTGAACCAAACTAGAATAAAAGTCCATAATCAATTCAAGTAGAATATAGTATTCTATATGTGCATGCTTATACTATATATATTATATATTATGCAAACATGCTTCGCATGTTAATTAATATGATGCGTATTTTATATATATATATATATATATATGTGTGTGTGTGTGTGTGTGTGTGTGTGTGTGTGTGTGTGTGTGTGTGTGTGTGTGTGTGTGTGTGCATTCGCGCTAAACAAGATGAGACAAATTAATAACAAACCCCTCAAATATTTTATATTAAGTTGTAACGTTCAAAGATATTTGGAATATCGAACGTCGCCTTCTAGCATGATAGAAATAATAGAGTATTGAATATTTAATATAAGTTTGTTGTGCATACACAAGGCAAGTATTAAATATTTAAGATGTTATTTTTATTACATATGATGTTTATAAGGAATTGAACATTACTGCTTTGTTGTGCACACATAAGGGTTGTAGTTTTCTCTTCACTTATATGGAAATGATGGGTCTAACTTAACTTAAATCATTTTAGTTCGGATGTGCACACACTTAACCATTATGATTTAAGAGGTAAAATACAATGAGTTACTTAGTTGATGTAATTGACAAGAGTTGTCTACCTATTTATTTATATATAGTTTGTTGTGCACACACAAGGGTATATTCATTTGAAATGAAATCCTTATTCTCACTAGCATATCTTTAATTAGATATTGCCGAACTATATAAGTGAGGGTAAAATAGTTTGAAGAAAATAGTGGGAGATACCAATTTAAAATAAGACCGAATTTATTTTGGTAATTAATAAAAGAATGTATGCTAAAATGTTATTAATTATAAGTTCATTTACATAATTTTACAATATCTAAATTACTATCACTGCGAAGCATATTAGATGCTATTTAACTGGACCCTATTAAACGGATTGGTTAAAAAAATTGAGAATAGTTCTCATGGCTGAAAAGCTATCTTATGTCCTTAATATGCCTATCCCTGCAATGGTTGCAGATAATGCCTCTGAGGAAGAGATTGCTACTTTTAGAAAGTGGCAAGATGATCTACAGTTGGCTCAATTCATCATGCTCGTATCCATGAGTAACGAGCTTCAGCGTTATCATAAAACTATGGATGCTCCTACTATATTCCTGCACATCAAGTAGTTGATGGTGAGGAAAGTAGGACTGATAGATATCAAATATCTAAGGAGCTCTTTCGATCTAGAATGACCATCGACACTACAGTACAGACACATGTCCTAAACATGATCAATTTGATTGAACAATTAGGACAACAGGTTTTGTCATGGATGGAGAGTTAAGCCAAGATTTGATCTTGCACTCACTCCCGAACTCCTTTCACAATTGTTGTGAAATTTTTCATATGAACAAGCTAAAGATCAGCCTCGCTGATTTGCTTAACATGTTGAAAAATGTTAAGAGTCACTTTCCAACCAAGAAAGACCAAGTTTTACGGGTAGAGGTCAAAGGATCTTCTAAAAAGAAGAACAATTTTAAGAAGTTAAATAGAGAAGGTAAAAATAAAGGATAATAAGAACAAAACTGATACGGATAGCAAAGGAGCTTGCTTCCACTACAATAAGTCACGACACTGGAAAAGAAACTGTAAGAAGTATCTTGCAGAGGCTAACCAGAAGAAGTTTAGTGAAGCTTCGATTACAAATACAAATTTGTTCATGATTTTCTTTAAGTCAATGTTCTACTTGGGTATTGGATATCGACTTGGGTTATCATAAATATAGATTTATGAAGGGACCAAGCATAAGTAGAAAGCTAAACAAATATAAGTAATCCTATGTGTGGAAAATGAAGCAAAGGTTGCCATATTAGCCATAGAAATTTATAGTTTAGCAATGCCTACGGGCAAATCTATTAAGTCAATAAGTTGTTATTGTATTCCAGTTCTTGTTAGAAACATTATTTCTATTTTATTATTGGACAATAAAATCTTTGATATTATATTTAAGAACAATTATTGTTCTATTTATAATAATAATATTTTGTATAGAACTGAAATATTACTTAATGAGTTTTGTATACTTGACGTAAGTGAAAAATTATTTTGTAAATTGAACAAACTAGTATAAGAAAAGGAGATGATCAGTCAAAGAGTTGAATATGTGTATTTGTTAAAATACAAGTGTGAATTATTTGAAAGGTTCAAAGAATTCAGAAGTAAACAAATTGGCAAAGTATTAAGATTCTTTGATTAGATCAAGGAATAAATACTTGTGCAATAAGTTTCTAGATCATCTCAAATGATTTTCTCATAATGGACGCCTCCTGATACGCAATAATTAATTGATGTATCTGAAAGAAAAAAATCATACCTTATTGGACATGGTGCGGTCCATAATAACTTTACCGACATTCCAGTATCCCTCTAAGGTCATGCCCTAGAAATGGCTGCATATCTACTAAAAGATAACCTCAAAATCCAGCCCCAAGACTCTATAAAAGTTATGGACAGGAAGGATTCCAAATCTTAAGTATGTTAAGATAAAGGGTTGTCCAACTTATGTGAAAAGGTTTCAAAGGATAAGCTTGGGATAAAATTTGACAAGTACAGATTTATGGGACATCCTAAAGTAAGTTTAGGATATATGATCTATAATTCTACTTAGCAAAAGGTGTTTGTTGCGAAACACGCTACCTTCTAAGATAAAGGTGTTTATCATTAAAGGGGCTAGTGGGAGGATAATAGATCTTAAAGAGTTCAAGAACCACAAACACTATAAATCAAATAAGAGGAACCTGTAGATAGACCTATTGTACCACAACTGAATCGTAAATCTGGAATAGTACCGAAGATACCTAGGAGGTATGGATTCATCATAGATGATGATGATGAAGTACTCATCATAGAAGATGATAATCCAGTTACATACAATGAGGTAAGAGTTGTAGACACTTAGAGAAATGGATTGAAGCAAGCTTCTCAAATATGGAACATTCGTTTTGATGAGATAATCAAAAGAGTTTGATTTTATCAAAAAACAAGAATGAACCTAGTGTGTACAAAAGGGTCAGTGGGAGCGTCATGACATTCCTAGTATTATATGTTGATATACTACGGATACGGAATGACATGTCAATGCTAGAATCAGTAAAGATAAAGTTGTCTAAATATTTTTCCATGAATGATTTGGGAAGAGTATCTTAATTGGGGATAAAAATCTATATAGATAGATTTAATAGGATGCTCGACTTAACCCAAGAAACGTATATTCATTTGATGCTAAAATCGTTTAGTATGGCAAACTCCATGGGATGTCTCATGTTGATGAGCCCTGGAGTGTATCTCTCTTAATAGTCCCCATAAACTCATAAAAGATAGATCGCATGAGTAACTATCATGTATGCAATGAAATGTACGAGACTTGATGTTGATCAGTCATATTCTGGAGAAGTTCACTGTGAGACAGTGAAAAATATCTTAAATTACTTAACTGGAACTAAGGATGTGATCATATTCATGGTGGGTCTAAATTAAAACTAGAGGACTTAACAGACTCAAGTTTTTTCAGACAGACCAAGACGACAGAAAATCCATTTTAAGGTAAAGGGTTACCTTGAAAAGTGGTGCAGTGAATTGGAAAGGTTCCAAATAGCTAAGAGTTGCTGGTTTAATGATAAAGACAAAGTATATAGCTGTAAATAAAGCTACAAGTTGATTGTTTGGATGAAAAGTTCATTACAGAATTAGGAATAGTTCCTAAGTCTCATCTTGGATCTAAACATGTGTCGTGGCACTTTCACTTGATTATAAAAATTATTGAAAGATGAAAAATCACTATAGAGATAGTGGACTCTCAAGAACAACATTACATATCCATTTATTGAAGCTTATTCAACAGCAGGATAATCGTCACTTAGAGAAGAAGAGTATGAGATACAATGACGATTGGCTTTAGTGCAAGTGGGAGATTGAAAGTAGTATGCACACAAGCTAATCATGTTTGATGATAAAGCATATACTTTGTAACAATCTTATCATTTATTAATAAAAAGTATTAATTTATTAAAGGCTTTTAATTATCTACATGATGTTGTTTTATAATATGTGATAAACCCATAGTTTTAAGCAATGCTTTTAGAATAATGATAATGATCATTCTAATGAGATCTAAATTCTTAGAAAGCTTAAAACTAAAATAGTTCCCAATCGTTGGATTACTAAATTGGGGATTAGTGAATCCGGATAGATTGGTACATACGTTGCTTGCTCATTGGATGAGGATGATTGATCTCATGATCATTTGTGTGGAGACACTAAAGCAAGTATGTAGGTACTTATTAGAGAATAAGTTCACTGAACGTGGCTCGCTAAGAAATACCTAATGGAGTTTTACTTACCTGTCAATAGGAATTCCTATAGTGATAGTAGTACAAGTGATCCTTGGACTTGAGATCATCATAGTATCTTGTGTATGATGAGTTATACTTTGACTTATTCCTTAAGACCCTTAGGGTATATCAAAGGGTATGCTTGGGTATAATAAATTGTACATGGAGATAATGTATGATCAATAAAGAATCTACCACTTCTAGTAAAAGAAGAGAAATGTCCTATGTGATTCGATAAATGACAACCCAGTAGTCCTTGGCCAAGACAGAATAAAATTAGAAAGGAGTTTCTAATTTGCATTATTTGGAGTTGTGCATTTAAGAGTCGAAATACATATAATTAAATAAAATAAGACTTGACAGTAATTCCATGTCTTATATTTAATTGGGACATTGTATGCTGAAAGGATTGAATTGTACGGTAACTATTTACTCAAAGGTTCTTTTATGATTAATGTTGAAATCTATATTATCTGAAAAATCGTTAATCGCTAGGGAGACTTATCCCTATTGTAGAATAAATATTATTTATTTAAATAAATTAATATTTTAATTTATTTATTTAAATAAGATTAGAATTGTTCTAATTAATTTATTCACAACTGGTTTAATATGGAGAACCTAAAAGGTCACCCATAAAAGGAAGAATAATTATTTAAGAAGTTAATGGCATAATCATAATAATAAGTTAAGTGTATTTAATTTAATCTATGGTGATAGAATAAATTAAATAGCTTAATATTTATTATTTAATATTTTGAAAATATTAAATATAAATTAATAAGAGGAGTCTTATTATTATTATTATTATTATTATTATTATTATTATTATTATTATTATTATTATTATTACTATTATTATTATTTAATTCCTAAAGGAGTTTGAGAATTAATTAATAAAAGTACTCTCATTTATTCCTAATAAGATTAGGAGGTAAATTAATTAAAAGATTTTAATTAATTATTCCTAATAAGATTGGGAGCATAATTAATTAAAGGAATTTAATTAATTAAAATAAAACTCAATTCCTTAATTGTTAAGGAGGGTTGTCTACATCTATAAATAAGAGGAGTTTTATATGTGTAAGTGGTTGTTGATTTTTTCACAACATACGCAATTCTAATAGTTAGAGAGTACGCTCTTTTTTTAGAAGAGATAGAAAAACTAGAGTTTTGCCAAATATCCATCTTCTTAAATTTTTCTTTTTCCTTGGTGGATCACCTCTAGAGGCCAAACACTTGGGTGGCTAACGTTTATCAAAGGAAGGAACCAAACCCGGTGGATTCAAGTTAAACGCGAAAAAAAATTAGAGGTAAACTTTTATATGAGGAAGCTCGAATCTTCAAGGGTATGATTCTTGTTCTTTCTTTTTCGTTTAATTAATAATTGTGCATAAAGGATGATCCGGGTATATGGTTTGTAAAATTTTAAAAACTCTATTTTATCACTTTTCTACTTTATTTGTACAATTTGATTGCGTTCATGAATATTACAAACCTAAAACTATTCACCTGAAAAATTTATTTATTTTCCGTCCAAATTATTTTTGATACATGAATATTATTCTTGAATTTTACTCCACAAAGCAGTATCATGTTGACAATTTGGATATTTTTTAACTCTGGATAAATTTAAAGTATTTAATATTTATCCTTGATTTCGTTTGATTAATGCTTATATCATTGTCATGATCCTCATACTTATATTGTGATGAAAGTCATCTTTGGCTTACGTGAATAGATGGACTGTTGATTGGTATGATTATGAACAGGGATCATTCGGTAAAATCATGACTTCATAGTGTTACAAATGATGTGGTAAAATTCATCATTGGCCGTAATGCATTGATGGACAGTTGTTGGTATGATTATGATCAGGGATTATTCGGTATGATCATGACTATTGGTGAAAACACGAATATGCTTGTCCCGTATGGCATGGATAATTCGTGATCGTGATACTAATGAATATCATTAGCCCTTAGTGCATGGATAATTCTGTGATGTGAATTATTTATTGAGCTGAGTCTCAGCGATGAAATATTAATTCATGGATGTGATACTATCGAATATCCTTGGCCGTAGTGTATGGATAATTCGGCGATGTGGATTATTTATTGATTTGAGTCTCAGCGATAAAATATTGATAATAAACTTTTAATTTGTAGAAGATAGTAGATATCATGCTCTACTTGACTCTTCTAAAATACAGTTGCATGTCTTTGGCCTGTAGTGCAAAGATAAATTGTTATTGAATATCTTTGGCTCGTAGTGCAAAGATGAATTTATTAGTATGATTATGAACAAGAACTGTGATTTGGTATAACCTTGATCTTTGATGTTTCAGGTAAAGACGGGTGATGAAAATTATCTTCGTCATGGGTGCGAAGAGGAATTTAGAATCACAATTATGATTATGAGTTATTCACATAATTGTGGACATGAACTGTTGATTGATGTTACAGGGATAAAACATGGTTGGTGAACTTTTAACATGGAGAAGATAATAGACTTTATGGTCTATTTGACTCTTTTGATGGATTACTCGTTCCGCTGCCATTATGGTTGAAAAGTTTTATCATCTACCATACGTTCTAAATCTCTGATTTATTACTGATGAATGTTATTGATAAATTAATTATCTTAATCATAATATTCTTTACTGGGTTATTTGTGCTCACTCTTTTGCTTCACAATTCCTTTCAGGTATTAAGAGTGTAGCTGGGTCGAGCCGGGATAACAAAGAAATAGTGTGATGGTCCGAGACTATCGAAGTTTCTCAATACATTATAAAACGGCATGACATGCAATATATAATTGTATCGAGGACCTAAGATGGGTGTGTCGTATATTATACGTGTAATGACTCAGAAAATCCTATGTAATATTCAATTATTATAATGTTAAATTTTAGGTATAAATTTTTTTTATGTTACTTCTCATTGTGACAAAACTATTTAATAGTTTATTAAGCATTTTGAATTATGAAGGGGAAAGAAAGAGATAAAGATATACATTAATATAGTGTTAAATAAATATCAATGATGAAAAGGGAAGCCAACATGGTTTAATTATGGAATATCCTTGCCTTAAAGTACTTATGTGATTAAGGAAATAATTATACTATAATATAATTTATTTCATTCAAAAGCATTATTTATTGATATAGAAGGAAAAATGATAAATAAAAGTTCCATGTGTTCTAAACTTAATAAGAGTCCCTATGGTGGCATTGGGCCCTATTAAATTTTGCTAAGTATACTTGTATGCCCTTTCAATTAATTAGGATATGGGTTGGGTCTATAAGAAGATATAATAAAAAGGGGGCCAATTCTAACCTATTTTTTTTAGCCCAATTCGGCAGCTACAATTGATAACCAGATAAGATTGGTGTAAGCCCAAATTAAGAATTTATCAAACTCTTACCCAACCCAATCCTATAAACCCAGTGGTGTATAGCAAGTTAACTGCTTCAAACTAAATAAGAAAAGCAATGGCATAACTTGAATACGTATTCAGGTAGCAAGCATATGGTTTCTAAGTTAGTTCTGTTTAGTAGGTAAGTTAGCAGACAAGTAACAGGTCAGAATACAGAGGATAAGGTATAGCAGGTAAGATAGGGTGGCTGGGTAAGAGCCAAATTAACTAGGCTAGGACTGAGTGCTGCTGTTGGGTAGGATGGCTGAGTAGGGCTCAAGTAAAGGTGATAATATTAACAGTAAAATAAGCTAAATTCAGTCATAAAAGGCCAAGCTTATTACATCAAACCAATTAGCTTCATCACTTAAAAGAGTCCAAAAGAAATAGCAGGCAAATAGAGTGAGAGTGGAAGAGCTTCGGCTGGAAAAGGAGAAGGAAATTGGGCAGCAATCTATTGACACCTCTAAGCTACTAAGGTACTCTTTTCGATCCTCTTTCCATTCCATTTTTGTGCCACTAATGATCTGCTATGGCCGAATGGCCTTGAATAGACATAAGGGACAGTTGAGTATTTTTTTTTTTTTGCTAGAGTGATTGTTTAGGATTAACTTAGATAGCATGCTGTTGTGGTTGTGTCAAGACTGCATGTTAGTGTTATCTATGGTATATGATACCACTAAGAGTATCAGGCATGCCTATAACTATGATGAACATGGGAAAATAGAAACTGCACCCCAACTGCTTGATAAAATGTCTGATAAAGGACTGATTTGGCATCTATGTATATTATCTATGATTTAGAGTCCAAACTAGTGTCAAATTGCTTATATAAGTATACTCTATGCTTGACCTTAACATGTCTCAAAATAACTAACAATCTAAAGTAGAGTAACACTTTTGCAAAGCAAGTCACTACCAAGAAAACTGCTTTTGCAGTTTAAATATCCAGTGATATATATATATATATATATATATATATATATATATATATATATATATATATATATATAGCTTGAAGAGATAGAACTAGCATGAATGGGTGCCTTAGTTTGAATCTATTATACTAAAATGAGTCTAATAAATCCTCAAAAGGACTGTTTTTAATATAACCTAGAAAGACAAAGATAGCTAATGCTAAATCATGGGATGAACAACAGTTGACTATGTAAATTGGAAATACCCTTAAAAATATGAAATAAGCTACAAAAAACATCTTGTATGCTAGAATTTCTATAAGCAAGGCATAAAACACTCATGTGTTAAAATCCTAATAAGGTATAAGCAATATATAGGTTGGGTGTGACACCATTAAAGAGAAAAATGGTGATGATAAAAACATGGATGAGATATTTGAAAAATGTATTAAATATAAGAAATCTAACCATTACTACTGAAACTACATGATATATGACTTGACTATGTGGCTAACATGCTTGGATAATATAAATAATAACTGCAATGTGATCCCTATTACTTGTTGTAAACATGTCGAACCCTATTAAAGAGAAAATTGACTAATATGAAAACATGGATGAGATATTTAAAAAATGTATGAAAACTAGGAATCTAACTACCAACTTGGCCTTTGAATCATTTGATGTGTGAACATACACAAGCTTAGCTAATTGGCTAATAAGCTTGTAAATGCAAATAATTTATGTAGGCTCTGTGAGAACATATTAAGCTAAATCTTATCAATAGTCTACAAATGAGGTAAGTTTCTAACTCTTACTCTTTATTGAGCAAGTATTCTGCAATAGACAAGTTCTCTAATTTCTGAACTGTCTCTCCCTATTTATGAATAATATAAGGTTAAATAACTTTTTTATTCCAATCAGCTTCAAAAGAATAGTATATCGAACTTTTTTCTCTTAAATTAGTTTGTATCGAAAGTATGTCAATACCATTATTTTGGTTAGACAACTGTTGAGATATATTATTCATGAAATTACCAGTTAATGTTTTCCAAACCATTTTTATGGTACGGATTCTTATATAATGTTGTGAACGAACAACCCTTTTATAGGGGCATATTGTACTGGATATATGATTCCGAAGGACGTGTAAAGTGTCATTAGACTGTTATGTTGTACACAATGTAGGGTACTTACGCTGATCCCCTAAAGTATAAGTCTAGGATATAAAACAGCTTTTATAACTGTATGTATCCATGAATTGTAGTATTATTACTTTCAATTCTAGTACAGAGTTCACTGGTCATTTGACCTTACAGCATGCTAAAGTCTAATTCTTTTCAGACTCAATACTTTTAAAGAATTATCTGGTTCAGTATTTATTATTGAATCCTCATTGTTATAATATTTCTGTTCCATTATATTTAGCTGCTTATTTCCTTACTGAGAAAGCTTGCGGCTCACCCTTACATTAAATATAATGTTTTCATTTAAAAATGAGGGTGCTGGTCCATCTGGAAAAGACAAAGGAAAGGGTAAAGTTGTTGAATAGTCTTTTATTAAGCGCATGTGCTTATTTAAGTAGTAAATGTAATAAATACTGTTAGCACTATGTTGTGTAAGAATATTTGGTTTGTAATGTATATAAAGGTCTATAGAACCTGGGATTTAAGTTCGATGTTTATGTAATATAAAACAGTTTTCTTTTAGCATGAATGGGCATTTTAGTATCGTGAGCACCAAATTCGAGTTAAAGATAACCCAGGTTTGGGGATGTCACAATACGTCACTTAATAATTGATTTTGGTGAACAATAATAGGGTGATGAGAACCTGACTTTGAAAGCGTCAAAAGTGCACCTCATTAGAATGAACAGGATATTAATCTTCTCGTTCTTCTTTGGGGTCTTGAAATATTTTCTGTTGTATTTTATATGACATTGTAATAATTTGAGTTTGGATACTGTCTACGAGACAATATTGTATTAAAACTCACAGCTTATGTGTTGTTGTACTCTGCACGACAGTTCAACAGTTGTATTAATTAAGTTTGTATTTAATTTCTGTAGTGTGATATCTGGCGACTCAGAATGGGTCGTGTGGACCTATTTTGGGGGTGTCACACATATGATTTTCAACACCTCCATTCCGACAAAATACTGATAAAACACCTCAGCATTAATTCCTTCATTTATATCCACATAAAATAAATATTTTCTTATCATATAAATCAATAATTAATTATTCATAAATAATATTACAGAATTATAAATATTAACAACCAGGTCGTCCCTAGGAAAGAGGGGGCCTTCCGGTAAGGATTTCTCCTTACTAACGCGCAATTAAATAACCCCTCCTAGACAGAACTTCCTTAGACATTACCAATAATGTTATCTAATAATATTATTCAAATAATATAAATTATTGATCTGATAATTTGAAATATTGTGCATGCGCAATGACAATTATTGAATCAATAAAATATTGAACAGTAATTACTGTAACAATTATTAAGTAGTGACATCTTATGTAAGAATCAATAATTAAAATTATTGTGCAATACCGTGTGCTACTGTTCAACACCGCATAATACTGTATTTTAACCATCGGGTATTTCAATAGTTTAACGGTGACAGTTTTATCGTTATTTTTATAAAAAGGTTATTTCTGTCGCTTTCTATATCCGACATTCATTCGGTGGCGTCCACCAATGACTGCACCGTCGTACTAATATTCTCCGATTAAAAGAATATTCATCGGCCAAACGAATATTCTCTGAAAAAATGAATATTTTATGACCACTTGCTTACTTTGCAAAATTTACACATTTCACCCATAACTAAAGCATTATATTAAATCAACACCTTATTATTCAAAAATAATAATTAGGGAAATTAAATTTTTTATTCATAAAAGGTTGGGGTCTTACAAATAAGGTGCAGTTATTTGGTGTATTATACCATGTTGTGAACAAATTTCAACAAATGGAAATTCATATTCCCCACCTCTATCACTTCTAACTACCTTAATCTTTTTATCAAGTTGATTCTCAACCTCATTTTTGTAATGTTTAAACATTTCCAAAGCCTCATCTTTACTTCTCAATAAGTAAACATAACAATATTTTGTACAATCATCTATAAAAGTGATAAAGTATTTCTCACCTCCTTTTGTCTGTATATACTTTAAATCACAAATATCAATGTGTATTAATTCAAGAGGTTATGTACTTCTTTCAATTGATTTAAAAGAAGATTTTCTAAGTTTTACCTCAACGCAAATTTCACATTTCTGATTAGAGTTAATCTCACATTTTGGCAAATATTCCATATTAATTAATCTACGTATAGTATTATAATTAACATGTCCTAATCTACCATGCCGTAAATTAGATGACTCAATCATATAAGTAGAAGATGTAATTTTATTAATATTAGAAGGTACACTAGTCATTACATTCATTTTGAAGAGCTCATTGCTCATATAACCCTTCCCCACATACATCCCATTTTTAGTTAGGACAAATTTGTCCAATACAAAGACTAATTTAAATCCCTTTTGACTAAGAAGGGATCCTGACACTAAATTTTTTCTAATATCAAGCACATGGAGCACGTTTTGAGGGTGAGTTCATTGCCAGATGTCATCTTCAGAATCACCTTTCCTTGTCCAACAATCTTAGATGAAGACAAATTTCCCATGTATAATTGTTCTCCATTCTCAATTTCTTGATATGTGGAGAAAATCTTTTTTTCAGAACACACATGGCGGGTTGCTCCAGTATCTACCCACCATTCCCTTAGATTCTCAACCATATTTATTTCTGAAACAACCACTGAAAGGTTCATTTCAGAAACATCTTTTAGAAAACCATCCACCTCCGTTAACTAGGTTGTGCGGACTTCTTGTTCTGGTCTTTACGTTTTCTACAATCCTTTGCCCTATGTTCGAGCTTGTCACAGATGTAGCATTTGCCTTGGAACTTTTTATTTGTTCCTTGTTGAGGCCCATTACCAGAGAATTTTCTCTTTTTGGACTTCGAACCTTGTTCCACCACGTTGGCTTTATATTCCACAAAGGTCCTTCCTATTTTCTTTCCAGAGGCACGGTTGCCCTCTTCTATCCTTAATCTTACGATTAAGTCTTCAAGTTTCATATCTTTGCTGTAAGACCCCAACTTTTATAAATAAAGATGAATTTTCTATAAATATCATTTTTGAATATTATGGAGTTAATTTGATATAATGTTATAGTTGTGGGTAATATTTATAAATTTTGCAAAGTAAGCAAGTTGTTTTAAAATATTCGTTTGGTCGGGGAATATTCTTTTTGTCGGGAAATATTCGTACGACGGCACAATCATTGGTGGACCCCACAACAGAAGTATAGTCGTAGTTAGAAAACGACAAAATTATCTTTCTATAAAAATAACGGCTGAGGTGTTACCGTTAAAACCGTTAAAACTGTTGAACTACCCGGTAGTAAAAGTACAGTAATACGCGTGGTTGTATAGTAGCACACGGTATTGATTATTGATGCTTACGTGAGAAGTCACTCAGCTATACTTAATTATTGCTACAGTAATTGCTGCATCATATCTCTTAAATTATTGTCATAGTATCATCTGTATAATATGTTATATTATTAAATCAATAATTGAGACGTTGTGGTAAGTTTGGTTATTTTTATGGGGGGCCATATGTCATCATCTAAGAGTCTCTTCGTCAATAGTAATTACCGTCGTCAATAGTATTTACCTTGGTCAATAGTATTTACCTTGGTCAATAGTAATTACCTTCGTCAATAGTATTTATTGGTCAATAGGTCAATAGTATTTACCTTGGTCAATAGTAATTACCTTCGTCAATAGTATTTACCTTGGTCAATAGTAATTACTTTCTTCAATAGTAGTTGTCCCTTCAATATTACCAAGAGTCATTTGACCCTTCGTTAAGACCAAGAGCCACCTTCAGTTTTTCTATAAATAGAGGCCTAGGGCTTCATTATTTTTCACGAATTCATTCAAGCTATAGAGAGAGAAAGTATAGAGAGAATAAGAGAGAGAGAATAAAAGTATTCTGCTACTTCACTTTTTCAATATCCAGTTCTTTTAAGGTAGGGAATATTATTTCTTTTATATTCATGAAGAGAACTTCTGTTATTCCATTCTTTATTATTCTGTTGGAATAACCAGTATACGCGGTCTACCCTATACTTGGTGATATTCTTCTATTATTCTGTTGAAATATCCTGTCTGTGTGTTTTACACCGGACCTGGTTCCGTGTTATCCTGTACACCGGACCTGGTTCCATTATTTATTATACTGTTCTTTATTATTCTGTCGGAATATCCTGTCTGTGCGGTTACGCCGGACCTGGTTCCATTATTTATTATTCTGTCGGAATATCCTGTCTGTGCGTTTACGCCGGACCTGGTTCCATTATTTATTATTCTGTTGGAATAACCTGTCTGTGTGGTCTATCGCATGCATGGTGATTTCTTTTGTTATTCCATTCTTTATTATACTCAGTTGGTTAAGTTTTGACTTCTATACTCCATGAAATTTGTGGAATATCCTTGACATTTGCGCTTCATCTAGTATCTATTCATGAAAATATTCTTCCAAGTATTCTTGAATTTTACTCCACAAAGTAGTATCATGTTGACAATTTGAACATTGTTAATTCTTGGATAAATTAATTCTTGAACTTGTTTTATTGAATTCTTATATCATTGTCATCATCCTCATGTTTATATTCTGTTGAAAGTCATCTGTGGCCTGTAGTGCATAGATGGACTTGGTATGATTATGACCAGGGATTATTCGGTGTAATCATGACCGTAATGTTACGAATGATGTGGTAAAAGTCCTCATTGGCCCGTAGTGCATTGATGGACAGTTGTTGGCATGATCATGACCATTAATGAATATACGAATATCCTTGGCCGTAGTGCAGGGGTGATTCGATGATGTGGATTATTTTATTAAGCTGAGTCCCAGCGATCACAGTGTTGAAAAATCTTTTAAATCATAAAAGATAGTAGAGTTTATTTTCTACTTGACTCTCTTAATGGATTGCTTGTTCCGCTACAGTTAAACTTGATGTCTATTATATTTTATCAGTTTAACATTATTGAAGGCTAATGATAATTTATTCTGCATTATCTTTGTCATAATATTTCTTACTGGGCTAGTTGAGCTCACCCTTTCTTTCACTGTTCTCTTCAGGAAATGAGAACGTAGCTGGGGCAAGTCGGGGAACGGAGTGATGGTCCGAATGATAGTATTAGTTAGTAGTCCTCACTATTCTATGTAATGGTGTGTTAATAAATGTAATGAGGACTCCTTTTGAGTATGAGTACTCTCTAGAAGATAATATTTGTATTCAAACTCACAGTTTATGTTTTGTCGTATTGTACACGACAGTTGTATTAGTAAGTTGTATTTGTATTCTGTACTATGTATCTGACAACCCAAGATGGGTGATGTAAACCTAATTTTGGGGGCGTCACAGTTGGTATCAGAGCTTAGGGATATGATCCCTGGCTAAGATGTGAGAATAGAACTAGGAGGGGAGAGACGGGAAATTCCTTCGCTAGTATGACCTACCTAAGTTTATTTGCATGGTATTTAATTGGTCGGTCATAATATAAGGATAAAATATGACATATCAATTAATTTTTATTTTGTGGCAGTATCTGAAAATGGCATCTGAGAATGTTGAGAATAGCAATAGAGCACAGGCGACTGTTGATTCACCACATATCAACAATCAGGATAATGTGCATCAGGAAGGTGACAATCCTCATGCAAACAACAACACTGACCAAATGATGAATGATCAAATGTTCAGAGGCTTTATGCAATTCATGCAACAACAGGTGAAAGCGGCTCCGGTCCACAACGTAGGTGGAAATACTGAAAACTCTCTGGCGGTCACCGCTAAACAGTTTAAGGAGCTGGGACCACCGGAGTTTAAGGGAGAACCCAAACCACTTGTAGCTGAAACATGGATAAAGCAGATCACCAAGATATTTGATGTCTTGGGTTGCTCCGAGGAGCAAAAGGTTCTTGCGAGGAGAGGCAGATTACTGGTGGGAATCGATAAAGCGTACTCAACCTGCCGCACTGAAGATATCCTGGGAGAAGTTCCAAGAGCTGTTTAACGACAAATACTTTCCCGAGAGTATTCGTCACATGAAGGAGGTGGAGTTCATCAAATTGGAGCAGAATAATATGACCGTGTCGCAGTACGAGGCAAAATTTGCGGAGTTATCCCGGTTTGCATCCCACCTGGTGGATAATGAAGAAAGAATGACGCGGATGTTTTTAAGAGGTTTGAAGCCAGAGATACGTCAACATCTTGTTTCTCATAAACTGTGTTTGTATTCAGATGTTGTAAATAGGGCTCAGTTGGTGGAGCGCGATAACGAGACAACGCAACCAAAAGAGAGCAGCCGGCAAAATGATAATACCAGTGAGAGCAGTCATCGAAGCGGTGACAACAAGCGTGGAGGGAATCAACAGGCCAGAAATGGTAACCACTTCGGTGGTAATCAGGGCCAAAACAATAAGAATGGACATTTCAAGAAGAGGAGATTCAACAATGATGGAAAGACGTCAGCACCAGCACCTGTCATTAAGGAAGGAGAACGACCACCTATCATATGTTTCAAATGCGGAGAGGAGGGGCACATCAGTCCAAACTGCGCGATGCCGTCCAAAGCATGTTATAATTGTGGAAGAGAAGGTCATTTAGCCCGATTTTGTCGTTTACCGAAGACAAATTCAGCTAGGATGGAGGCACCAAAGGCCGTCCCAGAAAAGTCAAAACCGGTTGTGCAAGGGAGAGCATTTGTTGTGAACTCCCAGAAAGCAAGGAACCCGAATGAGGTCATCACGGGTAAGCTTATCATAAACTCTAACGAAGTCTATACTTTATTTGATACCGGTTCTATCCATTCTTTTATTTCTCCTACTTGCGCTCATCGATTAAATTTGATTCCGGGGAAATTAGACTTTGACTTAGCTGTTGAAACTCCATTGGGAGAAACCTTCATTACATCCACGGTTTATAAGTCTTGTTTGGTTCAAGTTGGTACCCACACATTACCTGTCGATCTGATTTCATTAAAAATACTTGCATTTGACGTGATTCTAGGGATTGATTGGTTAACTACTCATCATGCAAAAATTGATTGTTTTCGTAAGGTTGTTAGCTTTCATATTCCTAATCGACCTATTATGCGAATTCAAGCAACCAAACCATTAAAATCAATCGTTGTCATCTCAAGCCATAAAGCTATTCGTTTATTGAAAAACGGATGTCAAGCTTTCTTAGCTCATGTCACAGATCTAAACAAAAATACGTCAGCTTTGAATGATATTTCTGTTGTTAATAAATTTCCTGACGTATTTCCCGAAGAACTTCCTGGCTTACCCCCAGAGCGTGAAATTAAATTTTGTATCGACCTTGAACCCGGTACAAAACCCATTTCCAAAGCCCCATATCGAATGGCTCCTATTGAACTTCAGGAGTTAAAGACCCAACTGCAGAAATTGTTAGACATTGGTTTTATTCGTCCTAGTACTTCTCCTTGGGGTGCTCCTGTTCTGTTCGTGAAGAAGAAAGATGGGAGTATGCGACTTTGTATTGATTATCGGGAGTTGAATCATGTCACCATCAAAAATAGGTACCCATTGCCACGTATTGATGACCTGTTTGACCAGTTGCAAGGAGCACAATTCTTTTCAAAGATCGATCTTCGTTCTGGATATCATCAGCTGAAGGTTAGAACTGAGGATATTCCAAAGACTGCCTTCAGAACTCGGTATGGGCATTATGAATTCTTAGTTATGTCTTTTGGATTGACTAATGCTCCTGCTGCCTTCATGGATATGATGAACAGGGTATTCAAGGAATATTTGGATCACTTTGTGGTCGTCTTTATCGATGACATCCTTATTTATTCCAAAAGCCGTGAAGATCATGAGCAACACTTGAGGCTGGTACTCCAAAAGCTTCGTAAATACAAACTTTATGCCAAGTTGAAGAAATGCGAGTTCTGGCTGGAAGAGGTAGCATTCCTTGGGCACGTAGTATCAAGTCGTGGAATATCTGTTGACCCGACAAAGATTGAAGCAATTCAAAGCTGGGAGCAACCTAAATCAGTAACCGAAGTACGTAGCTTTCTCGGTCTAGCTGGTTATTATCGGAGATTCGTGGAAGGATTTTCTCGAATCGCTACTCCATTAACTCAGCTGACTCGGAAAGATACAAAGTTCGGTTGGAGCGAAGAATGTGAGCAGAGTTTTCAAGAACTCAAGAGGAGACTCATTTCAGCACCTGTTCTAACAATACCATCTGGCTCGGAGGGATTTGTCATCTACAGTGATGCTTCGAGCAAAGGGTTGGGATGCGTTCTCATGCAACATGGAAAAGTCATAGCCTATGCATCAAGACAACTCAAGGAATATGAGAGGAATTATCCTACTCATGATCTAGAGTTGGCAGTTGTTGTCTTTGCACTTAAAATTTGGAGGCATTACTTATATGGGGAGAAGGTGGAGATCTTTACGGATCATAAAAGCCTCAAATATTTCTTCACTCAAAAGGAACTCAACATGCGACAACGACGTTGGCTTGAACTGTTGAAAGATTATGATCATACCATTCAATACCATCCTGGAAAAGCGAACGTGATAGCTGACGCATTGAGTAGAAGATCATATGCGGGTATAAGTGCAATATTAACAACGCAAAGGCCCATTTTGTGTGACTTGCAAAGGATAGAGATAGAGTTAAAGACTCCAGGGACCCATGTGATGATGTCGAATATACGAGTAGAACCAACTTTAATCGATAAGGTTAAAGTTGCTCAAGCTACAGACCTGGAGCTGATGCGTATGAGGAAGAAAGTGCAAGAAGGTGCTATGCCGGAAGCAAGAATCGATGAAGAAGGAATACTTCGAATCAACTCCAGACTTTGTGTTCCTAACAACCCTGATTTAAAGTATGAAATCATGATGGAGGCGCACAACACACCGTTTACAATCCATCCTGAAAGTACCAAAATGTATCATGATCTTCGTCATACATTTTGGTGGAGCAATATGAAGAGAGAGATAGCGTTGTTTATCTCAAGGTGTCTAACTTGTCAACGAGTCAAAGCGGAGCATCAAGTACCAAAAGGTCTATTGCAACCACTTGAAATTCCAGAATGGAAGTGGGAGCACATTACCATGGATTTCGTTACCGGTCTTCCTAAGGTTTCTCAAGGTATAGATGCGATTTGGGTCATTGTTGATAGATTGACCAAGTCTGCTCATTTCTTACCGATACGAGAAACTTATACACTTGAACGTCTTGCTCGTATGTACATAAACGAGATTGTAAGACTGCATGGTATGCCAGTATCCATAGTTTCTGATCGAGACCCAAGATTCACTTCACGATTTTGGGTTAGTTTACAAAAAGCTATGGGCACAGATTTACGATTTAGTTCGGCATATCATCCTCAGACGGACGGACAATCAGAGAGGACTATTCAAACTCTAGAAGATTTATTAAGACTCTGTGTCTTTGACTTCAAGGGAAGTTGGGAAAAGTTCTTACCATTGGTGGAGTTTTCCTACAACAACAGTTATCAAGCAAGTATTGGCATGGCTCCATTCGAAGCATTGTATGGAAGAAAATGTCGTTCTCCAGTATGCTGGGATGAGGTGGGTGAAGCAACGTTGTTGGGACCGGAGTTGGTACGTATGACTACAGAAAAGATTCAAACGATCCGACAACGTATAAAAACCTCACAAGATCGACAAAAGAGTTATGCTGATCTTCATCGAAAGGACGTGAAATTTGATGTAGGAGATCATGTGTTCTTACGTGTTGCTCCATGGAAAGGAGTTACGAGATTTGGAAAAAGAGAAAAGCTCAATCCTCGATTCATCGGTCCATTTTTAATCCTCGATCGAGTAGGAACTGTGGCTTATAGACTCGCTTTACCGCCATGTATGTCTCGTGTTCATAACGTTTTTCACATATCCATGTTACGCAAATATGTGGAAGATCCGAACCACATTATTGAGTTAGAACCGGACGAAATAGCGGAGGATTTGACGTATGAAGAAGTTCCTGTTCAAATCTTGGATAAGAAGGAACATATTCTACGCTCCAAAGTTATACCTCAAGTCAAAGTTTTGTGGAGAAACCACGATGTTGAGGAAATGACCTGGGAGTTAGAATCTGAAATGAAATCAAGGTATCCTTACCTCTTCGACATACCAGGTATGTACCCTAATTTCCAAGGTAAAATTTCATAAGAAGGGGAGGTTGTAAGACCCCAACTTTTATAAATAAAGATGAATTTTCTATAAATATCATTTTTTAATATTATGGAGTTAATTTGATATAATGTTATAGTTGTGGGTAATATTTATAAATTTTGTAAAGTAAGCAAGTTGTTTTAAAATATTCGTTTGGTCGGGGAATATTCTTTTTATCGGGAAATATTCGTACGACGGCACAATCATTGGTGGACCCCACAACAGAAGTATAGTCGTAGTTAGAAAACGACAAAATTATCTTTCTATAAAAATAACGGCTGAGGTGTTACCGTTAAAACTGTTGAACTACCCGGTAGTAAAAGTACAGTAATACGCGTGGTTGCATAGTAGCACACGGTATTGATTATTGATGCTTACGTGAGAAGTCACTCAGCTATACTTAATTATTGCTACAGTAATTGCTGCATCATATCTCTTAAATTATTGTCATAGTATCATCTGTATAATATGTTATATTATTAAATCAATAATTGAGACGTTGTGGTAAGTTTGGTTATTTTTATGGGGGGCCCATATGTCATCATCTAAGAGTCTCTTCGTCAATAGTAATTACCGTCGTCAATAGTATTTACCTTGGTCAATAGTATTTACCTTGGTCAATAGTAATTACATTCGTCAATAGTATTTATCTTGGTCAATAGTATTTACCTTGATCAATAGTAATTACCTTCGTCAATAGTATTTACCTTGGTCAATAGTAATTACTTTCTTCAATAGTAGTTGTCCCTTCAATATTACCAAGAGTCATTTGACCCTTCGTTAAGACCAAGAGCCACCTTCAGTTTTTCTATAAATAGAGGCCTAGGGCTTCATTATTTTTCACGAATTCATTCAAGCTATAGAGAGAGAAAGTATAGAGAGAATAAGAGAGAGAGAATAAAAGTATTCTGCTACTTCACTTTTCCAATATCCAGTTCTTTTAAGGTAGGGAATATTATTTCTTTTATATTCATGAAGAGAACTTCTGTTATTTCATTCTTTATTATTCTGTTGGAATAACCAGTATACGCGGTCTACCCTATACTTGGTGATATTCTTCTATTATTCTGTTGGAATATCATATCTGTGTATTTTACACCGGACCTGGTTCTGTCTTTATTATTATTCTGTCGGAATATCCTGTCTGTGTGTTTTACACCGGACCTGGTTCCATTATTTATTATATGTTCTTTATTATTCTGTCGGAATATCCTGTCTGTGCGGTTACGCCGGACCTGGTTCCATTATTTATTATTCTGTCGGAATATCCTGTCTGTGCGTTTACGCCGGACCTGGTTCTATTATTTATTATTCTGTTGGAATAACCTGTCTGTGCGGTCTATCGCATGCATGGTGATTTCTTTTGTTATTCCATTCTTTATTATACTCAGTTGGTTAAGTTTTGACTTCTATACTCCATGAAATTTGTGGAATATCCTTGACATTTGCGCTTCATCTAGTATCTATTCATGAAAATATTCTTCCAAGTATTCTTGAATTTTACTCCACAAAGTAGTATCATGTTGACAATTTGGACGTTGTTAATTCTTGGATAAATTAATTCTTGAACTTGTTTTATTGAATTCTTATATCATTGTCATCATCCTCATGTTTATATTCTGTTGAAAGTCATATGTGGCCTGTAGTGCATAGATGGACTTGGTATGATTATGACCAGGGATTATTCGGTGTAATCATGACCGTAATGTTACGAATGATGTGGTAAAAGTCCTCATTGGCCCGTAGTGCATTGATGGACAGTTGTTGGCATGATCATGACCATTAATGAATATACGAATATCCTTGGCCGTAGTGCAGGGGTGATTCGATGATGTGGATTATTTTATTAAGCTGAGTCCCAGCGATCACAGTGTTGGAAAATCTTTTAAATCATAAAAGATAGTAGAGTTTATTTTCTACTTGACTCTTTTAATGGATTGCTTGTTCCGCTACAGTTAAACTTGATGTCTATTATATTTTATCAGTTTAACATTGTTGAAGGCTAATGATAATTTATTCTGCATTATCTTAGTCATAATATTTCTTACTGGGCTAGTTGAGCTCACCCTTTCTTTCACTGTTCTCTTCAGGAAATGAGAACGTAGTTGGGGCAAGTCGGGGAACGGAGTGATGGTCCGAATGATAGTATTAGTTAGTAGTCCTCACTATTCTATGTAATGGTGTGTTAATAAATGTAATGAGGACTCCTTTTGAGTATGAATACTCTCTAGAAGATAATATTTGTATTCAAACTCACAGTTTATGTTTTGTCGTATTGTACACGACAGTTGTATTAATAAGTTGTATTTGTATTCTGTACTATGTATCTGACAACCCAAGATGGGTGATGTATACCTAATTTTGGGGGCGTCACATTTGCGTTTATGCTTGAGATAATTTTTAAAATCTTTTCACATAAGTGGTAGTTTTTCAATAATAGCAGTAACTTTGAAAGATTCACTTAAAGACATACCTTCTGCATGTATTTCATGTAGGATTACTTGTAATTCTTGGACTTGGTTGATGACTGCCTCGGAATCCACCATCTTGTAGTCCAAAAACCTGCCAACTACAAATTTCTTCGTGCCAACATCTTCTGTTTTTTATTTTTTATCCAAGGAATCCCATAATTCTCTTGTTGTTTTGAGAGAACTATGCACATTGTATAATGTGTTATCCAATCCATTAAGGATATAATTTCGGCACAAAAAATTTGCATGTTTCCACGCATCTATTACGGCAACAACTTGCCTGTCTGTTTCATCTTCTTTGAGCACAGGGGGATCTTCGTGAAGAAACCTCGCCAAGTTCAAAGTAGTAAGATAAAACAACATCTTTTGTTGCCATCTTTTAAATTTTGTTCCATTGAACTTTTCTGGTTTTTCACCAAGGTTCATAGGAACATTTGGTATAGAAGGTGTAAAAAAAGAACCAATTATAGTAACAGAATTGGTATCCATATTTCTTGCAAATATATATATATATATATATTATCTCAAATAATCAGAACCGTAGAAAAATATTTGTCAGGGCTAGTACTTTTAGTACTATGTCCTTAAGACAATTATGCCCTCCATATGGTACTCAGAGTTGATAGCACTTGTCTCCCAAGATACAATGACAACGTACACTTTAGCAGTACTACTAAAAGTATACTCTTTGAACCAAAAGAAATGCTCTAAATCTCTCTCTTTTTATAACTATGAAACTGATTGCAAACTAAAGACTAGAATGACTAAATTACTGAATTGCTTGTGAATGGAATGAAAATAAAGGTTGCCCCCTCCTATCTATGTATAGGAGGGGTTGGTGCCCCTTCAGATGGGCACTTAGCCCTTGAAAAGGCATGGGATGCCACTGATAAGGTATTATTTGTATCTTTTGGTCAAAACGACGTAGTTTTGACCATTTGCAAAATAGGCGCATCTATTTGGACCATTAAAACGACGTAGTTTAAGCATTAGCAGAACCAAAACTATGTAGTTTTAGGCTTATAAGAAAAGGCGCGACAAAAACGACGTAGTTTTGGGCCACCCGTTCAGACTTATACCCTTTCAGCAGATATCGCTTCTAAAAACGACATTTAAATAATTTAAATAAGTTTTGTCTAAAAAATTATATACACGACACACAAGCCAGGCCTACCGGCTGGGCAGTGTCTGCGGCGCACGCGTGTGGGTTTGAACCTAGCCTTGGCTAGATCCTCTCCCTTTTACAAAAATGGGTGCCCCTTGGGTCTCAAACACAAGAGCACTTTCTTTGTATATAAACATATGAACTATTTAATTTCTAACGTATGTGGGACTTGGTTTTTTTCACATGTATTTATTATCTTTTATCATTTCTAAGTGTGATCTTTGGGAGTTAATATCTCATTCATTACTCCATGAATTTGAGCTTCTAAATACTTAATTTAATCTACTCATGAAGTAGAACACATTAATATATAGAATCATTAAAATTAATTAATGATACTCATATTAAATTAGGCTCAAATTCTAACAGGTAATAAAAATCAAATTTAAAAAAAAATTGAGAGACCAAAGAGTCTAAAAGTAACTAACTTTTTGCTCTCTCTTAATAATGTAGATTTTAATTTTGTTAAGTTAAAGCTTTGGTTGGTTTATTCATGTTTCGTCTGATTTTTTTTACTTCACATAAATCTTGATTGTTTCAATATTTAATAAAGAATACGTTTGTTATGGATTGCCCTAAATTTTAATCGAATTATAATTACGAAATTTATCAATACATAGAATTAGTAAAAAATTATAAGAGAATATCACTTATTACACATCTATTCAAGAAAAAAATTAAAAGTAATACTTATACACATAACTAACAATTAAAAATAATTACATTCACAATATATATCATTTTCCTATAATAAGACATAAAACTTTTGTTCGCTTTCAACCATTACAGATAGAATCATTCCCAAGATTCCATAAAATGCAAAAAACAACATGGTTGAAATTATCCATTAAACCTCCCCAAAACCGAATAAAACAATTCATTGAATTCTGCAAATAATCTCTTCTTCTTTTTTTTGCACACTAAAGTTACACCCTCTCATCCCCACTCCAATTGTCTTTCCATTTTGGGCCAGTAGGTCCTTCCTCGCCTAATAGCTCAGGAGGAAGCTTACTCACTAATTTATCAAGATCGGCTTTCAAGTTATTAGGCAACAACTTTTTTATTAATTGTATCAAATCATTTATAGTATAGGTAATACGTGGCCCCCATTCCCTTGCATAATTCAACCACGGTGGCACAATCACCTCTGACGGCCCCAAATACTCCGTCCCTATCAACACAAACTGCCGCCCGGTGTCCATCCTCATACCTCTCGCCATATCGTTCCGTACTCCAATGTTGTCCTTCCCTTCCAACACAAGTCCATCATGTGGAAACGACGCGTGCCCGTGCAGCGACGCATAGACAACGTGCTTGTTACCAAATTCAAACTCGAGCTCTGAGCAACTCACCCAAGTCCCTTTATTATGTTGTGAAAAATAGACACTTTTTAACTCTCCGTTAAAATTACTGATCCTTAGTGTCACATGTTCCCAGTCGCCAACATGTTCCCCAATTTTTCCCAAGGAAAGATTAATAAATTCAATCTTTAACTTTGCTCCCCCATTAAAAGGGTAGAATATCCACACCACGATATCAGTAAATGTTGCGCCTAACATAGGCTTAACGTGTAAATATCCTCCCGCATGTGACAGATTACCTTTCTTGAGATTGTCACTAGCCGTTTGCTCCGTTGGGAGGTCTAACCAATAAGCACCATCGTCCGAGCTACCATTTTGGGGAAGGTTCGCACCCGTGAGGCCAACAGGGTCCGGATTAGATTCTTTCCCTTTTGTATACAACAGTGCACCATCATCGAAAAACCAACTTACTGAAGTGGGGAAAAATTCTTCATCAGGATGGAAGTATAATATTGGACAATAAGTTTCAGCCAATGCTTGAATTTGACTTTTTGTTGGCATAGCTAATAAATTGTTCTTCACATTTTTCAGACAGGCCAAAGACAATGCATCATCATCATTTTGTGCCACAAATGTTCCAGTCGAAACACCTAAAGCTTGAGTTCCTCTAACTGTCGGCCTTGAACTATAAACATTGAACCTGGGACTATTGGGCCCCCAAATCCAATCGTCAACTTCAATCGAGTCCGTTAAATCAGACCGGACGCAACGGATTTTGTCGAGTAGAGGCATCTGCGATGTGTTCGTGACAACGTAACCGATGGGCTTGTAACCTTTCGGTGATGTTGGTAGCCAAATATATCCTGCTCCATCTTGGCTTATAGGTTGAGACTCACTACTCCAAACAAGTGTGTAGTTAATTGGGATCTTTAGAGCTCCTCGTGATGGGTGACCTGTGACATCTTTACCAACAAGAACCCATCCATATAGAGGCATGTTGTTTGGTTGGCTATAGGAACCAAGAAAAAAGAATCCATCTGGTATAGAAGATGGTTCAAAAAATGTTGCCCCAAGATTGTCCGGTCCACCTTCATAGGTAGCCCAAATTTTATTAAATTCTGATACTTGAGCCACTACTAATCCTCCTAGATCAATTGATCTATTTGCAAAACCTTCACCTATGTATCCAAAAAAAACCCATCATATATTACACAACGCTTTTACAGTAAATTTATAAATCTTGAAAGGTATCGGGATAGCTTTTGGAGATCCTGAATGATCTCGGGATATGGGCTTTTTGCATGATAAAGGACTCAGAGAAATGTACCTGAATTCCAATTGGGAAGTGGATCGGGAAGCTTAAAAATGGTTTTGATAGGCAAGGGGACGTCGTCGTTTTCCTTGGACCTATTTAATGAAGAAGAGGATTGCTGGAGGCAATTCAGTGAGGGGTCGCTGCCTATCCAGGACATATCTATTGCAGTAGAGAATTGCAGGATGCAATTCACCAAGTGGTCGCTGCTTTCCCTGGACATATTTATTGGAGAAGAGGATTGCTGGAGGCAATTCACCATAGTGAAGTATTTGAAACATAAACTAAAATTATAGCAGAATTTTAGTATGAGAAATGTATATAGTGACTCAAACGGATTAATTGTGAGATAACGGTTCATACAATATAGAATACTGATATTAACATAACAATAAGATTTTGGGACAATTTTATTCTTTTGAACAATTTTGTTTCAATATTTAAAGTAATATGACCTACCACAACTTCAAAAGTTTAAGAATATACTATATATTTGTTCAAAAATAATGTTTAATATGTACCCAACTTCGTTCCCATTTAATGTATATCTACACCTGTAATTTATTGTATATGCCAAATTTTATTTTAATGATAAATTATAAGTAATTTTCTTTAAGGAATATTAATGTTTATTTTAAATAAATTTTCTTTTCTAATAATATATTTTACTCTTTAAAATGTGGCATTGACAAAAAAATTTATGTCTATAGTCACTAAATTTTGCTCACATTTGCCAACAAATCATCTCAATTCTTTTACAAAAATTACGCTGATTGATTTTCATATTTAAATAATGTACTATTTTCCCAAGAGAAAATTACATTACTATAATACATATAACATATATAAGAGTAAAAAAAATAATAGAAGAAGAAGCTAATTTTGATAAAATTATATGGAAGTTACCCAATAAATATTATCCGGTTGGAAAACTGATAATGCAGCTTCAGAATTCCCATGACGAAGGATTATTAGTTTATATGCCAAGATCCTGAAAAAAAGAGAGTATAAAGATTGGAAAGACTTTATAAAAATAAATAAATTAAGAAAATGTTTATACAAAAGGAAGCAGATGCAAGAAATATTAATTCTAACCTCAGATTCAAGAATTCCTGCAATGTAAGCAAGTTTACTTGAGAAAGAACACAAAACTTGAAATTATATATTGATAGAATGATAAATGAGATTTATTGTTTTTCATAACAATTCCAAAATAATGGAAGTATATAGTTGCTGATAATATGACATCTTTCCATAAATTGATAAAATGATAAATGAGATTTACTGTTTTTCATAATAATTCCATAATAATGTAAATCTAGTTGCTATAATATGATATCTTTCCATAAATTGATAAAATGATAAATGAAATTTACTTGTGTTTAAGAAAAGCTGAATTTAGTATTAACAAATATCGGCAGTATACTAAGTGATAGACACATAATTTATATATTTTATTATCTCTAATTTTGTCATTTTAATTATGTTAGAGGGTGTTTGATAAAAACTGAAAGAATCTGAATCTGAATGTGAATGAGTTGAATCTGAATCTGAATCTGAATCTGAATGAAAAAAGTTGTTTGATAATTAACATGTCTGAAACATCTGAATGACAGAATTTTATTATTTTACTCATCTGAAAAATTCTAATATTACTTAATATAATAGTTAATATTTTTTTTATAATTTTATAATTTTTTTTTTACTTTATTCAACAACTCATTCAGTTATTCAGCCAAATAAATCTGACTTAGTGGCTGTTTGTTTAAGGCTAAATACATCTGAATGACTGAATGGCTGAATCGGTCAGCCATTAAGTATGTTTATTTTGAAAAAAAATCGTCTAAATGGCTGAATCGGTCAGATGATTGAGCTGAATGGCTAAGTCGAATTTTTTTCTATTGAATGGCTGAATGAGCAGCTGAATAAAGTAAAATAATTAAATAATTAAAAAAATATTAATTATTATATTAAGTAATATTAAATAAATTTACAATAACTTTGAATTTTTTTCAGAAAGGTAAAATAATAAAATTATGTCATTCAGATGTTTCAGATATGTTAATTATCAAACAATTTTTTTTATTCAGATTCAGCTCATTCAGATTCATTCAATTTTTATCAAATAACCCCTTAGTCATTCAGCTCAATAATCTGACCGATTCAGCCATTCAGACGAATTTTTTTCAAAATAAACGTACTTAATTGCTGACTGATTCAGTCATTCAGATGTATTCAGTGCTAAACAAACAACCCCTTAGTTTATTAAATTAATATATTTTTTTGTACGATTTAATATTTTATTACAATAAAGTCAAAACCTTGGTGATCAATCAGTATTTAATACTCCTATTCATGGAAGGAAATAGGCAAGAAATATTCTATAACCAGAAGGAACGAGATGAACAATATTGGATTTATTTTGTTTATCTTGGCGAATAAGTAAAAGATAATTGTTCTAGCATTTAAAGACAAAAAATGACTATTGGGAGATTACCATGTAGATATTGAAGTCAAGAAGAAAAGAAGAGGATAAAAGGGAACAAAAGAGACCCAAGTTTAATGAATCTAAATTAGAGCACAAATTTATTTTTGCGATAAATAGGTCTCTTGTTTTAGAGAGAGGAATGGATGAATTAGAATTTTCTTATTTATTTTATCTTTTTCTTCTTCTTTATTTTAGTTAGTCTATTTATTTTCATGTATAGCTAATTTCTTTAATTTAGGATGAAGATAAAATTAAATAATTATTCATGATAATATTTTCTATTTCTTCTATTATTTATGTTTTTATGTTTAATTGATTTCGTCTTCATGCATATTTCGTTATTGAAATACATTCGTTTTATAGTTCTTATGTGATTTTTAAATTAATTAAGAGGTTTTGATAAATTATTGTTAAAATATGAGCTTGTCATAATTCATGCTTACTCGAAGAAGTTTTGATGAGTTATACTTTATCTTTAAATTTTCATAGTCTATGTTTGTCCACGTTAATTGCAAATACTAAATTAAAGATGATAGAGATAAAAATCATCGTTAAGTTATAAAAATAGAAGAAATTTGATTATTTGTTATGTTTATTGTTTAATAGATTTGGATTCATAGATTGTTTTCTTATTATTAGTTAGTTTAATTATAGTTAATCGATTTTCAATCTTTGTTTTCAATTCGCCTGAAATAGATATTAATGATATATTAAAATTAATCTATTCCCTGTGGTTTGACATGTACTTATCAGTTCTTTAATTTGACAATATGCACTTGCAGTTACATATTTTTAATACATCAAGTTTTTGGGGTCATTGTCGGGGACTAGAATTAATTTTTTATTCCATAATTTTACTTATTCGAATTAGTTTTTAACTATAATATTTTTTTTTTCTTTTTAGGATTATCGAAGCGGATCGAAGGAGCAAAAAGATAATAATTTTGTTGCTGCACTTTCTTTGGTACTTCATATATCTATATTTTATTTATTTAAAAAAAATAAAAAATAGTAGTTTATATAATTTTCTTTTTTTCGTTTTTAATTGTCGCATTCATGCATTCACTCACGTAGAGCACATCATGTTTATGTTTTTATTTTTTATTTTTTGTCAAATATAAACTATAGTGATTGCTGGTGGGTTAAGGTACATCAAAATTTCTCTTTACTTCGTAATTCACATAGTTTTAGGACATTTTATTTGTTTACACTTTATTTTAATTTTATTTGTGCATTCTCATTTGTAATTTAACATTAAGGGAAAAAAACCTGAAACAAGATAATTAAGGTGAGGATTTTATCACCTTTCCTTGGCCTACAAACCACTCATTTATTTTGCATAACCTTGTCTTAATAAAATCAAGTAGACGTTAGCCCGTATGACTCTCGAGCTCAATTAGAACAAGGGCTTACAAGAGCAAGGAGGCTAAATTTTAAATTAATCAAACTACTGGTATATAAGCAAGTGGTTCAAAAGGTAAACGCCTAAAGAATGTGTGGTTATTCAATTAGTCATCGTACCCACGGAGAGACTTCCAACATTCTTACACTTACCTAGCTAGTGGTATGATTAATTTCGAATTTTATGGACCTTGTGGTGTATCTTGGAACAGTTAGGAGTTGTCTAGATTTTATTTAGGTTAACCATAGAATTATGATTTTTATTTTATTTTATTTATTTATTATTATTTTTTTATGTGACTTTCGTGGTTAGTTGTTTATTTGTTTTCCGATTTGTGGAAAGATGGACTCTTATTATAGTTGGAGTAATAATTTTGCTTTGGAATCAAGAACCCTATAAAAATTTTAATGCACACCAAGTAAATAATTTAAAATTTTCCAACTTACCAAAACCCTTTTCCTTATTCATATTCATATCCATATCCATATCCATATCCATATCCAAAATCTCAATATTCACAAAAATTTACAAATGAAGAAGATGAAAAATTTAGTACCTTAGAGAAAATTATGGAAGTGTTTTACTGGAAACTCAATCTCGTCTAGAAATTAATTCTAATGAGTCAATTAGCCATCATAATAAATGTAAGACTCCGAATTTTATGAAATAAAAGTATTTAATTTTTCTTATAATTACAATTCAGTAAATGATTTAATTGATAAAAAGTTAAAGTTATGGGTGAAATGTGAAATTTTTTTTAAAATAAACAAGTGGTTATAAAATAATCATTGTTGTCGGGGAATATTTGTTTGGTCGTGGAATATTCTTTCTGTCGGAGAATATTCGTACGACGGCGCAGCCATTTGTGGGTCCCATAACGAAAAACGGTCGGATGAAGATAACGATAAATTTGAGTTTTTACAAACAACGGCGTAGTTGTTACCGTTAACACTGTTGGAATACCTGGTGGTTAAAATACAGTAATACGCGTAGTTGCACAGTAGCACACGGTATTGCACAGTATTTTTGAAATTATTGATTCTTACGTAAGAAGGCACTACTGAATAATTGTCACAATAATTACTGTTCAATTTTTTATTTTATTGATTCAATAATTGCTGCGTTGATATTATTGTTGTTTCAATAATTGTCACTGCACAGTATTTTTCATTATCAGATCAATAATTCATATTATTTGAATAATATTATTAGATAACATTATTGGCAATGTCTAGAAAGTTCTGTCTAAGGAGAGGTTTGGTCACCTAATTGCGCGCCAGTAAGGAGAAATTCTTATTGGAAAGCCCCCTCTTTCCTGGGAACGACCTGGTTGTCATAAATGTGATTCTGTAATATTATTTGTGAATAATTAATTATTAATTCATATGATAAGAAAATATTTATTTTATGTGAATATAAATGAGGGATATATTTTTGTGGTTAAAAATAAAAGAGTTAATGTTGAGGTGTTTTATTTGTATTTTTGTCGGAACGGAGGTATTGAAAATCAAATTAGGATTTTTGAGATATTTTACAAGTGTTATAATTTTTAATCCGACCGTTGGATCGTGGTAATATTTGGATATGTTATACATATATAAGTTGAGTATATGTCCATAAATTTTGAACCGTTAAAAATGAACGTATGATTTGTTATGAATTTTACGAGATGACTGATTCAGAAATTATTGAATTTTCGGAGTTAATCATTTTGGTGGAAAATTCTAGAATTGGTGGGCCCCACTTGTGGTTGGTGAAGAAATGTGATGAATTTTATTTCAAATGTGGTGGGTGGCAATAGTAGCAGGTAAAGCCATCAGGTTACAGGTTAAGTCTGCTTCGGCGTACTAACATTTTCCTATAAATAGAAGGCTAAGTTAGAATTGAAAATCACACCAGAAACATAAGTTTTCTCTCTTTCTCTCTCTATATTATGAAGCATATTTTGTGAGTTTTTAGATACTTTGAGAGTTGCTATTCAGTGCAAGTTTCCTTCGGCTCTGCATTCCAGCCAGAAATACTGCACTTTTGAGGTAAGGTATAGTAAGGGATTGTAAGGGATAGTAAGAGATAGTAAAGGATATTAAGGGATGCTATATTCTTCATAATGATGTTATTCTTTCAATATCATTATATTAAAATATTGGTATGAATTTTATTGTGAAATTTTTACCTTTTTGAGTCGGGATTAATATTCACGTATACGACACTATTCACGTATACGACACTATTCACGTATACGACACTATTCATGTATATGGCACTATTTACGTATATGACATTATTTACGTATACGGTACTATGTACGAATACGAAGTACTATTCACGAGTTACTATTCATGAGTTACTATTCATGAGTTACTATTCACGAGTTACTATTCATGAATTACTATTCACGAGTTACTATTCACGAGTTACTATTCACGGGTACTATTCACGATAAAAATTAGTTTCTTTTTCTGACCAAATTATCGTTGATTTATGATTGTTACTCTTGAAAATAAATACAGTTGTTGATCATATTATTTTTATTATCATATATAATATTTTTTATAACCCTGATGTTGAAGTTCTCTTTCACTTGAGTGTAAAGATGGGTAGATTATTGGTATGATCATGACTAGGGTTCTCTTTGGCCAGTAGTGGAAAAGTTAAATTGTGACTGGTATGATCATGACCATTGAATTTATAATTGAATATTTTTAGCTTAAGTGCAAAGGTGAATTGATCAACATTGTTATAATTATTGTTTATATAAATTCTGAAATGATTATATATTTCTTTGAGAAATTAATATATTTGGCATGTAGTGTAAATATGAATTGTTGATGAATATATTTGGGTTGTAGTACAAATATGAACTGTTGATGAATATATTTGGCCTGTAGTGCAAAGATGAATTGTTTATGAATATCTTTGGCCCATAGTGCAAAGATGACTTGTTGTTGAATATCTTTGGCTTGTAGTGCAAAGATGAAATGATAATGAATATCTTTGATCGTAGTGCAAAGATGAACTTATTAGTATGATTATGATCAGGAACTATGATTTGGTATAATCATGATCTTTGATGTTTTAGGTAAAGACAGGTGATAAAAATTATCTTCGTTCTGGGTGCGAAGAGGAATTTAGAATCACAATTATGATTATGAGTTATTCACGTGATTGTGGACATGAATTGTTGATTGATGTTACAGGGATAAAACATTGTTGGTGGACTTTTAACATGGAGAAGATAATAGATTTTATGGTATGTTTGACTCTTCTAATGGATTGTTCGTTCCGCTGCAACTATGGTTGAAAATTTTTATTATCTACCATATGTTTTAAATCTCTGATTTATTACTGATGAAGACTATTGATAATTTATTTATCTTTAGTCATGATATTCTTTACTGGGCTAGTTGTGCTCACCCTTCTGTTCACAATTCCTTTCAGATAATAAGAGTGTAGCTGGGTCGAGCGGGGTAACAGGGGAATAGAACGGTGGTCGTCATTTAGGAGTTATATTTGGTGAATCATCTAGGGTGAAGCGAACCCAACGTTGGAAGGGTGTTTTGCCACTATCATACAAGATGTCTAATGACATACAACCTCGTGTCATCATAAGACAGGGTTGTGCTCATCCACTTGCTGAGTATCTTTACGAGCACTACCTATATAATCTTGGTGTTTGTTTGAAGTATAATTCTCAATTAGAAACATTGGAGATAATGATAAGTCAAGAGAAGACTCACCATTGGGAAGAATATGATAGTAATCTTCTTGTTTTTCTTTGGGGTATATTGGGTCAACCAAGGATAATTCTGTTGCTATATGATATCTATCATAACCTAGAAGCATGGCCTCCCATGTACAAAGGTTTTCTTGAGCACTTTCCAAATATTTTAACTTCTAAAATAGTTTTTGACTATACCTTTATGTAAGGTGTCATTGTGAGGTGCTGTCCACGGTTGGGACATGAGTCACATTTGTTATATATTTGTATCCAAACTCACAGCATATATGTCGTTGTATTTTTCACGACAATTGTTGTAATAAAGTTGTAGTTATTTTCTGTACCATGTATTTGACGACTCAGAATAGGTTGGATGGAATGGACCTATTTTGGGGTTGTTACAATAAATGAACAAGAGCTGAGTGAATTTTCTAGTAACTCTGAGGTTAAATTCGAAAATAATGATAACTGTGGAAACAATGAGAAAAATAAAATTTTGTATTCAATTCTACATTGGTTGAGTCAAGAGAATTTGAGCAATCTAAAAATTACGAGTCTATGTCCATGTCTATTTTTTTTTATATTCGACTGAAATTTAATATTCTTACATTTGGTAAGAATGGATCCCAAGATCTCATGAACTCCAAATCATGAAAGACTTATTCCTAAAAAATAGTGATTTTTTGAACCAGTCCATTAAAGTAAATATGATCCAAGAGTTGTCCATGACCGAATAAATAATTGAAAATAAACTCTAAATTGAAAAAGATCCAATTGATTTTTTCTTAAATCACCTTCCAAAATTGGGACAAATTTAAATATTTAAATAAGGACAATGAGTTGTTGAGATTCACTATAAATTAGTCAACTAAACTAGAACAAGTATTTGAACCAATTCTTCTATCTTTTGAACATGTTAGTGAAAGTATTCTTGAGGTAGGATCAATTTTCGTTTTAAAAAATTAATATTTTTAAATTCAAAATAAATGTGATTTATTTGATTTTTAAAATAATAAATCTTCAAATTAAAAATACTATATAGATTATTACAATTTTCATAAATGTTTCGTCTAAAATTAGTTAATACCAATTTTGAATTTGGAAATAGTTCATATTTATTTAGAAGGACATTAATCTTCTATTTTAGAAAGAATGAAATATAAAAATATATTAGACAGGGATAATTATTATTAGTATACTTTTGGAACTTGGAAAACTCAAGGAAAGAAAAAGGAAGAATAAAAGGAAATAAAAGCCAAATATTATTAGAGCTTTTTATATGTTAAGTTATACTTAAAAGGGTTTTTAAATTAGAATTTTTAAGGAAATATATGTAATTAAAAATTTTCCTAATTAAGATAACAAATATATTTTTATATTTATATGTATTCTTTTAATTTATTTGCTACATGAGAATAAATTTATATCGACATTAAATATTACCTTAATATATGTCATAAGGGAAACAAAGAAAGGACCCATATATTTTTATTCTATCTAATCACTTAAAATTTCTATTAATTGTTCAAAAATACGTCGTGTAACTTCTAAAAAGAGCATAATTCCTTATATAGGCAGGCAGAGCGATCCCTTTTGTGACCGGGTGGGTAAGCCTTCTTTTTTAAATGTAGTCGGGAGAAATAAGATATGCTATCAGAGGGCATGGGATGAAGTCGAGGTCAAATTCCGCCAGCCTTCTGTCTTCACCGGGTTCTATCATCCTTATCGCTACAATCACTGCCATCCTTATGATTTTGAAAATTGTAAAGGAACACAAGATTGCATTAAAATTTCATTTCTTGTATTAATTTTTTTCAATTGGATTGAAAAAGCATTTTTTTTCCTTTTGTTGATAAAGTTAAAGTATTGGTTGTTTTGGTCATATTTCGACTGTTTTTTTTTTAATTTCACATAAATTTTAAATTTCAACTATTTTAATAAGCATAAACTTTTTGAAATTTTCAACCATTTCTATATAAAATTTTCTCATTCCCAATAATACAAAAACAACACGGTTGAAATTATGCAAAGAATTATTTTTTGCACATTACTAATATAAAGTCACCCCCTCTCATCACCACTCCAATTGTCTTTCATTTTTGGGCCTACTGGTCCTTGCTCACCTAGTACCTCATCGGGTAGCTCACTCACAATTTCCTCAAGATCCCTTTTTAATTTCCCAGGCAAAAACTTATCCACTTTCTTTAGCTCGTCATTTATATTATAGCTAACATTTGGCCCCCATTCCCTAGCATAATTCAACCACGGTGGCCCAACAACTGTTGACGGCCCCAAATACTCCGCCCCCACCACCACAAACGCGGCGCCGGTGTCCATCACACTCCCACCTTTATCCATATCGTTACGTATTCCAATCCCATCCTTCCCATCCAAAACTAGTCCACCATGTGGAAATGCCGCGTGCCCGTGCAACGATGCGTAGACCACGGGCTTGTTACCATTTTCAAACTCTAGTCCGGAGGCACTCACCCAATTCCCATTACTATGTTGTGAAAAATAGACATTTTTTAACTCCCCGTTAAAATTACTCACCCTTAATGTCACATGTTCCCAGTCACCAACATGCTCCCCGATTTTTTTCAATGAAATATTAATAAATTCAATTTTTGCCTTTGCAGCCCCATTGAAAGGGTAAAAAATCCACACAACAATATCAGTAAATGTCGAGCCAAACATTGGCTTAACGTGTAAATATGCCTCTGCATCTGTTACATCGCCTTCTTTGAGATTGTCGCTAGCCGTTTGGTCCGTTGGGAGGTCTAACCAATAAGCACCATCGTTTGAACCATTTTGGGGAAGGTTCGAGCCCGTGAGCTCAATAGGGACCGGATTAGATTCTTGCCCTTTTGTATACAACAGTGCCCCATTTTCAAAAAACCAACTTACTGAGGAGGGAAAATATTGTTCATCAGGATGCAAGTACACTATTGGAGAATAGGCTTGAACCAATGCATGAATTTGACTTGGATTTGGCATAGCAAATAAACTATTCTTCACATTTTTCAAACAGGCCAAAGACGATGCAGCCCCATCAGTTGGTGCCAAAAATGTTCCGGTCGAAACAGCTAAAGCTTGAGTTCCCCTAGTAGCTGGCCTTGAACTATATACATTGAACCAACTTTTGGACCCCCAAATCCAAGTGTCAATTTCTACAGAGTCCGTTAAATCCGACCGGACGCAACGGATTTTGTCGATGGGAGGCTGCTCCGATGAGTTCGTGATAACATGGCCAATGGCGTTGTAACCTTCCGGTGGTGTTGGTAGCCAAATATAGCCTGGCCCATCTTGGCTTATACTTTCAGACTCGCTACTCCAAACAAGAGTATAATTAATTGGGATCTTTAGAGCTCCTTGTGATGGGTCACTTGTGACATCTTTACCCACAAGAACCCATCCATATAAAGGCTGGTTGTTGGGTTGGCTATAGGAACCAAGTAAAAAATACCCATCTGGTATTAAAGATGGTTCAAAAAATGTTGCGCCAAGATTGTCCGGGCCGCCCTCATAGGTAACCCAAATTTTAGTAAAGGATGATACTTGGGTCACTTGTAATCCTCCTAGATCAATTGATCCATTTGCAAAACCTTCACCTATGTACATTGAATCCAAATCAAAAAACCTTCACATATACACAAATAAATATACTCGTTGTACTAACAATGTTGTACTAACAATGAAGTCGATAATATAATATTTCCCGAGTTCTTGAAATAAGGGACTCGAAGAAATGTACCTGAAGGCCAAGTGGGAATTGGAGAAGGAAGCTTGAAAATGGTTTCGATAGGCAAGGGATCACTGCTTTTCTTGGACATATTTATTGGAGAAGAAGATTGTTGGAGGCAATTCACCATTGTGGAGTCTTTCAAACATAAACTAGAACAATAGAAGAATTTTAGTATGAGAAATGTAATGGCCAAATAGGCAGATGAGAAGGATATGCCATTCATGAGAAGGGTAAAATGTAGACACCACAAAGAATTTAATAATTAGTGTTATTTCAATAGTGTTCCGTTTGATAGGAATAATTATAATATATATATATATATATAGTCCGGTTTCAGTCCGGACTCTTGTTTTGTTATATGTATTCAAATCACACCAAAAACATTGTATTATGGAAAAATTCCAGTTCCATAAAATATTAAACTTTTATTTAGCTGTTTTTTTAAAAAAAAGCAAAAAATAAAAAAATTCCGCATTTTAGCTCCGTCCAGGAGTCCGGACCGGATCCTGAGTATATATATATATATATATATATATATATATATATATATATATATATATATATATATATATATACGTTTTTGTTGGGTTAACCATTTGGTGGACAAGATTTCTAAAGTTAGTTTACCATTTTTCCTCTATATGACAACTCCTTTACAGAACTTAACTAAACAAGTCCATCTGATTGCCTTCTTAATGGACTGTTTCTTATTCGCTAAGAGGCATGATGTTGTTTGTTTGTTACTTTTGAATGTCTCTTAATCGGTAAGACAGAAAATAAAATCTTAATAATTAAGAGGTACCTCTTAATGAAATTTTTTTTATATAAATATATTTAACAATATTATGCACTCATTTTTATTAAATTGAATATTTAAAATTATTAAATAAAATTTTACCTTTTAAAATGGTAAAATAGTGTCATTAAGAGACAACTTACTTTTTAGTTATTAAACAATTTTTTAGATTCAGACCTCATAATCATTCAGATGATCTAATTTATTAAGACATCATAATCATTCATATCTTAATTCTCAGGTTTATCAAACACAACCTTAGACACGTTAAGTGCGGCCAATTCTTAAATATCTTTCTTTTTGAAATTAATTACTGTTTATCTCTTTTTCCTCTGTTTTATCAGCACTCAAATAGAGCTAAAATCAACATCTGATCCAATAAATTAAAATTTAGAATCATTACACAGACAAATATACCAAAACTAAAGATATGTTTTTCAAAAGAAGATTTTTAAGGAAATTTTTCGAAACATACTTATCCATAAAATTATTTAGAGACATAATAGTAATGATATGCGTACATAATAACGTAGAAGTACTAACATGTAGAATTAAAAACTTCATATCACTTTATAATATAAAATATATTTTTAATTTTACAATAAATTAAAAAAAATGCATATTCAGTTTTGAAAATTAAGGAGGGTGACCTACACGAATATTTGACTTTGATGACTTGGATTAAGTTATATATGATTTAGTCTGACTTCCTTTGTTTGTGGATACTTTTTTTTAAAAGGGTGATGATAATACAAGCAATGTAAAGATTCTAATACACACGTTATCATGTGGATACTTATACTTTGTGCATTAGAAATGGTACACTGCTTTGGTATGTAGCAACATTTTTACTCTGACATTATTAAATTTTTTTGCATGAATATTAAAACAAAAAATTTGAAAATGTAAAGAAAATGATAATTTTAATTGCCTAGCATATTTATATAATACTCCATGAACAATTAAAAATAATTATCTATATAAGAGAAAATAATATAAAGTTCTACTTTCTAATCCTGCAAATACATTACCATATAATACCATGTGTTGTAAAGAAAGATATAATTTTTAGAGTGTTGTATTTTGGGAAATAATAATTAATAACACTATTTCCTTCAGATTTTTTACTTTTATTTTCTTTAAGGAATATTATTTTCCGGCCAAGAAATTTTTTCCCACAAATCTCCATCCATTTTTAACAGGAATTTGCATCATGAGAAAGTCTAGAGACCTTATTTTCCCACAAATTTTTAATGTCAACTAAAAACTTGTAAGAAAAAAAAAAATTCCTAAATGTTTTTTTCCTTTACTTTGCTATTTCTTTTTAATAAAATTTTCGTATAATAGATTCTTGACATTCAAACAAAACCCAAGAGAAAAACAGCATCGGCCCTGGGCTAAAGCCCAAGGTGCTTGGGCTTTAGGCCCACTAAAATTGACAATTTTTTTGGGCCCCTAAGAGGTATTTGTGTTATGTATATATATACCAAACAAAAGAGACCAGCCCACATCAGTTTAAATTTAAAAGATCACAAAAAATTTACCCAATGAAATAAACCCAAATTTTTTTATTGTCGCTTTAGGCCATTAAAAACTCAGGGCCGGCCCTGGAGAAAAAAAGATGTGATACAAAGAATTATTGATAAAATTATATGGGAGTTTCTTACCCAATAAATATGATCAAGATGGAGAACTGATGCAGCTTCTGAATTCCCATGATGGGGGATTAATTTATATGCCAAGATCCTGAAAAAAAGAGTTTAAAGATTGGTAAGATTTGATCATAAAATAAAATAATTAGGAAAATATATATACAAAAGGAGAAGATGAAATATTCTAACCTCAGATTCAAGAATTCCTGCAATGTAATTAGCAGGTTTACTCGAGAAAGAACATTTAACATGTATTTAAAAGCCATGGATTTTGTCAGTTATAATTCCATAATAAAGGACCTACAAATCTTGTTGCTGATAATACGACTTCTTTCCATAAAATCATAAAATGATAAATGTGATTTAGTGTGCGTTTATATATATATAATGAGAGAGAGAGAGATGTCTACTTAGTAATCAGGATAAATACTATCGATTGGAGTATGAACTCGCAGTTTATAAATGGTTGAATTGAGATATTTTGGGCACAAATTTGATATATATTAGAAATATATATATAAATTATTAGAGCTTTTTGTAGTTTACTTTACTTTATATTTAAGATGGTTTTTAAATCAGATTTTTTTAAAGGAATACATGTAACTATATTTTTTTTAAAAAGTATATTTATTCTCTTTTTATCTTTTTTATATCTAAACGTATTACTTATAATTCTCAGAATAATACCATTTTAACATTGTTTCATCACATCATGTACCCAAAATTTAGATTTAATTAAGGTGTCCATATCAACCTTTTAAGGGATGATGGTTACATAAATTGCAAATAATTAGGGTACCGCACCGTATCAACAAAATAGTCCCACTAATAATTAATAAATTTCATGTAACTAACATATGAAAGACAAATTATTATATCGTACTATAGGATTGAATAATTTATGTAATTTGTAAAACATTTGTGTTAAATTATAATTATGAAAGATATTAAATACATGAAATTAAATAAGATTAAAATAATATTTCAGTATGGTTTCAGTACCTAACTTAACCTAAACGGGACTTCCCACATAATAATATAATCACATGTTATGCCGGACCACATTTTGACATTGTATTTGAGAAATATACCTCCATTCAAACCTAGGTGGCCAAGTCGAGGAAAAATTATAGTTAAAAAAAAAAGAGATTCATCATTCCACACATGGCACCACAATATACTTTTATCTCCAAAATTAGATTTACATCTTTTGTCTATTCATAAATAAATAAATAAATTATTTTTAGGTTATAACTTAACATGACATTTATAAAATATATATTTTTTATTTAAAAAATGATATATATTATGAATATTTATATAGATTTTTTGATTATCAGTTATATGGATAAGTCTTACTCATATTTTTTTAGAAAAATGTGTAATAAGTGGGGTTCACCTATAATTCTTACTAATCACATGCATTAATAAATTTTGTAGATCGGCATAAATTTATCACAATATTCTTTAATTAGTTGAGTATTATACAAAATTTAAAATTAATGTTAAGGATATATTTAACTGAGGAAGTACAAATATCAGATTTCTTCAACGTAGACGAAGAAGGTGGCAGTTAGCTAAACTGGGGGATTCCACCAATATTTGTGCGGTGTGAAAAGTTATCAACAAAACAGAAAGTAAGATATTTTCATGGAAATTTAATTTAGGGTTGAATACATTTTTTTCACATTAAATATTATTAAATTTATAATTCGGCCCCCAAAATAATTGTGTGCATAAACGGCCTTATTGAATACAATGCCGTCGATTCTAAAATTATTTTCAAGCTAAAATTGGTTGGAATACTTTATTTGCCGGTATCGATTTTATACAGTTTGACCGTATTTAGATACAGTTTAACTTCATTAAACAATAAAAAAATACTAATTCAAATAATTGTTTTTTTAATATCTAATTTAAAGACTTAATAATGTTTATAAAAAAAACACTATCATCACAACCACCATGGAATGGCTTGCAAACAACATAAAATTGGAGGAGAGATTTCGCCGTCAACTGTGAGAGTGATTTGCACATATTGAAACTCTTAAAATCATAACCACCACCATCCCCACCATCAAAACCCTTACAACAGAAATCGCCATCATTCCCATATCTTGAAACCCTTACAATAAAAAAATCATCATCACAACCACCATCATCCCCACCATCAAAACCCATAAAATATAAATCGTCATCATCCTCACCTCTTGAAACCCTTCAAATCAAAACCACCATTATCAAAATCTTCACCTTAAAATTTGCAAAATTTATGCGAATATAGATCTCACTTTCCAATCTTATCTCTGACTCCAATATTCTTATATCCAACTTCATAATTACAATACAATATTCAAAATTTTTACCTTTAAATAGATAGATCTGAGCACAAAATCAGCATTCTTATTCTAGAAAATATAAATCTCAGTCTCCAATTGAATATATGAGACTTTTCAGTAGAGAGAAGGGAGAGGACCTAGTATAGTGGGATAATAGCATCAGATAGAGGAAGTGTTGGGTGTATTAGTGTTGGTTTGTGTTAGTGGTGTATGGCCAAATTGTTAGGTTTTTAATATTCGTGAACTTGTAACAAATTACATACATAGAGTTGAAACGTGAAAAATAAGAGTTAAAATTTTACAAACCATATACCTGGATCATCCTTTACGCGCAATTATTAATTAGATGAAAAGAGATGGAGATCAGATTCATACGTACCCTTATATATAGAAACTAGCTTTCTCAGGTCCAATTCCTTTTCACGTTCAACTTGAATCTACCAGGTTTGATTCCTTCCTTTGATCAACGTTAGTCACCCAAGTGTTTAGCTTCTAGAGGTGATCCACAAAAGAAGAACAAATATTCAAGAAAATGAGTGTTTGACAAAAATCATAATTCTGTCTCTATAGAATATGTAAGTACTCTCTCAACTCTTGGAAGTATCATTAACCCTAAATCAAAATAAGACTTCTCTTATTTATAGATGTAGGCAACCCTCCTAAACAAATTAGGAATATGGTTTTATTTTAAATAATTAAACTCCTTTAATTAATTAGACTCCTAATCCAATTAGAAATTCATGAGAGTACTTTTATTAATTAATTTCCAAATTCCTTTAGGAATTAAATAATAATAATAATAATAATCTTATTAATTTATATTTAATATTTTCACATATTAAATAATAAATATTAAGCTATTTAATTTATTCTATCACCATAGATTAAATTAAACACTTAACTTATTATTACGATTATGTCATTTACTACTTAAATAAATATTCTTCCTTTTATGGCGTGACCTTTTAAATTCTCCATATTAAACCGGTTGTGAATAAATCAATTAGAATAATTCAAATCTTATTTAAATAAATAAATTAAACTATTAATTCATTTAAATAAATAACATTTATTCTACAATAAGGATAAGTCTTCTTAGTGATCAACGACTTTCTAGATAATATAGATTTTAACAGTAATCATAAAAGGACCCTTGAGTAAATAGTTACCGTACAATTCAATCTTTTCACTATACAATGTCCCAATTAAATATAAGACATGGAATTACTGTCATTTCTTATTAAATATAAGACATGCACAACTCCAAATAATACAAATTAGAAACTCATTTCTAATTTTATTTTGCCTTGGCCAAGGACTACTGAGTTGTCATTTATCGGATCACATAGGGCATTCCCTTCTTTGACTAGAAGCGGTGGATTCTTTATCGATTATTCATTATCTCCATGTACAACTTATTATACCCAAGCATACCCTTTAATATACCCGAAAGGTCTTAAGGAATATGTTAAATTATAATTCATCATACACAAGATATAATATGATAATTTCAAGTCTAAGGATAACTTGTACTACTATCACTATATGAATTCCTATTAACAAACAAGTAAAACTCCATCAGGTATTCCTTAGCGAGCCACATTCAGTGAACTTATTCTCTAATAAGCACCTACATACTTGCTTTAGTGTCTCCACACAAATGATCATGAGATCAATCATCCTCATCTAATGTGCAAGCAACATATGTACGAATCTATCCAGATTCACTAATCCCATTATTAGTAATCCAACGATTGAGAACAATTTTAGTTTGTGAGCTATCTAAGAATTTAGATATCATTAACATGATCATCATCATGATTCTAAAAGTATTGTTCAAGACTATGAGTTTATCACATATTATAAAACAACACAATGTAGATAAATTAAAAGCCTTTAATTAAACATTTTTTTTTATTAATAAATGAATAAGATTGTTACAAAGTATATGTTTTATCATCAAACATGATTGGCTTGTTTGCTTTTAATCTCCCACTTGCACTAAAGTCAATCGTCATGGTATCTCATATCCTTCTTCTCTAAGTGACGATCATCCTGCTGTTGGATAAGCTTCTGTTAATGGATATATATGTAATGTTGTTCTTGAGAGTCCACTATCTCTATAATGACTTCTCCTCTTTCAATGATTCTCTAATCAAATGAAAGTGCCGCAACACATGTTTAGATCTAAGATGAAGCTTTGAAACTATTCCTAGTTCTGTAATGAACTTTTCATCCAAACAATCAACTTGCAACTTCATTTATAGCTATATAATTTTTCTTTGTCACCAAACCAACAACTTTTTGCTGTTTGAAACCATTCCAATTCACTGCACCACCGTTCAAGGTAACAATTTACCCTAAAGTGGATTTCTTTTCGTCTTGGTCAATCTGAAAAACTTGAGTCTGTTAAGCCTTCTAGTTTTAATTCAGACCCAGCATGAATAATAATCACATCCTTAGTGTCGGTTAAGTACTTTAAGATATTTTCACTGTCTTACAGTGATCTTCTCTAGAATATAACCAATCAACATCAGGTCTCGTACATTTCATTGCATACATGATAATTACTCATGTGATCTCTCTTTTCAGGTGTGATGCCCCCAAAATAGGTCCATACAACCCATTCTGAGTCGCCAAATATATAGTACAGAAACAACTACAACTTCATTATTACAATTATTGTGTAAATATGATAACATATATGCTATGAGTTTAAATATAAATATTGTCATCTAGACATTATTCAAACTCAAATAAGTCCTCATTACAATTATTGATACACTATTTTACAAAATAGTGAGGACTGCTAAAACAACTGTCTGGACCCATCACTTCACACCCCGACTAGTTCTCGCTTTATTCTCACCTCTTGAGAAGAAAAATGGAACAAAAATAAAAAGGGTGAGCTCAATTAGCCCAGTAAAGAATATTATGACTAAGATAATATAGAACAAATTATCGTTAGCCTTCAACAAATCAAATAAAATATAATGGACAACAAGTTTTAGATCAATATTCCCAGCGAAAATAACAATTCATTAGAAGAGTTAAGTAGAGAATGAAATTTACTATTATCTATGAATTTAAAAGTCCATCATTAATATTTTATCCCTGTAACATCAATCAATATACATCTTGAATCAAATATTTATCTTTTCACTACAGGCCAAAGATATTCATTTGTATCACCAGTTGGTCATGTTCATCTCAACACATGTCCATCTTTGCACTACGGGTCAGAGATATTCATCAGATAATCATTCATCTTTGCACTACATGTCAAAGATATTCAGTTATATCACCATTTAGGACTGAGGATGATGAAAAATATTTTAAAGAAAACGAATCCAGTGAGATAAAAGATCAAAGATTAGGAATTCGTATTTCGGTTTATCCAAGTTCAAAAATACTCCATAATAAACCATAGCTGAATAAAATTCAAGAATGAAGATCAAAACATGGATACAATCAAAGATAGTAACCATAATATACATCTTGGACAAAGAAGAGAAAATTTTATTTTTCTGTGAATAGTGCCGTATTCGTGAATAGTGCCGTATACGTGAATAGTATCGTATACGTGAATAGTAACCCCGACACGAAAAGGTAGAAATTCCATAAGAAAAATTATACTTCGTGAATAGTACTCTTGAATAGTACCGTATTCGTGAATAGTGTCGTATACGTGAATAGTGTCATATACGTGAATAATAACCTCGACATGAAAAAGTAAAAATTTCATAATAAAATTCATACCAATATTTCGGTATAATAATATTGAAAGAAATAACACCATTTACGAAGAAACTAACATCATTTACCTCAAAATAACAGTACTTCTGACTGGAATATTGGATATAATGCCGAAGGAAACTTGCACTAAATAACAACTCTCAAAGTATATAAATACTCACAAAAATACGCTCGATAATATAGGGAGAGAAAACTTATGATTCTGGTGTGATTTTTAATTCTAACTAAACACCCTATTTATAGGAAAATGCTAGAACGCCAAAGCAGACTAAAATTTAATAAAATAATATTTCATTACAAATATTCACGCCCACCATAATTGATCAAATTTTAGCACACCACAGTGGGGTCCACCAAAAATAAGATTTTTCCACAACAACTAAAAGTGGGGCCCACATGTTTTTAATAAAAATATTTATTTTTAAAACTTCAATAATTCATAACAAATAACCATTTTATCAGAAAAATACGAGTTTTATATCCTTTCTATAGGAAATTTAATTCTCTACAACTTTGTAGAAGAAAGTTTTTCTAAATTTCAAATAGAAAATGACCGAAATCTACATACGGATGATTTTTAATACCTTCATTCCGACAAAATAATGATAAAACACCTCAACATTAATTCTTTTATTTTTATCCACATAAAATAAATATTTCCTTATCATATAAATTAATAATTAATTATTCACAAATAATATTATAGAATCACAATAATGACAACTAGGTCGTTCCCAAGAAAGAGGGGGCTTTCCGATAAGGATTTTTTCTTACTGGCGCGCAATTAGGTGACCAAACCTCTTTCCTAGACAGAACTTCCTTAGACATTGTCAATAATACTATCTAATAATATTATTCAAATAATATAAATTATTGATCTGATAACGGAAAATACTGTGCAATGACAATTATTAAAACAACAATAATATAAAATATCAACACAGTAATTATTGAATAAATAAAATATAATATTGAACAGTAATTACTGTAACAATTATTAAGTAGTGTCTTCTTACGTAAGAATCAATAATCAAAAAATATTGTGCAATACCGTGTGCTACTGTACAACTAAACGTATTACTGTACTTTAACCACTGGGTATTTCAATAGTGCTAACAGTTATAACTAAGCCGTTATTTATAAAAACTCAAACTTGTCGTTTTTTTTATCCGATCGTTTTCCGTTATGGGGCCCACAAATGGCTGCGCCGTCGTACGAATATTCCCCGATAACAAGAATATTCCACGACCAAACGAATATTCCCCGACAACAATGAATATTTTATAACCACTTACTTATTTTGTAAAATTTACACATTTCACCCATAACCAAAACATTATATCAAATTAATACCTTATTATTCAAAACAATAATTAGAGGACATTCAATTTTATTTATAAAAAGTTGGGGTCTTACAACTTCCACTTGTTATGAAATTTCGTCCTCGAAATTGACGTACGTACCTGGTGTTTCGAAAAGGTGAGGGTACCTCGCTTTCATTTCTGATTTTAACTCCCATGTCATTTTCTCAATAGCATGATTCTTCCACAAAATCTTGACTTGTGGTATAACCTTTGTGCGTAGGACATGCTCTTTCCTATCAAAGATCTTGACAGGTACCTCCTCGTACGTTAAATCTTCGGCTATCTCGTCTGGTTCTAACTCCATAATGTGATTTTGGTCTTTCACATATTTACGAAGCATAAATATGTGAAAAACATTATGAACACGAGACATGCTTGGAGGTAATGCGAGTCTATAGGCCACATTTTCTATTCGGTCAAGAATCTCAAATGGACTAACAAATCGTGGATTGAGCTTTCCTCTATTTATGAATCTTGTAACTCCCTTCTATGGAGCAATACATAACAATACATGATCCCCAATATTAAATTCTACGTCCTTTCGATGAAGATCCGCATAACTCTTTTGTCGATCCTGTGCTGTTTGTATACGTTGTCGGATCATTTGGATCTTTTCTGTAGTCATGCGTACTAATTCTGGTCCCAACAACATTGCTTCTCTCACCTCATCCCAGCATACTGGAGAGCGACACTTTCATCCATATAATACTTCGAATGGAGCCACACCTATACTTGCCTGATAACTATTGTTGTAGGAGAATTCCACCAATGATAGGTACTTATCCCAACTCCCTTTAAAATCTAGGACATAGAGTCTTAATAGATCTTCAAGAGTTTAAATAGTTCTTCTGATTGCCCATCTGTTTGAGGATGGTATGCCGAACTGAATCGTAAATCCGTGCCCATAGCTTTCTGCAAGCTAACTCAAAATCGTGAAGTGAATCTTGGGTCACGATCTGAAACTATGGATATTGGCATGCTATGCAATCTCATAATCTCATTCACGTACATACGAGCAAGACGTTCAAGGGAATAAGTCTCCCATATCGACAAGAAATGAGCAGACTTGGTTAATCTATCAACGATAACCCAAATTGCATCTATGCTTGAGAAACCTTGGGAAGACCCGTAACGAAATCCATGGTGATGTGTTCCCACTTTCATTTCAGAATCTCAAGTGGTTGCAATGGACCCTTTGACACTTGATGCTCCGCCTTTACACATTGACAAGTTAAACACCTCGAGATAAACTCCGCGATCTCTCTCTTCATATTGTTCCACCAAAATGTATGTTGAAGATCATGATACATTTTGGTACTCCTAGGATGTATTGCAAACAGTGTGTTGTGTGCTTCCATCATGATTCTATGCTTCAAGTCAGAATCGTTAGGAATGTAAAGTCTAGAGTTGACTCGAAGTATTCCTTCTTCATTGATTCTTGCTTCTGAAATAACACCTTCTTGTACTTTCTTCTTTATACGTATCATCTCTAGGTCTGTGGCTTGAGTAGCTTTAACTTTATCGATTAAAGTCGGTTCTACTTGTATGTTTGATATCATCACGTAGGTACTTGGAGCCTTTAACTCTATCTCCATCATTTATAAGTCGTACGAAATGGGTCTTTGTGTTAACAACATCACACTCGTACCCGCATACGATCTTCTACTCAATGCGTCAGCTACCACGTTCGCTCTTCCAGGATGATATTGAATGGTATGATCGTAATCTTTCAATAGCTCAAGCCAACATCGTTGCCGCATGTTGAGTTCCTTTTGGGTGAAGAAATATTTGAGGCTTTTATGATCTGTATAGATCTCCACTTTCTCCCCATACATGTAATGTCTCTAGATCTTCAACACGAAAACGACTGCGGCCAAATCCAGATTATGAGTAGGATAATTCCTCTCATATTCTTTGAGTTGTCGTGAGGCATAGGCTATGACTTTTCCATGTTGCATGAGAACACATCCTAATCCTTTGCCTGAAGCATCGTTATAGATAACAAATCCATCCAAACCATATGGTATTGTCAGAACAGGTGCCAAAATGAGTCTCTTCTTCAGCTCTTGGAAACACTTCTCATATTCCTCGTTCCATACGAATTTTGTATCTTTCCGAGTCAGCTGAGTTAAAGGAGTAGCGATTCGAGAAAATCCTTTCACGAATCTCCGATAATAACTAGCTAAGCCCAGAAAGCTACGTACTTCAGTCACCGACTTCGGTTGCTTCCAACTTTTTATTGCTTCAATCTTCGCCGGGTCAACAGATACTCCATGTTTTGACACCATGTGCCCAAGGAATGCTACTTCCTCAAGCCAGAACTCGCATTTCTTTAGCTTGGCATATAGCTTGTTATCACGAAGCCTTTGAAGTTCCAGCTTCAAATGGCGCTCATGATCTTCACGGCTTTTGAAATAGATGAGGATGTCATCAATAAAGACAATAACGAACTGATCTAAATATTCCTTTATCACACGGTTCATCATATCCATGAAAGCAGTATGAGCATTAGTCAATCTAAAAGACATGACTAAGAATTCATAATTCCCGTACCGAGTTCTAAAGGCAGTCTTCGAAATATCCTCAGTTTTAATCTTCAGCTGATGATATCCAGAACGAAGATCGATCTTTGAAAAGAATTATGCTCCTTGTAACTGGTCGAACAAGTCATCAATGCGAGGTAGCGGATACCTATTCTTGATGGTGACATGGTTCAATTCCCGATAGTCAATACAAAGTCACATACTTCCATATTTCTTCTTTACAAATAAAATAGGAGCACCCCAAGGAGATGCACTAGGATGAATGAAACCTATGTCTAACAACTCCTGTAGTTGGACCTTTAACTCCTGAAGTTCAATAGGAGCCATTCGATATGGGGTTTAAGAAATGGGTTTTGTACCAGGTTCAAGGTCAATAAAGAATTCAACTTCACGTTCTGGGGGTAGACTGGGAAGTTCATCAGGAAATACATCAGGAAATTCATTAACAATAAAAATATTATTCAAACCTGACGTATTTTTGTTCAAGTCCATGACATGGGCTAAGAAAGCTTGACATCTATTTTTTAATAAACGAATGGTTTTCTAGCTTGATATGACAGTGATTGACTTTAGTGGTTTGGTTGCTTGAATTCGCATAACAGGTTGGTTAGGAATATGAAAACTAATAACCTTACGAAAATAATCAATTTTGGCATAATGAGTGGTTAACCAATCAATCCCTAAAATCACATCAAATGTAAGTATCTTTAAAGAGATAAGATCAACAGGTAATGTGATGGTGCTAACTTGGATCAAGCAAGATTTATAAACAGTGGATATAATGAAAGTTTCTCCTAACGGAGTCTCAATAAATAAGTCAAAGTCTAATTTCTTCGGAGTCAAGTTCAAACGTTGAACACAAGTAGGAGAGATAAAAGAATGGGTAGAACTGGTATCTAGTAAAGTATAAACTTCGCAAGAGTTTATGATTAGCTTACCCGTGATCACCTCGTTCGGGTTCCTCGCGTTTTGGGCAGTCACGACAAACGCTCTTCCAGGAACCGCTGACTTTGACTTGTCCGGGATAGCCTTTGGAGTCACCATCCCCGTTGGACTTGGATTCATTACAGACCAATCTCGAGTTATATGACCTTCCTTTCCACAGTTATAATATACCTTAAATTATTGTGGACAGTTTGGGCTGATGTGTCCCTCTTTCCAGCATTTATAATATACGACCGGTGGTCGTTCTCCTCCCTTAGGAATAGTTGATGTTGGTGCTGACGACTTCACATTGTCATTGTTGTACCTTTTCTTTTTGAAATCTCCCCCGACTCACTTCTTCTACTATCATGGCCACGATTACCACCAGAGTGGTTACCGCTTTTGTCCGGATGTTTTCCTCCTCGCTGGTTGTCATTGCTCCGATGACTGCTGCCACCGGTATGACCCTGGTTGTGGTCCCTCGGTTGAACACACTCATTATCTCACTCTAATAATTGAGTCCTGTTTACAACATCTGAATATAGAGAAAATTTGTGAGAAATAAGATATTATCAAATTTCGGGTTTCAGACCTCTCAGAAACATTCGCGTCATACGTTCGTCATTCGCTACCAAATAAGGTGTAAATCTGGATAACTCCGCGAACTTAGCCTCGTACTGGGACACAGTCATGTTGTTTTATTCCAGTATTATAAACTCTACCTCCTTCATATGACGAATACTTTCAGGAAAGTACTTGTCATTGAACAGTTTCTAAAACGTTTCCCAAGACATATTAAGTGCAGCTGGCTGGGTACGCTTCACAGTATCCCACTAGTAGTCTGCCTCACCACGAAACATAAAGATGGCGAATGGAACCTTCTATTCCTCCGTGCATCCTAAGACATTAAATATCTTGGTAATTTGCTTAACCCACGTTTTTGCCTTGATTGAATCCGGCTTTCCCAAAAATTCTGGTGGTCCCAACTCTTTGAATTGCTTGGCTGTGACAAGTCGTGCGTTGCTATCATTTCCACCCGTATTCTGTACACGAGTCTCCCTCGTCTAATTTTACATGAACTGCAAAAAGCTTCTAAATATCCCATCATTCATCGTTTGTTCGGTGGTGTTATTTACAGGAGGAATATTGCCTTCCTGTTGCACGTTCTTCTAGTTGGTGATTAAAGGTGTCTCCAAGGTCTTATACAATCCATTGTTAACATTCTCAGTTGCCATTCTCAAATACTGCCACAAAACAAGGGTTAATTAAAGAAATTGACATACCACATAATACCCCTATATTCTGACCAACTAACAAATAAGCTTAGTAGGACACATTAGCGAAGGATTTACTCGTCTCCCCCCTCCTAGTTTTATTCCCCGATCTCCGCCAGAGATCTTATCCCTAAGCTCTGATATCAACTGTGACACCCCCAAAATAGGTCCATACAACCCATTCTGAGTCGCCAAATACATGGTACAGAAATAACTACAACTTCATTATTACAATTGTCGTGTAAAATACGACAACATATATGCTATGAGTTTAAATACCAATATTGTCATCTAGACAGTATTCAAACTCAAATAAGTCCTCGTTAAAATTATTGATACACTATTTTACAAAATAGTGAGGACTGCTAAAAAAACTGTCTAGACCCATCACTCCACACCCCGACTAGTTCTCGTTATATTCTCGCCTCCTGAGAAGAAAAATGGAACAAAAAGGAAAAGGGTGAGCTTGACTAGCCCAGTAAAGAATATTATGACTAAGATAATATAGAACAAATTATCGTTAGCCTTCAACAAATCATATAAAATATAATGGAAAACAAGTTTTAGATCAATATTCGTAGCGAAAATAACAATTCATTAGAAGAGTTAAGTAGAGAATGAAATCTACTATTATCTATGAATTTAAAAGCCCATTAATATTTTATCCCTGTAATATCAATCAATATACATCTTGAATCAAATATTCATCTTTGCACTACAGGACAAAAATATTTATTTGTATCACCAGTTGGTCAAGTTCATCTCAATACATGTCCATCTTTGCATTACGGGCCAAAGATATTAATCAGATAATCATTCATCTTTGCACTACAGGCCAAAGATATTTAATTATATCACCATTTAGGACTGAGGATGATGAAAAATATTTTAAAAAAAATGAATCAAGTGAGATAAAAGATCAAAGATTAGGGATTCGTACTTCGGTTTATCCAAGTTCAAAAATACTCCATAATAAACCATAGATGAATAAAATTCAAGAATGAAGATCAAAACATGGATACAATCAAAGATAGTAACCATAATATATATATTGGACAAAGAAGAGAAAATTTCGTTTTTCTGTAAATAGTGCCGTATTCGTGAATAGTGTCGTATACGTGAATAGTATTGTATATGTGAATAGTAATCCCGACACGAAAAGGTAGAAATTTCACAAAAAAATCTTACTTCGTAAATAGTACTCGTGAATAGTACCGTATTCGTGAATAGTATCGTATACGTGAATAGTGTCGTATACGTGAATAATACCGTATACGTAAATAGTGTTGTATACGTGAATAGTAACCTCGACATAAAAAGGTAAAAATTTCATAATAAAATTCACACCAATATTTTGGTATAATGATATTGAAAGAAATAACATCATTTACGAAGAAAATAACTTCTATTACCTCAAAATAATTGTACTTCTGACTAGAATATTGGATATAATGTCAAAAAAACTTGCACTGAATAGCAACTCTCAAAATATCTAAATACTCACAAAAATACGCTCGATAATATAGAGAGAAAAAACTTATGATTCTGGTGTGATTTTTAATTCTAACTAAGCACCCTATTTATAGGAAAATGCTAGAACGTCAAAGCAGACTAAAATTTAATAAAATAATATTTTATTACAAATATTCACGCCCACCACAATTGGTCAAATTTTAGCACAGTATAGTGGGGCCCACCAAAAATCAAAAATTTCTACAACAACCAAAAGTGGGGCCCACATATTTTGAATAAAAATATTTTTTTTCGAAACTTCAATAATTCATAACAAATAGACCTTTTATCAGAAAAATACGAATTTTATGGCCTTTCCATATAAAATTTAATTCTCTACAACTTTGTAGAAGAAAGTTTTTCTAAATTTCAAATAGAAAATGACCGAAATTCACATACGGATGATTTTTAATACCTTCATTCCGATAAAATACTGATAAAACACCTCAACATTAATTTTTTCATTTATATCCACATAAAATAAATATTTTCTTATCATATAAATCAGTAATTACTTATTAACAAATAATATTACAAAATCACAATAATGACAACCAGGTCGTTCCTAGGAAAGAGGGAGCTTACCGATAAGGATTTCTCCTTACTGACACACAATTAGGTGACCAAATCCCTTTCTTAGACAAAACTTCCACTACAAAAAAACATGTCATAGGCGACGAGGTTATTGGCCATGACCCAATAACCGTCGATAATGACCTTAATGCTGACGGGCTCGCCGTCGCGAATGTGTGCCGTCGATAATAACAGTTTCCCAGGGGAAAAAAGGTGCAAAAATTTGGCGATTGAGGGAAAACTCATTGGCAACGGCTATAAATGTAAATGTCGACGGCAAAGCCGTCATGAAAGATTCACTGGCGACGGCACACGAGCGACGGTATACGCCGTCGAGAATGAGGTCTTATTTTTAATCCCTAGATTCAATTTCTTTTTCCTCTCCATTTCCTTCCCTCGCGTTTCTGTTCCTTCCCTCTGTTTCTCTCGCCGTCCGTCACTGTGCCGTCGGTAGTCGCCATCGATTCTCACCGTCAGTCACCGTCTGTCCTCGCCGTCGGTCCACCACCGTTTGGCCTCCCCCTTTCTTCCTCCCCTTTCTTTGGCCTAATACAGTACTGTTACAATCTCCCCCAATTTTTGTCCCGTCTCAGCTCTGGTTCTACATTTCTAATTGTTGGCTTCCATTAGTAAGTTACACTTATTTTCTTCTTATAGTCGTTCTAATTTAATGCTGTTAGGGTTTAATCTGAGTTTTTTTTCTAATACCTGTATTTTTTTTTCTTCCATTAGTAGTATGTATGTCAATTCATGTATATATAAGCACTTTACTTTCTTTTATAGTTTTTGTGTTCTAATTGCATGCTATTATCTAAATGTTCAAGCTTTGATTTTTTGTTTCTTTTAGTGGGTATGTATTCAAATTCTTTGGCACTTGCTGGGTATGAATTTTTCTGTGATTGAATTGGTTTTCATGTATTATCTATTATAGGAGACTTATCATCTGTTTGTTAATTTCCGTTGTCAAATACTCCATCCGTTTCCAAAATTAAAGATACATTTTGGTTTTTAGCTTATTTTTAGACTATTAGGTGAAATGAAGTTCCTGCCATTTTGGTCGATTGAGTACTATCATGCCATCACTACACATTACTAAGTTATGTGGACTTGGATGGAATGTCTAGTCGGATGCAGGTATTTTTGAGTTATGTAACCTGATTTGTATAATACCTATGTTAAAACTTCCTTAACATTACATTATGTTCAATTGAATCGTCAAATCGTGTACAGTACATTACATTATGTTATTGTATAATGTAATGGTGAATAACATTACATTACGGTTCAATTGTATATTACCTATGTTAAATCTTCCTTAACATTACATTATGTTTCAAATCGTGTAAATGAACAAAGGGCATAATTGATTTGGTTTTGATAAGTACCTATGTTAAAAGACATAATCAAGAGACTTTAAATATATTTAATAAACAAATGATTTTCCTAATTATGTGGTATGTCCCTCCGGTTTCAACCACGAGATAATATTATTAAAATATGAAAAAACACTTAGTACGAGGGATTAGGGGAACATATAATTTAATATGTGATATGATGTGTGTAGTTTCATGAAAATAAGCTAATGATGTGTGTGTATTGCGTGTTTCTTATCAAGCTTAAGGACTGCCATTCTTTTCTTTGTAATACTCCAATGAGAATATTGGCTCAATAATCAAACTTATCATTGTGATTATTGCATTTGCATATATAGCAGCCTATAGTGCATAGACCGAGATGTCTATTGATCGAAGTTGGATGGAACGTAAGGTAGCCAGTGATAGGAGTGGGCTTAGCTTTGAGTATCGTAGTGGGGTTGAACAGTTTCTTAACTTTGCGTTTGAGCAAGTCAGCGGCGATGAGATTAGATGTCCTTGTAAGAGGTGTGTGAATGAAGTGTGGAAGGAAAGGAGTGATGTCATGTGCGACTTAATTGCGTATGGGTTCAAGCATGGTTATACGATATGGATCTATCATGGAGAAACCTGGTTGGATGAACATGAATCAGAACCGGAATCCAGAGGTGGCAAAACCTTTGACTGTACTAACATGATAGTCGAAGTTGCTGGTTCATACTTCCAGTGAAATACAGACAGGGATGGCAGTAGCGTCGAGCAAGAGCCGAATGATGGGGCTAAGGGTTTCTATGAATTATTGCATGAAGCAGCGACGCCACTGTATGACGGGAATGAAAAACACACCGTCTTATCTGCCATGACTAAGTTTTTACACTTCAAGAATGAGCATGACTCGAGGTGAGTCTAAAGCACCGACCTTCCCGACTCGAGTTTTGGTGGCACGCTCACCAGAAGAAAGGTGACGATGGTTATATCTCACCTGAGGCAGAGCACATTGCAGTAAGTAATTTAATTATTTTATTTAGTATGTATTTGATGGCTTTGAAATTCTTTTGTATTCTTTTAGCAAAATACTTACTTTTCACCTATTTCTGTGTTTTTTCAGACACGGTTTGAGGACCTTTCTGTGGTCCGGAACAGCTAGAGAGGTGACACTCCAGTGGCTGATGCTGAGCATGACGACGAGGAGATGGAGGACTGGCTGCAGGCTACAGGGGGGCCGAAGAAGGGTGGAATTATGGGCATTCCCCTTGTCCCAGCCTACACTATAGTCCCTGCTGCGAGATCTCGACGTCGCCCACCCACCGGAGGTAGTGGTGCGAGTGGATCAGGCGCCGACCCTTAATTATTCGACGACTTCTTCAGACGGATCATTGAGGGGTGCATGGCGAGCAATGTTGTGCAGTCAGGCGCACCATCACTCGAGCGGATCTATTAGCTTGCTCAGGAGGTTGTCCACGGCTCCATAGATCCTACAGCTACCGTTGACGACCTCATGGGTGTAGTCCGGGAGGAGGCCATCCGTGTATGTGCAGTTGTCTTGGCCAACATCTTTCCTCCACATATTCGATAGGTAAAACTTATTATTGTTGTATTTCCTTATTTGTAATTATATTGCTTATATAAACTGTCAAATAACTAGTTAACACGCGTTAGAACCCGCATCGGCTGTTCGAATGACACGCAAATGCGCACATACCACCGCGTAGGCAATTGACACGCGTTAGAACTGACGGGACTCGATTCTGATATACGAAGACCGAGTTATCGCCCAGTTTGTAAAACTCGCCAACACTTAGGCAAAAAGCCGAAAAAGAGGTCAAAACTCGCATCGACCATTCGAATGACACGCAAATACACACATAGGACTGCGTAGGCAATAGACACACATTAGAACTAACGGAACTTGATTTCGACATACGGAGACCGAGTTATCGCCCAGTTTGCAAAACTCGCCAACACTTAGGCAAAAAGCCGAAAAAGAGGTCAAAACTTGCATCGGTCGTTCGAATAACACACAAACACACACATAGCACCGCGTAGGCAATAGACATGCGTTAGAACTAACGGGACTCGATTCTGACATACGGAGATCGAGTTATCGTCCAGTTTATAAAACTCGCCAACACTTAGGCAAAAAACCGAAAAAGAGGTCAAAACTCGCATCGGCCGTCTGAATGACACACAAACACACACATAGCACCACGTAGGAAATAGACACGTGTTAGAATTAATGAGACTCGATTCTGACATACGGAGATCGAATTATCGCCCAGTTTGTAAAACTCGCCAACACTTTGGCAAAAAGCCGAAAAAGAGGTCAAAACCCGCATCGGCCGTCCGAATGACACGTAAACGCACACATACCACCATGTAGGTAATAGACATGCATTAGAACTAACGGGACTCAATTCTGATATACGGAGACCGAGTTATCGCCCAGTTTGCAAAACTCGCCAACACTTAGGTAAAAAGCCGAAAAAGAGGTCAAAACCCACATCAGCCGTCCGAATGGCACGCAAACACACACATAGTATCACGTAGGCAATAGACATGCATTTGAACTAATGGGACTCGATTTCGACATACGGAGACCGAGTTATCGTCCAGTTTGCAAAACTCGCCGACACTTAGGCAAAAAACCAAAAAAGAGGTCAAAACCCGAATCGACTGTCCGAATGACACGCAAACACACACATAGCACCGCGTAGGCAATAGACACACATTAGAATTGACGGAACATGATTTTGACATACAAAGACCGAGTTATCGCCTAGTTTGTAAAACTCGCCAACACTTAGGCAAAAAACTGAAAAAAGATCAAAACTCGCATCGGCCGTCCGAATGACACGCAAACACACACATAGCACCGCGTAGGTAATAGACACGCGTTAGAACTTACGGGACTCGATTTTGATATACGGAGACCGATTTATCGCCCAGTTTGCAAAACTCGCCAACACTTGTAGAACACAAACTAAAATAATTTAAATATGCTCTATTTTGGACTTCGTTATTAATATTTTAATTTTGTAGGGTCTTATTGATGAGACTCGTGGGGGTGGAGATGGCGGCACAGGTGATACCCGTGGAGGAGATGGTGATGATCGCCGGACTGATGCTGATGAGACTATGGAGGATTGGACCGGTGATGGGACCGGAGGTGGGACCGGCGATGGGACCAGAGGCGATGGCACAGAGATTCCTGATCTTGGGTAGTAGTTAGTTTATATTTATATTTTGACTTTCATGTATGTATTTAGCTTTTGAGTTGTACAGACTTGAGTTTGGTATCTAATTATATTGATTGTTGATAGTAAAAGATATGATTGTTATTGATATGCTTACATTGTCATTATTTGTTTTTCTTTAGTTTATAATAGGTAAAATGTATATGTAAATGAACAGGGAATTTTTGCAATTTTAATAAATTTTTTTTGGAGGTGGGTTATTGGCGACGGGGGGTGCCGTCGGCAATGACCTATAGCGACGAATCCAGAACTAAACTAAATAAAGGTCATTGGTGACAGGGATGACACTCATTGGCGACGGTCACGCCGTCGACAATGACTGAAATTTTAAAATTTTAATTATGGTTATTACCGACGGTCTGTCCGCCGCTGTGGCCGTTGCTTATGATATAGTGCCGACGGCCTATGGCAATGGGACCGTCGGCAATGATATAGTTACCGACGGCGAGCGACGGGAGCCAGGGGCGACAACCTGAGGGGCGACGGTGGGGGCGACAATATGGCCCGTCGCTAATGACCTCATTGTCGACGACAATAGGGTCATTGGCGACGGCATGGCCCGTCGGCAATGAGTGATTTTCTTGTAGTGTTCCTTAGACATTGCCAATAATGCTATCTAATAATATTATTCAAATAATATAAATTATTGTCCTGATAATAGAAAATACTGTGCAGTGATAATTATTGAAACAACAATAATATAAAATATCAATGTACCAATTATTGAATCAATAAAATAAAATATTGAACAATAATTACTGTAACAATTATTGAGTAGTGCCTTCTTATGTAAGAATCAATAATCTAAAAATACTGTGCAATACTGTGTATTACTGTGCAACCACGCGTATTACTGTACTTTAACCACCGGGTATTCCAACAGTGCTAACGGTAACAACTACGCCGTTATTTATAAAAATTCAAACTTGTCATTTTCTTCATCCGACCGTTTTCCATTATGGGGCCCACAAATGGCTGCGTCGTTGTACGAATATTCCCCGACAACAAGAATATTCACGACCAAACAAATATTCCCCGACAACAATGAATATTTTATAACCACTTGCTTATTTTGCAAAATTTGCACATTTCACCCATAACCAAAGCATTATATCAAATTAACACCTTATTATTCAAAATAATAATCAGAGGAAATTTAATTTTATTTATAAAAAGTTGGGGTCTTACATCAGGACTCTATGGGAAATATTAAGAAAGATACACTCCATGGCTCATCAATATGAGACATCTCTTGGAGTTTGTCATACTAAACGGCTTTAGCATCAAATGAATATACGTTCCTTGGGGTAAGCCGGACTTCCTTTTTGATGAACGAGATTTTTGTAATTAATTTTAAATATTTTTTGAATTAAATAAATATTTTTTTAAATTTATTTATTGAGTTATATAAATATTTGATGGAATTGTGGTAGATTAATTTAATTAAGTGTGTCACATTGATAAAATTAATGTTAAATGATTTTACTGATCAAATTGAGAATCTAATTGAGATAATTAAATTAAATGAGTTGTAAAATAATTTTAATGTTGTCCCAATTAATTTAATAATTAATTAGAGGTTTATTTATTTGATAAATAATAAATGAGAATTTTAAGTATGTGATGAGGTGATTTAATGGGTAATATTACCTTTTATTTAATTAAAATTAAATAATGTTATTTGATTAATTAAAGTGTAACATATAATAAATAAGTTAATTAAAATAAATTAGAAATGGATTAATTTGAAACAAGCCAAACATGGCCTAAAGAACATGAGAACAGTTAAGGCCCCATTGCGCTTAACTGCTGGCCATGATTCACCGATTATATTATTATATGTATTATATGTCAGTTCATTCTTTCAAGTCTAGAGAGCATAACACAGAGAGAAAAGAGAAAATTTGAGAGAATAGTGAGATTGAAGAAGAAGGAGTTGGAGAATTGAAGAAATTTCTTATTGTCTTTGTGTAAACTTAATAGAGTTAGCAAGGGTAATTTCTTAATTCCAGTTTAAATTATGTTTTTAAGTTTCCTCCATGAACATATATTAAGTTCTCTGTTATTTGAAATTCATGAATTATTTTGTTAAAAACTTGATGTTAGATGTTTATTAGCATGTATAGTTCAATTATATATGATCTATATATGTTTTAGAGTAATTAATCCATGAAATCATGTTCAAGTTGGAGTTTTAAAGTTACAGAAAGATAAATATTGAATACGACCCATAAGTACAAAAATTAATGCCTAAATTGCATATTAATCGACGAATCGATAGTTGATTATGTTTATGCATGGAAAAACGAAAAGAACGAAACTTAAACAGACTGATTTAGTGTAATAATGAATCTGTAATTTGTGATTTCATGAAATTTGACAAAGCTTTGAAAAATAGCAAGAACATGAAAATTATGAGTTCAAATATTGTTGTTTATGTGATTAAATTTGTTAAAAGCATGCTAAGAATGTTATAGAATGTTTATGTTAAGTTTATAACATATGGTTGAAACTTTATTCATTATTTGTGTGAGATTTTAGCCTAAATTGGCCATGTTCTCTGTTCTTCGCGAACTGCAGAAACTGAATCTGGGTAACCCCGCCCCGGCGGGCATCACCAAGCTAAATCACCCCGCCCCGGCAGTCAAAAAAATAAATAAATAAAAAATAATAATAATAAAAAATAAAAAACAATAATAATAATAATAATATTTATCAAATAAAATGAATATTTTAGTTGAAATATTTATGGAATAAAATATTCGATGCAAATTATTATGGAATAATTTATTCGAGTGTAATAATAGTGAGGGAATGAAAAAATTCTAATTTAATTAAGTAATTAAATTAAAAGGGTAATGATTTATTAAATAAAGTGGAGTTTATATTAAATAATTAAGTGAAAGTGTGACTAATTGACCATATAATAAGATAATTATAAAAATAAATTAGAAAAGGTCTTGTGACCTTATAACTGCTATGTTGTTTAAACTTAAGATTTGAGATTTCAGTCCTGTATATGTGAATGATGGTAATAAGCAGAATTTAAACCAAGTTAACAAGTTGTATTAAAAGAGGGAACTAAACCTATAAGGTCAGTATTAATGTAATTAATGAATGTCGTGAATACATATGGTATGTGTGTAGGACTTGTGGTGAACGTGAGTAGTAATCGTTTAGCCTACGCACGGGGCAAGTTTCCAAACCCTATCATTACATTTAGCAAGTTCTTAAATCTTATTATTATTGAACAAGCTTCGTATTCTTATTTCGATCTGTTCAAAGCTAAATTATTCAAGTTTATGATTCCAAATGAAATGTTCTAATTCTTTTAAAGTATTACTTCTATTGTACAAAGTTCATTCAATTGTGTAGAATTGAGATCCAATCTTTTTAGTCAATTATATAGAGTTGAGATTCAATCTTTTATTTGATTATTGATTTCGATATTGCATTGAAACCTTGAATAGATACTGATTCCTTATTGATTCAACTAATCCTTAGTTGATGATTATTTAAGTCTAAATTACCCTTGAGATTAATCTAAACCAAACTTCATTTGGTGCAGACTCTAATGTCAAAGCTGAGATGAACAACCCTGCTACAGGGGATTATATTACGCGATAGCTTTAAGATGTTGTGCACATACATGGTATATAGGGCTGATCCCCCTAAGTACGAGAAGTTAGGTCCATATAGTCTTACGACTGTTAAAGGTTTAAAGTAGAAATACTTGATAACTTGGGACATAGTTCATGGTCTTATGACCCTCAGATGTACTTTTGATTCATGTTCTAATCTTGATTCAAAAGCCAAGACTTCTTTTGGTTCATTATCCATTGTTTATTCGCATGTTATTATTATTATTCTATTGTTAAACTTGTGGGCAATTGTTGATCACTCTTGCATAATAACATTGCAGCTAAGATTGAAAGAATTGATGAGCCATCCACAAGTACGAGCAAGAGAAAAACAAGTAAATGATGAAGACTTTTTTTATATTCGAGAATGTTTATATTCAAACTTATAATGTGATGTTTAAGACTTATTTGTTTATAATGTTTCCGCATATGATGTATTAAGGTTAGATAACCTGAGATTTATTCGTTTAAGATGTTGTAACCCTATATTGGGAGGATTTCTATTTCAATTTTATTGTTATCATTATTATGGGTAGTTAGATGTTAATTATTTTGTTGAGTGAACACCAAGGGAAGTTTGAGTACCTGGATTTGGGGGTGTCATAAGTTGGTATCAGAGCTGTAGGTTATGAACCTTAATTAGGTGGGAAAAAACCTTAAGTAGTAGCGTAATAGGAGATTGAGAACATAGTGGTGATAAACTCTTATCGAGTTCTAAGAAATGAATTCCTTAATTCATTGAAGATAATAAAAGACTTTATGTGCTTATGTGATAAAATTATGTGCTCGCGAGTATCGATTATTAACTACAACTTAAAATCATGTTGTCAGGATGTTGGAGGATCTAGTCGAGCTGGGGAGGAGGAACCCCGAGTACCTAGAGAGGAGGAGCCCCGAGACATTCATGTCGTCCGGGAGTAGTTAGTACAGAGAGAGCCATCTCCATTAATCACTGTTGTGAGTCAGGAGCATGTGTCTGAGACTGATCCGGAGGAGGATCCTGAGGAGGAAGATGAGTTCCCACCGAACTCTATTACAGCTCAAATGTATGACGAGGTGTATGGCCGTAACATTGAGCTTCAGGATAGGGCCAGAGAATTGGAGGGGTTGACAGATGAACGCCAGACCACTATAGTTCTGAAAAATGAGGAAATCCAAGGTCTTGATGTACGTCTTGGAAATGTGGAGTGGAAATTATTTCACTTAGAGGGTGACAATGAGCAGTTGGTGACAAAGGTTGTAAAGCTGAAGGATGATCTGAGAGAGGAGTCAGCCAAGCGAGCCAGAGTTGAAGTTGCTTACGAGGAGGCTTCCCAGCAAGCAGATGTAGCCGAGGAAGATGTACAAGTAAAGAAGGCCAAGATGGGGGAGATGGATGGTGCGTTCCACATTGCGATGAATAGAGCTCAGGATTGAGTTATGTACTATCCAATCTAGTTCAAGGACTTACCTTGGTACATATTGGATCGTAGGACGATGTTTTGTATCATGGAAGAAGAGTGCAGAAAAGTTGTTCGACGTCTTAATAGGCCGTGATAGGAACAATATAAATTATTGAATATCTATGGTAGTTAATGATGTAAATTCTAGTGTAAATATAAGTAATGGAATATGATGATTTAATCTTGAAGATTCTATATCTCGGGATAGTTGATCTAAATAGCAGTGATGCTATCTCTCTATGTTTTAAAAGTTATTAATGAATAAAATATCAATATTAATTCAAGATGTTATGTGTTAAATAATCTTAAAATGTTTAAGTTAAGCCTTAAATACTTAAGAGATTGAGTAATGATCTAATAAGCGTATATTTAAATAGAAAATGCCTCCAAGAAGACGCCCATCACGTCAACAAGTACAGGAAGGATCCACGAACATCAACAACAATAATAACACCAATGACAATGCCAACGCTAATCCTGTGCAACAGTTGGTTCATTTGTTAGCTGGAGCACTTGCGAATCAGCTGCAAGCTCAAGCTACCCTGTTCAAGGATTTCAAGGCAGTTAGGCCGCCAAAATTTAGGGGATCCATGAAGGTATTTTACGTTGCTAGGGTTAATGACGATCAGAAGATGACCTTTACAACATTTATGCTGAAATCAGAGGCTAGTTACTGGTGGCAGGCGAACAAGGTTAGAGGAGGACAAGGTGTGATCGTATGGGATAAGTGTAAAGAGATGTTCTTTGAGATGTACTTCCCAACGAGCTCTCAGAACCATATGGAGGTTCAATTTTTGGAATTAAAGCAGGGCAATATGACGGTGCCATAATATGCCGCAAAATTCAACGAGTTAGCTAGGTTCGCAACTTATCAGGTGAATACGGATGAGAGGAAAGCTAGGAGGTTTGAACAAGGGTTGAAGCCTTGGTTGTACGAACAAGGGTTGAAGCCTTGGTTTTACGCAAAAGTTTCAATGTTCCAATTGAACACTTTTGCGGGAGTGTTGGAGAAGGCCATTATCGCAGAAGGTGGAAATGATGCCCTGAGTAGGTACAATCAGGAACAGAAGAAGAAGAATGAAGGTGAGAACAACAAAGCTAATGGTAGCAATAGTGGTGGCAGTCATAGTCAGAAGAGGAAGTGGAATGATAATATGTCTACTGGGATTCAACAAGGAAGTCAGAAGAAGAAAGTGGAGGCTTGTCTTACCTGCGGGAAGAATCACCTAGGGGTATGCATGAAGGGAAAGAGGGTTTACTACAATTGTGATAAAGAAGGTCACATAGCGCCAAATTTCCTTAACCCTAAAAAGGGGGCTTGTTTTACTTGCGGGTCGAGGGATCATTTGACTAGGGATTGTCCCAAGAAGGTAGCAGGAGGATCAGGAGCGGGTGGAAGTAAGGGAAACAACGGTGGTAGGACTCTGACTATCACTGGACCGACGCTGCCAAACCGACCCACCGCCAGAACATTCAACATGACCGTGCAGGATGCTGTGCAGTCCCGAGATGTGGTGTCAGGTATAATTTTGATCAATAATGTTAATGCCTACATATTATTTGATTCGGGTGCTACTTGTTCATTTATATCCGACGATTTTGCTAAGAATTTGAATTTGCCTAAAGAGGAATTAGAATACCCTTTGAACATAGAGATTACGAATAGGAAAGTGATTCCTGTTAGGTTTGTACATAAGAACTGTAAGGTAGACATTAAGGGTCACGAAATGATGGTAGATCTAATCCCGATTAAACTTGGGGAATTTGACGTCATTCTAGAAATGGATTGGCTATTCAATTATGGAACAATAATTGATTGCCAAAAGAAGTGTATAAACCTTATGACTCCGTCAAAGGTTATATTTTATTGCATTAAGTCGCCTAGACAAGCGAGTTATCTGATGATGACGCAGACCAAAAAGTTGTTGAGACAAGGATGTGTAAGATATTTAGCCTACATAGTCGATACTCGAAAGGAGAATCCGAAATTAGAGGAGATTCCAGTCGTTAGAGACTTTGGAGACGTATTTTCAGATGACTTGCCAGGACTTCCGCCAGATAGGGAAGTAGAATTTGTGATCGACATGGTGCCAAGAACTACCCCAATATCGAAGGCCCCGTATCGTATGGCTCTGGTGGAGATGAAAGAATTGATGGTGTAACTGCAAGAATTGTTAGATAAGAAATATATTCAATCGAGTGTGTCACCGTGGGGAGCACCGGTGTTGTGTGTCAAGAAGAAGGATGGGTCGATGCGACTTTACATTGATTGCAGAGAGTTAAATAAGGTCACAATTAAGAATAAGTATCCATTACCAATGATTGACGACCTGTTTGACCAATTGAAAGGAGCTAGGTATTTCTCAAAGATAGACTTGAGAAGTGGATACCATAATTTGAAGGTGAGGAAAGAAGATGTACCAAAGACAACATTCAGGACTCGTTACGGTCATTACGAGTTTTTGGTGATGTCATTTGGTTTAACGAATGCTCCTGCAGCGTTTATGGACCTGATGAACAGGGTGTTTAAACCTTTTTAAGATAAATTCATGGTGGTGTTCATCGACGATATTCTGGTATATTCTAAGAACAAGGAGGAGCATGTGGAACATTTGAAGCTGACATTGGAGGCATTAAGAGAGAGAAGCTATATGCCAAATTTTTAAAATGTGAATTCTGGATAGAGCGAGTGCAATTCCTTGGGCATGTGATTGACAAGGACGGGATTTCAGTAGATCCATCAAAAGTTGAGGCTGTGATGAACTTGGATCAGCCAAAGACACCGTCGGAGGTAAGGAGTTTTCTAGGACTGGCAGGTTATTACAGAAGATTTATTCAAGATTTTTCCAAAATAGCAACTCCGCTGACGAATTTGACTAGAAAATCGCTGAAGTTTGTCTGGACAGAAAAGTGTGAGGAAAGTTTTCAAGACCTGAAGAATAGGTTATGTACGGCACCTGTGTTGTCCCTTCCCGATAACACAGGAAATTTTGTGGTGTATAGTGATGCATCGCATAAGGGGCTAGGGTGTGTACTTATGTAGAACGACAAGGTCATTGTGTATGCGTTACACCAACTGAAGGATTATAAGAAGGGGTATCTGACCCATAATTTGGAACTGGCTGTAGTGATGTTTGCTTTGAAGATATGGAGGCATTATCTTTATGGGGAGAAATGCGAAATATATACAAAACATAAGAGTCTGAAATATATTTTCACACAGAAGGATTTGAACATGCGTCAGAGGAGATGATTGGAGTTAATAAAGGATTATGACTGTGAGAATTTATACCATCCAGGTAAAGCAACTGTTGTTGTCGACGCCTTAAGCAGAAAGGGTAGGGAGAAACTGTTTATGTTAACCGCTCAGGAGGAGCTAATTTCAACAATGGCGAAATTGGAGTTGGAGGTAAAATACCCTAAGGAGTTGAACGAAAAACTGTTTCAATTGGGAGCCAGTCCAACTTTGATGGATAAAGTTAAGGAAGCACAGCTTCATGATGAGGAATGTGAAAAGATAAGGAAAAGAATATCTGAAGGTGATGAAGTGAAATTCAAAGTCGAATACAATAGGGTTACTGAGATTCGATAAAAGAATTTGCGTTCCGAGTATCAGAAGTCAAGGAGGAAATTTTGAGCAAGGCTCATAGCTTACGGTATTCGATTCACCCAGAGAGTACAAAGATGTGCCATGATCTCCGACATCATTTATGGTGGCCGAATATGAAGAGAGACGTTGCCGATTGTGTGGCCAAGTGTTTGACATGTCAGAAAGTTAAAGCAGAATATCAAAGGCCGAGTGGGATGTTGCAACCGTTAGAAATCCCAGAATAGAAATGGGAACATATCACAATGGATTTTATGGTAGGTCTTCCAACAACTTAAAAAGGTTTTGACGCAGTATGGGTTATCGTGGACCGATTGACGAAATCAACACACTTCTTACTGATTAAGATCAGATTTAACTTGGATCAGTTGGCGAAATTGTATGTGTAGGAAATTGTTTCAAGGCACGGTGTTCCAGTGTCTATAGTCTCGGTTCGAGATCCACGTTTCACATCGAACTTCTGGAAGCGACTACAGGAATGCATGGGAACACAATTGAGAATGAGTACGACATACCATCCTCAAATAGATGGCCAGAGTGAAAGGATAATACAAACATTAGAGGATATGTTAAGAGCTTGTATAATGGACTTCAAAGGAAATTGGGATGATCATCTACCGCTGGTGGAAATTGCTTATAATAACAGTTACCACGCAAATATTGGCATGCCGCCTTACGAAGCGTTGTACGGCAGAAAGTGTAGAACTCCATTATGTTGGGATGAAGTTGGTGAACGTCAACTACTAGGACCAAAATTGGTATATACCAGATGTGACGCCACCAAAATAGGTCCACACAACCCATTCTGAGTCGCCAAATACATGGTATAGAATTCAAATACAACTTCATTTATACAACCAATAATTGTCGTGTAAAATACGACAAAATATACGCTGTGAGTTTTAATACAAATACTATCTTGTAGACAATATCCAAACTCAAATGAAATTCTCATTTCAATTCTTGTCACGCTATTTTACAAAATAGTGAGGATTACTAAAATAACCATCTTGGACCATCACTCCACTCCCCGACTAGTTCCAGCTACATTTTCACCTCTTAAGAAGAACAATGGAATCAAAAGGAAAAGGATGAGCTCAACTAGCCCAGTAAAGAATATTATGACTAAGATAATGTAGAATAAATTAACCTTAGTCCTCAACAGGGAGAAATATGATAAGATACAATAGGCAACAAGTTTTAGATCATAATTGCAACGGAAATAACAATCCATTAGAAGAGTGAAGTAGAGCATGATATCTACTATCTTCTATGATTTAAAAGTCCATCATCAATTTTTTATCCCTGTAACACCAATCAATAAATATTTCAAATGAACGAATTATCCATGCACTACGGGCCAAGGATATTCGTTAGTATCGCCAGTGGTTATGATCATGCCAAACACCTGTCCATCTATGCACTACGGGCCAAAGAGGACTTTCACCACAAACCTTATCTGTAACATTAAAAGTTATGATTATACCAATACATAATTTTTAGTCATAATCATACCAATCAACAGTCCATCTTTGCACTACGGGACAAAGATGATTTCTAGTACAATATAAGCATGAGGATGATGACAATGATATAAAAAATCAATCAAGTGAGATCAAAGATAAATATTAGAGAATTCTAATTCAATTTATCATTAGTTCAAAAATATCCAAATTGTCAACATGATAACTATTTGTGAAGTAAAATTTCAATCTGGTAGTTACGTTTTCTTGAAAGTGTCTCCCTAGAAGGGAAATATCCGATTTGGTTAAATGAAAAATTGAGCTCGAGGTTCATTGGACCCTTCGAAGTATTGAGAATAATTGGTGAAGTCGCATATGAGGTAACCTTACCTCCGGCCTTAGAACATGTCCATAATGTTTTCCATGTTTCTGTCTTACGATTGTATAAGCCCGATTACAAGCACGTTATAAAATATGAACCCCTACAATTTGAGAAACATTTGTCCTATGAAGAAGTTCTTTTTCAGATAGTCGACAAGAAAGAACAAATACTCAGAATTAAAGTAATACCTTTTGTTAAGGTAATCTGGAGGAACCACGACGCTGAAGAAGTTACGTGGGAACTTGAAGAACAAATGATGAAAAAAAATCCTCATTTATTTGATTAATCTATGTAGCGATTCTGGGGACAGAATCTTTGTAAGAGGGGGAGAATGTAATGAGATGAATTAAGTGAATTGTGATTCTGGGGACAGAATCCTTTTAAGAGGGAAAAGATGCGATGAACGAGATTTTTGTAATTAATTTTAAATATTTATTGAATTAAAAAATATTTTGTTAATTTATTTATTGAGATATATAAATATTTGATGGAATTGTGGTAGATTAATTTAATTAAGTGTGTCACATTGATTAAATTAATGTGGAATGATTTTACTGACCAAAATGAGAATCTAATTGAGATAATTAAATTAAATGAGTTGTCAAATAATTTTAAAGTTGTCCTAATTAATTTAATAATTAATTAGAGGTTTATTTATTTGATAAATAATAAATGAGAATTTTAAGTATGTGATGAGGTGATTTAATGGGTAATATTACCTATTATTTAATTAAAATTAAATAATATTATTTGATTAATTAAAGTGTGACAAATAAATTATATAATAAATAAGTAATTAAAATAAATTAAAAATGGATTAATTTGAAACAAGTCAAACATGGCCTAAGGAACATGGGAGCAGTTAAGGCCCCGTTGCGCTTAACTGCTGCCCATGATTCACCGGTTATATTATTATACGTATTATATGTCAGTTCATTCTTTCAAGTCTTGAGAGCATAACACAGAGAGAAAAGAGAAAATTTGAGAGAATGGTGAGATTGAAGAAGGAGTTGGAGAATTGAAGAAATTTCTTATCGTCTTTGTGTAATCTTAACAGAGTTAGCAAGGGTAATTTCTTAATTCCAGTTTAAATTATGTTTTTAAGTTTCCTCCATGAACATATATTAAGTTCTCTGTTATTTGAAATTCATGAATTATTTTGTTAAAAACTTGATGCTAGATGTTTATTAGCATGTATAGTTCAATTATTTATGATCTATATGTGTTTTAGAGTAATTAATCCATGAAATCATCTTCAGGTTGGAGTTTTAAAGTTACAGAAAGATAAATATTGAATATGGCCCATAAGTACAAAAATTGATGCCTAAATTGCATATTAATCAGTGAATCGATAGTTGATTATGTTTATGAATGGAAAAATGAAAAGAACGAAACTTAAATAGACTAATTTAGTGTTATAATGAATCTGTAATTTGTGATTTCATGAAATTCGACAAAACTTTGAAAAATAGCAAGAACATGAAAATTATGAGTTCAAATCTTGTTGTTTATGTGATTAAATATGTTAAAATCATGCTAAGAATGTTATAGAATGTTTATGTTAAGTTTATAACATATGGTTGAAACTTATTCGTTGTTTGTTTGAGATTTTAGCCTAAATTGGCCATGTTCTCTGTTCTTCGCGAACTGCAGAAACTGAGTCTGGATAACCCCGCCCTGGCGGGCGTTACCAAGCTAAATCACCCCGCCCCGGCGGGCAAAAAAATAAAAAATAATAATAATAAATAATAATAATAATAATAATAAATAATAAATAACAAATAATAATAATAATAATAATAATAATAATAATAATAATAAAAATTATCAAATAAAATGAATATTTTAGTTGAAATATTTATGGAATAAAATATTAGATGAAAATTATTATGGAATAATTTATTCAAGTGCAATAATAGTGAGGGAATGAAAAAAAAAATTCTAATTTAGTTAAGTAATTAAATTAAAAGGATAATGATTTGTTAAATAAAGTGGAGTTTATATTAAATAATTAAGTGAAAGTGTGACTAATTGACCATATAATAAGAGAATTATAAAAATAAATTAGAAAAGGTCTTGTGACCTTATAACTGCTATATTGTTTAAACTTAAGATTTGAGATTTCAGTCCTGTATATGTGAATGATGGTAATGAGTAGAATTTAAACCAAGTTAAAAAGTATTAAAAGAGGGAACTAAACATATAAGGTTAGTATTAATGTAGCTAATGAATGTCGTGAATACATATGGTATGTGTGTATGACTTATGATGAACGTGAGTAGTAATCGTTTAGCCTACGCACGAGTTTCCAAACCCTATTCTTACATTTAGCAAGTTCTTAAATCTTATTATTATTGAACAAACTTCGTATTCTTATTTTGAACTGTTCAAAGCGTAATTATTCAAGTTTATGATTCCAAATGAAATGTTCTAGTTCTTTTGAAGTATTACTTCTATTGTACAAAGTTCATTTAATTGGGTAGAATTGAGATCCAATCTTTTTTGTCAATTATATAGAGTTGAGATTCAATCTTTGATTTGATTATTGATTTCGATATTGCATTGAAATCTTGAATAGATAGTTATTCCTTATTGATTCAAGTAATCCTTAGTTGATGATTATTGAAGTCTAAATTACCCTTGAGATCAATCCAAACCAAACTTCCTTTGGTGCGAACTCTAATGTCAAAGCTGAGATGAACAACCCTACTACAGGGGATTATATTATGCGATATCGTTAAAATGTTGTGCACATACATGGTGTATAGGGCTGATCCCCCTAAGTACGAGAAGTTAGGTCCATATAGTCTTACGAATGTTAAAGGTTTAAAGTAGAAATACTTGATAACCTGGGACATAGTTCATGGTCTTATGACCCTCAGATGTACTTTTGATTCATGTTCTAATCTTGATTCAAAAGCCAAAACTTCTTTTGGTTCAGTATCCATTGTTTATTTGCATGTTATTATTATTATTCTATTGTTAAACTTGTGGGCAATTGTTGCTCACTCTTGCATAATAACATTACAGCTAAGATTGAAAGAGTTGAGGAGCCATCTATAAGTAAGGGCAAGGGAAAAGCAAGTAAATAATGAAGACTTTTTTTATATTCAAGAATGTTTATATTAAGACTTATAATGTGATGTTTAAGACTTATTTGTTTATTATGTTTCCGCATATGATGTATTAAGGTAAGATAATCTGAGGGAAGTTTGAGTACCTGGATTTGGGGGTGTCACATCCTTTTAAATCATTCTATATAGATTCTTATATATATCCCCAATTAAGAAACTCTTCCCAAATCATTCATGGAGGATGTTTAGAAAATTTTATCTTTACTAATTGTAGCATTGGTATGTCATTCCTTATCCGTAGAATATCAACATATAATACTAGGAATGTCACGGCGCTCCCACTGACTCTTTTGTACACAATAGGTTCATTCTTATTTTTGATAAAATCAAACGCTTTTGATTATCTCATTAAGATGAATGTTCCATTTTTGAGAAGCTTGCTTTAATCCATATAATGGATTGTTATAGCTCATATACATGATTTTCTTCAAACGTTGAAATAAATTCATTTGGTTGTATTATACATACATTCTCATCTAATAATTTATATTTGAGGAAGGGTGTCTCCACGTCCATTTGCCTGATTTAATAATAATAAGTTGCAATCGCAAGTAAAATTCAAATGGACTTGAGCATTACTATCGGTAATAAGATTTTATCACAGTCAACTCCTTGAATTTATTTAAAACCTTATTCAAACAGGTCTGGTCTTATAGGTCTCCACCTTGACATTTGTTCCAAAGATCCATATCAGATTTTATGGCCATCTATCATTTCTCTGAGTATCTACAACTCTTACCTCATCCTATGTAATTGGATCATCATCTTTTATGATGCGTATCTCATCATCATGTTCCATGATAAATCCATACCTCATAGGTATCTTCGGTACTATTCTAGATTTACAATTCAGTTGTGGTACAATAGGTCTATTTACAGGTTCTTCTTTTTGAATTATAGTGCTTTGTGGTTCTTGAAATCTTCAAGATTTATTATCCCCCCACTAGCCCCTTCAATGATAAACACTTTTATCTTAGAAGGAAGAAAGTTTCGCAACAAACACCTTTTGCTCAATAGGATTATAGAACATATATACCCTAAACTTACTTTAGGATGTCCCACAAATCTGCACTTGTCAAATTTTATCACAAGCTTATCCTCTTGAAATCTTTTCACATAAGCAGAGAAACCCCTTATCTTAACATACTTAAGATTAGGAATCCTCCATGTCCATAACTCTTATGGAGTCTTGGTCGCAGCCGAATTTTGAGGTTACCTTATTTCATAAATATGCAGCCATTTCTAGGGCATTACCCCAGAAGGATACTGAAATATAGATAAAATCATTATGGATCGAACCATTTCTAACATGGTATGATTTTTCCTTTCAGATTGACCAATCAATTATTGAATATCAAGAGGCGTCCATTATGAGACTACTAGAAAAATAAGCATACATGACGGAACTTTGTGACCGTTTTTAAAAACAATCACAAAAGATAGTTGTCAACGTCGGGATTTTTATTTGTCCCTTTCTGTACTTGTCTTTTGGTGTTCTCATTTTAGGTGAGTTTTGTTTGAAAAAATAAGTTTAAAAAGTTCCGACATGTATATGTCAACGATTTGACTTTTAGAATCGCCAGTTGGTAGATTTAAAATGGTTGTACCAACTCAACCGAAAAAGGTTTGCACAAAGACCTAACGATTTGACACTATTTAACTGGTCCTAGAAACTGAGATCCGTTAGGGTTTGGGGGCTTGATTAAGCGGAGGGAAGGTGTTAGGCACACCCCGACTTCCGTGAAAACACGGTTACCGCCACTTTTCAATTAACTTTTATCTACATATGTGTGTGTGCGTGAGAGAGTTGGGCCTATGTGCAATTATCTGGAAGTAGTGTTATGTCTCGTTTGCACCTATATACAAACGGTTTGACTTTTGTATAAAAGTTCAATTTTAACAAGATATAGTAGTGATGTTTCGAAAAACAGGTTTTTCAAACCCTTATGCTCAATAGTAATTGAGGTATTTGATACTTCCATTTTATTATATGTTCGGCTTGATTGCTTTTATTTTCAAGATGCGAGGCATCTTCAAGAAAATAAGATATATAGCAGTGTCGAACTCCTTGTTGGCATGAAAGCCATCTAAGGATATCCAGACATCGTAGATAATTTACAAGTTGGCTGCAGCTGCAAAATATCCATCATAGGAACCAAATCTAGATTTAAAGGTTGAATCTGTGATCACATGATTCCTAGGCTCGCATGAAAAAGCAATATGTACAAAAGCTAGAAAAAGAACTACATTTGAGTAAATCTAAACTATTCTAGCTTCGACGGTTCCAGTTTAGTCTATTTTGAACCGGTCAATATTAGAAATAGTCAGATTTTGGTAAATCTAGCCCGCAGGCTGAAATATTAAATATCTACATTATGAAAGCAGTTAAAGCAGATATATATAGAAAAGCAATATATATATATATATATATATATATATATATATATATATATATATTTCAAAGTCTTGCCTGGAGTTTACTTCGTGACATTTGATCGTCCATATATATATATATATATATATATATATATATATATATATGAGTAGTAGAAAGCTTAAAAATCTGAAATATCTTACAATGGGCTGTCATGAAGACTTCAGATAGCTTTTGACGCCTGAAAAATTGGTTTTCACTGGTTAAACTTTAGTATGTTACAAAACACGAGCTTACAAGTGTTTAGAAAGAAAAATCACTCAGTTTAGAGTATTCTAACAGGGGTTACAGGCTAAAATGGATAGAGTTTTCTCTCGTTTCTCTTTTTTTTAAATGAGCAGCTAAGAGGTCATATTTAAAGACCAGATGGTCGCAGGTCTACCTGCGACTGCCTGGGAAGCCCCAGGCCATGTGGGTTTTGTCGTCTCGAAGTATGTGCACTTGGGCTACACGTTGTCCGCTCGAACCTTCATAACTTTTAATCCGGGCATCTGATAAAGGAGTGATGTACCTTTTTAGAATGTTGTTGTTGAGAACTACACAATTACATGGGATTAGAGGTTATACGAAGCCGGGAAGATGGGTCCATGACCAGATCTCCAAGTCTTCAAAGTCTATCCGTTGTACTGTCTTGTGCAGTTGTCACTCGGGATTTGAGCTATGATTCTTGTGGGACATCTTGATACACAGTGTGATTTAAATTGTGTTGAGACGACATGAATGTGATGTTGAGGTGTCAAAATGACGATTTTACCCCCCACAGGGGTTATCTCCAGCTTTGGTGCAGATGTAGCAGTCCTTTCTCAGGGTTATCTCCGAGACCGGGTTATTGTTGATGTTGAATATCCTTAAGGTTATCTCTAAGCTTGGCTTGACCTCCCATGGTTATCTTCGGGGTTGAAATTGAGTATCACGGGGTTGTCTCCGAGGTTAAAATTGACTTTTCCAGGGTTATTGTAAGATCCCGAATTTATTTTTTTAAAATAAAATGAAATTTTCTTTATTTATTATTTTGAAATAGTAAGGGTTTATTTGATTAATGTGGTTAGTTATGGGTAAAATGCGCAAATATTTTAAATAAGCAAGTGGTTATAAAATATTCATTGTTATTGGGGAATATTCATTTGGTCGTGGAATATTCTTGCTGTCGGGAAATATTCGTACGACGGCGTAGTCTTGTGTGGGTCCCATAACGAAAAGCGATTGGATGAAGAAAATAACAAGTATAAGTTGTTTATAAATAACGGCGTAGTTGTTACCGTTAATACTGTTGGAATACCTGGTGGTTAAAACACAGTAGCACACGGTATTGCACCAATTATTGATTTTTACGTAAGAAGGCACTACTCAATAATTGTTACATTAATTACTGTTCAATATTTTATTCCATTGATTCAATAATTGCTACGTTGATATTTTATATTATTGCTGTTTCAATAATTGTCACTGCATAATATTTTTTATTATCAGATCAATAATTTATATTATTTGAATAATATTATCAGATAGCATTATTGGTAATGTCTAGAAAGTTCTGTCTAAGGAGAGGTTTGGTCACCTAATTGCGCGCCAGTGAGGAGAAATCCTTATTGGAAAGCCTACTCTTTCTTGGGAACGGTCTGGTTGTCAGTTTTGTGATTTTGTAATATTATTTGTGAATAATTAATTATTGATTTATATGATGTGACGAATGAGATTTTATAATTTAATTTTAATATTTATTGAAGTAAATAAATATTTTTTTCGATGATTTAATTATTAGATTAAATAATTATTTGATGCAATTGTAGTTGATTAATTTAATTATATGTGTTACATTTATTAAATTAATGTAAAGAATTTTTATTATCAAAGTATGTGATTATGTGAGCTTATTGTATTAAAAAAATATTTAATAAGAATATTGGTATTTTAATTAATTTAATTATTAATTAGAGATTTAATAAGTTGACATTATTTATTTGTGAGAAATTATTATATTTCATTTAAAGTAAATTAAATAAGATATTGATTTATTTCATGAAGGAGTGCTACATTTTTAAACTATATGATAAAGTTTTATTAAATTAAATGGTTTTGTATTATGTTAATCTAGCCAAACATGGCACTAGAGGTGGCAAACAGGCGGGCGGGCGCGGGCCGGGCCATGGTTGGGCCGGGCTAAAACGGGCCGGGCCAAAAAAAGTAAGCCCATAGCCCGCGACCTCACTGGCGGGCCGGGCCGGGCCGCGGGCCGAAGGTGGTTTTTGCCTATTTTTTGGCTCTTTTTTTAGCCCCCAAATCCCGCGAGTTGGCCTGGCCGGGCCTTGAACGGGCCGGGCCAAAAAGGCCCGGGTTTTATGGGCCAAAAAAATGCGGCCCAAAGCCCGCTTTTTGGCGGGCGGGCCAGCCTGGCCCGCGGGCTTTAGGCCCGTTTGCCAGGTCTACATGGCACTAAATGGAGTTGGGGCCAGTTAACCCATGACTGTGTAACTGACCACCAACGCGTCAGTTGGTTTAATTATTATACGTCTTCTCTTTATTCTTCATTATTTGTCTAAGTCTGAAAATAGAGAAAGAGAGCATTTGAGAGTCAGAGAGAATTTGTGAGATTGATAAAAGATTGTGAGTGTGTAATCAATCAAATACTTGTGAAAGGATCATCATTAATCATCTCTTTATACTCTATAGGGTAATCTCTTATTTCCCAAATTCTATTTTTACGTCTTTGAGTTTTCATAGAAATATGACTTTCAAACCTTTTGTAAAACCTCTGTAATTGAGAAAGGAGTAATGTTATGAGTTATGTATGTATTAATATGTATCACATCGTATTTAATTATATATATTATGTAAACCATATCATCAAATTCATGAAAACATGTCGTATATGATTTCTATAAAATTACAGAGTGTGGGTTTGGCCTTATGGCCTTATACGTGATATTTTATGTAATGATCGTATGTTATCCCTAAATTTTACACTTGTATGTTGTTATACATGTTGATACGAAGAGACCAAAGTTTAAATAAACGGATTCGATGTTATAACGAATCCGTAGTGACAATTTTCATGTTTTATTTTCTAAACCTTCATAAACATCAAAGTCAGTGAAATTCACATGTTTTAATTATGTGATTATGTGTTTTAATGGGTTAAAATTACTCTACAGATATTGGGTAATGATTATATGTGAATACTAACATGTGGGTATGTTAAATTAGTGAAATTAAGGATTATTTAGTGTCCTTTTCTCTGAACTCTGTGTTCTTTGTGAACTGGGAATCGAAGTCTGGAGTCTCGCGCCGTGGCGCCAACTCCAGAACTGAAGTCCCGCGCCGCAGCGCCACCGCGCCACAGCGCCAAGTCTCAAGCTGCAGCGCCATGGCGTCGCAGTGCAAAGAGTCCGGCCGCAGCGCCATCGTGCCGCAGCGCGAAGGTCATGTATAAAAGTGGCGCCGCAGCGCCACTCTCCAGAAAGTTCAAGAATGAGATTTTTAAAATGTGTAAGCCTAACAATGTGTTAGTGAATTAATGTAATGAACATGTAAACATGTTAGAAGTATAATGTGATGATAAAATAGTTGTTTAACGTGCAAATAACATAATTATATGTGGATTGAATTATTGAATTCATAATTAGATTATTATTCATGAAGTGATGTTATGTGGCAGTAAATGTGATAAATTGACTAAGTATAGTCAATAATTAAAGTAGACAAAGAGAATGAGTTTATGATGATTAGTTAAGTTATAATTAACTGGTATTGTGAATGTGAATGGTATGTAGGATTAAATTCAAAGAACGAATTTTAGTTAAAGTGTAATCTACACACGAGGCAAGTTTCCTAACCCTACTTGTCATTACTGTTCAAGATTATTATTTACCTCGAGTAAATTATCATTACTATTATTCAAATTCAAATGTTACAATAAAGATTGATTATCTTTTCAAAGCATGATTCAGTTATACAATAATCGTTCTATTGTATACTTCTTGAGATTATTATTCAAATTGAATATCGTTATTGTTGAGCCTTGTTAGACTAGTGAATCTTATTGATTCAACTAGTCCTTAGTTGATGAACGTTCTAAATTTCAGAACCCTTATTGAATTATCCAAACCAAACTTCCTTTGGTGCGGACTCGAATGTCAAACTGAGATGAACAACCCTGCAAAGGGATTTACTTATGCGTTAGCGTTAAGATATTGTGGACAGTATGGTACTAAGGGCTAATCCCCCTAAGTACGAGAAGAAAGGTCTATAGTCTTATGACTGTTAAAGGTTTCAAGTATAACCCTTGATAACCTATGACATAGTTCAAGGTCTTATGATCCTCAGAATTCTTTTGATTTTTGTTATTCATTCTTGATTCAAAAGTTGAGCTTTTGTTCAGATGTCTTTGATTTATTCACATGTTATTATACTATTATTTCATTATTATACTTGTGGGCATTTGTGCTCACTCTTGCTTAATAATAACATTGCAGTTAAGAACGAAAGAACTGATGAACCTTCCACTAGTAAAGGTAAGGGCAAAGTTAGCAAGTGACGAAGACCTGTTGTTTTATTTGACAATGTATTTGTTTAAGACTTGAGTTAATGTTATTGTTTAAGACTTATTTTTTTTTATGATTCCACGGTAATGTTTAAGGTTAGTTTAACCTGGGATTGTATTATTATTATTCAGATGTTGTAACCCTTAAGGGGAGGATTTTATTTCTATCTATTTAATGGTTTGCATTTATTATGGGTAGATAGATAGATAATATTTATATTGTGAACACCAAATCCTGTGGAAATGGAAGTACCGAATTTGGGGGTGTCACAGGTTGGTATCAGAGCAGTAGGTTATGAACCTTAGGTGGGGGGACAACCTTAGGTAGTAGCCTTATAGAAGAAGATAGCAATGGAAAACTCTTATCGAGTTCTAAGAAATGAATTGTTGTAATTCATTGAAGATAATAAAAGACTTTATGTGCTTATGTGTTTAATTATGTGCTCACTAGTACGACTTAGTAACTAAAACTTAAAATTTTGTTGTCAGGATGTCAATTGTTGGAGGAGCTAGTCGAGCTGGGGAGGAGGAACCCCGAGTGCCTACTGAGGAGGAGCTCCGAGACATTCATGTTGTCAGGGAGCAGTTGATTCAGAGAGATCCGTCTCCGTTGATCACTGTTGTTGGTCAGGAGCATGAGCCTGAGACTGATCCTGAGGAGGAATTCGATGAGGAAGAGGAAGAAGAGCAGTTACCACGGTACACTGTTGATGCTGAGATGTATGACACGTTATACGACCGTAACGTTGAGTTACAGGACGAGGTTCAGGAATGGACCGAGCGAGCGACTGTTCAGCAGTCTACTCTAGAGGAGAAAGAGAGGGAGATTTTGACTCTTCACTCACGATTGGGAAATGTAGAATGGGATTTGGTCCATGAGAAGGGTCAAACCGAGGATAAGACCGAGGAGATAGAGAAGCTGAAGAAGGAGCTGAAGGAAACCTCCGAAAGACTGAAAATAGCAGAGGAAGGATGGATAAGAGAATCACGTCGAGCTGATTGTGCAGAAGATGATAGTTTTGCAAAGAAGACAAAGATTGGAGAGACATACTCTACACTTAACAAGGCAATGAATGAGACCCAAGATCGAGTTTTGAGGTACCCAATCCAGTTCGAAGGACTTCCATTGTATATGATGGATCGCAGGACGATGTATCACATCTTAGAAGAGGAGCGTAGCAAGGCTATTCAGTACCTTGACCGACATTGATATGATTTGTTTAATTATGTGAAGAACTTAATTAGTTTTTTTTTAGATGTAAATTCTGACGTGTTTATGAACGAAAGAATATTTTAATGTTTTAAATCCTGTGGATTCTTTATTCCAGGATAGTTGATGTAAATAGCAGTGATACTATAGTTTGATGTTAAAACTTTTGATTTGAATGAAAATATATAAAATTATTTGAGATGATGTGTTAAATGTGTATGTTAAATTGTTGAGTAATGCCTTAACTATTTAGAAAAATAAATAAAGTTCTAATAAGCGTGTATTTAACAGAAAAATGCCGCCAAAGAGAAGGCAACAACGTCAACCGGGTCAAGAAGAGTCAACCAATATTAATAATAACGCCAATGCTAATCCCGTTCACCAGTTGGTGAACTTACTAACTGGAGCCATGAATAATCAACCTCAAGCTCCACCAAACACAACGTTTAAAGACTTTAAGGCGGTGGGACCGCCAGAGTTCAAAGGTTCCATGAACCCAATCGAAGCTCAAACGTGGGTTATGGAGATGGAGAAGGTTTTCGACGTTGCTAGGGTTAGAGAAGATCAGAAGACCGCTTTTGCAACGTTTAGCTGAAGTCTGAGGCTAGCTATTGGTGGCAAGCAAACAAAGTACGAGGAGGTGAAGGTGTAATTATGTGGGAGAGATTTAAAGAGATGTTTTTCGAAATGTACTTCCCAACTAGTTCGCAGAATCAGATGGAGGTTCAATTTCTAGAACTGAAGCAGGGAAACATGAGCGTACCTGACTACGCCGCTAAATTCAAAGAGTTGGCAAGGTTCGCCCCGTACCAAGTACACACTGATGAGAGAAAAACCAGAAGATTCGAACAAGGGCTAAAGCCTTGGGTATATAGCAAGGTATCAATATTTCAGATAAACACGTTTACCGGAGTATTGGAAAAGGCCATCCTCGCTGAAGGTGGAAGCGATGCGGTGACCAAGTATAATCAAGAGCAGAAGAAGAAAAAGAGTGAGAATGAAGGTAACAATAAGACTGGTGGGAGTAGCACTGGGGGTAATCATAATCAGAAGAGGAAGTGGACGGATAACTCGTCAGCTGGAAGTCAACAAGGTGGGCAGAATAAAAAGATCGAAGCAAGCCCGACCTGCGGAAAAGCTCATCTAGGAGTTTGTATGAAGGGAAAGAGAGTATGCTACAATTGTGGTCAGGAAGGCCACATAGCACCTAATTGTCCTAACCCAAAGAAGGGTGCTTGTTTCACTTGTGGTTCGAAGGATCATCTAGCAAGAGACTGCCCTAAGAAGGGATCAGGAGGAGCAGTACCAGGAGGTAACCGTGGAAATAACAATGGAAATGCCTTAACCATCACCGGACCAACCGCAACAAACCAATCGACCGCTAGAACTTTCAATATGACAGTGCAGGACGCAATCCAGTCTCGTGATGTGGTGTCAGGTATCATTCCGATCAATGAAATTAATGCTTATATTTTATTTGATTCGGGTTCTACTTGTTCCTTTATATCCGAAGACTTTGCTAATATTTTAGATTTGCTTATGGATGAGTTGGAATATCCTATGAATATAGAAATTGCGAATAGAGAGATAATTCATGTTAAGTACATGTTTAAGAACTGTAGGGTGGATATTAAGGGTAATATCATGAACGCAGATCTTATCCCTATTCGGCTTGGGGAATTTGACGTTATTTTGGGTATGGATTGGTTATCCAATTGTGGGGCGGTAATTGATTGCCAGAAGAAACGTATTAACCTTATGACTCCGTCAAAGGTTATATTTTATGGTAGCAAGTCGCCTAGACAAGCGAGTTGTCTGACGATGATGCAGGCTAGGAAGTTATTAAGACAAGGATGTGTAGGATACTTAGCTTACATAGTCGACAGTCGAAAAGAGAATCCGAAGGTAGAAGAAATACAGATTGTGAGGGACTTCGTCGACGTATTTTCAGACGATTTGCCAGGACTTCCACCAGATAGAGAGGTAGATTTCGTGATAGATTTGGCGTCAGGAACTGCTCCAATATCGAAGGCACCATACCGAATGGCACCAGTAGAGATGAAGGAATTAATGGTACAACTACAAGAATTGTTGGACAAGAAGTACATTCAACCGAGCGTATCACCATGGGGAGCGCCGGTGTTATTCGTGAAAAAGAAGGACGGATCGATGCGGCTCTGCATTGACTATAGAGAACTGAACAAGGTCACGATTAAGAATAGATATCCATTACCAAGAATCGACGATCTGTTTGATCAATTAAAGGGAACAAGATACTTTTCCAAGATAGACTTGAGGAATGGTTATCACCAACTGAAGGTGAGGCCAGAGGATGTATCGAAGACAGCGTTCAGAATGCGATATGGTCACTAAGAATTTTTAGTAATGTCGTTTGGTATAACGAATGCTCCTGCAGCATTTATGGGACTAATGAATGGTGTGTTCAAGCCGTTTTTGGACAAATTCGTGGTGGTATTTATAGACGACATTTTGGTATATTCCAAAATCAAAGAAGAACACGAAGAATATTTGAGATTAACGTTGGAAGTATTGAGAAGGGAGAAGTTGTACGCTAAATTTTCCAAATGCGAATTCTGGATCGAGCGAGTACAATTTCTTGGTCACGTGATCGATTAAAACGGAATTTTGGTAGATCCATCTAAAGTCGAAGCCGTGATTAACTGGGATCAGCCAAGAACGCCGTCAGAAGTAAGAAGGTTTCTTGGATTGGCGGGATATTATAGAAAATTTCATTCAAGATTTTTCCATGATCGCAACTCCGTTAACGAATTTAACTCGAAAAGCTGTGAAATTTGTTTGGACGGAGAAGTGTGAGGAGAGCTTTCAAAAATTAAAGAAGAGGTTGAGTATGGCACCTGTGTTATCTCTTCCGGATGATACAGGCAATATTATTATTTTTAGTGATGCGTCGCATAAAGGACTTGGCTGTGTGCTAATGCAAAACGGTAAAGTCATCGCGTATGCATCACGACAATTGAAGGATTACGAGAAGGGATACCCGACCCATGATTTGGAGTTAGCTGCAGTTGTTTTTGCTTTAAAAATTTGGAGGCACTATCTTTACGGGGAGAAGTGTGAAATATATACAGACCACAAGAGTCTGAAATATATTTTCACACAGAAGGACTTAAATATGCGTCAAAGAGGATGGTTGGAATTAATCAAGGATTACGACTGTGAGATTTTATACCATCCGGATAAGGCGAATGTGCCGACGCCTTAAGTAGAAAGGGTCGTGAGAAATTGATGATGTTAACTTCTCAGGAGGAGCTAATTGTGGAAATGGAGAAACTGGAATTGGAAGTGAAGTATCCAATGGAGATTGATGAGAAGCTATTTCAGATGCAATCTGGTACAACTCTACTAGATAAAGTGAAGGAGGCTCAGCTTCAGGATGATGAATGCAAAAAGGTGACAAAGAAGATATCTGAAGGAACCGAACCGAGATTTAAGATGGATAAGGAAGGAATACTGAGATTTGAGAGTAGAATTTGGGTACCGCCAATACAAGAGATTAAGGAAGATATTTTAAGCGAGGCTCATAGTTCACGATATTCGATTCACCCTGGTAGTACCAAGATGTACCAAGATCTTAGATAACATTTCTGGTGGCCGAATTTGAAGCGTGATGTTGCAGAATGTGTTGCCAAGTGTCTGACCTGTCAGAAAGTGAAAGCGGAACATCAGAGACCGAGTGGATTGCTACAACTGTTTGAGATCCCAGAGTGGAAATGGAAACATATTACAATGGACTTCGTGGTTGGCCTTCCGACGACTCAGAAAGGCTACGACGCAGTATGGGTTATCGTTGACCGACTGACGAAATCTGCGCACTTCCTTCCGATCAAAATAAGATTCAACTTAGATCAGTTGGCCAGGCTATACGGACAGAGTGAGAGAATGATTCAGACATTAGAAGATATGCTAAGAGCCTATGTGATGGACTTTAAAGGAAATTGGGATGATCACCTACCATTAGTAGAGTTCGGCTACAACAACAGTTACCACGCTAGTATTGGCATGCTGCCTTACGAAGCGTTATACGGTAGAAAGTACAGAACTCCGCTTTACTGGAATGAAGTTGGTGAGAGACAATTGCTAGGGCCAGAATTGGTACAACAGACAGCATAAATAGTCAAAGTGATCCGAGCACGACTTGTAGCGGCTCAAGATCGACAGAAAAAATACGCTGACCCACATCGTAAAAATATCGAGTTTGAATCAGGTAGTTATGTTTTCTTGAAGGTCTCTCCCTGGAAAGGAAAGATCAGATTCGGAAAGAAAGGGAAATTGAGCCCAAGATTCATTGGACCCTTTGAAGTACTGAGAAGAATCGGTGAAGTCGCATATGAGGTAGCCTTACCTCTATCACTCGAGAATGTCCACAACGTCTACCATGTGTCTATGTTACGACCCTACAAGGCCGATTACAAGCATGTAATTGAATACGAACCCCTGTATTTTGAGAAAGACTTATCTTACGAAGAAATTCCTGTCCAAATTGTCGACCGAAAAGAATAAGTTCTCATAAATAAAGTTATACCTTCTGTTAAGGTAATTTGGAGGAACCACAACGCTGAAGAAGCTACGTGGGAACTCGAAGAGAATATGATGAAGAATTACCCTCATTTATTTACTTAAATTATGTGTAAACGATTCTGCGGACAGAATCTTTATAAGGGGGGAGAATATAGCGGGTCAAAATTTTTTTGAGTCGTGATTCTGGGGACAGAATCCTTTTAAGGGGGGAAAGATGTGACGAATGAGATTTTATAATTTAATTTTAATATTTATTGAATTAAATAAATATTTTTTCGATGATTTAATTATTGGATTAAATAATTATTTGATGCAATTGTGGTTGATTAATTTAATTATATGTGTTACATTTATTAAATTAATGTAAAGAATTTTTATTATCAAAGTATGTGATTATGTGAGCTTATTGTATTAAAAGAAATATTTAATAAGCATATTGGTATTTTAATTAATTTAATTATTAATTAGAGATTTAATAAGTTGACATTATTTATTTATGAGAAATTATTATATTTCATTTAAAGTAAATTAAATAAGATATTGATTTATTTCATGAAGGAGTGTTACATTTTTAAACTATATCATAAAGCTTTATTAAATTAAATGGTTTTGTATTATGTTAATCTAGCCAAACATGGCACTAAAGGGAGTTGGGACCAGTTAACCCATGACTGAGTAACTGACCACCAACGCGTCAGTTGGTTTAATTATTATACGTCTTCTCTTTATTCTTCATTATTTGTCTAAGTCTGAAAATAGAGAAGGAGAGCATTTAAGAGTCAGAGAGAATTTGTGAGATTGATAAAAGATTGTGAGTGTGCAATCAATCAAATACTTGCGAAAGGAACATCATTAATCATCTTTTTATACTCTACAGGGTAATCTCTTCTTTCCCAAATTTTATTTTTACGTCTTTGAGTTTTCATAGAAATATGGCTTTCAAACCTTTTGTAAAACCTCTGTAATTGAGAAAGGAGTAATGTTATGGGTTATGTATGTATTAATATGTATCACATCGTATTTAATTATATATATTATGTAAACCATATCATCAAATTCATGAAAACATGTCGTATATGATTTCTATAAAATTACAGAGTGTGGGTTTGGTCTTATGGCCTTATACGTGATATTTTATGTAATGATCGTATGTTATCCCTAAATTTTACACTTGTATGTTGTTATGCATGTTGATACGAAGAGGCCAAAATTTAAATAAATGGATTCGGTGTTATAACGAATCCGTAGTGATAATTTTCATATTTTATTTTCTAAACCTTCATAAACATCAAAGTCAGTGAAATTCACATGTTTTAATTATGTGATTATGTGTTTTAGTGGGTTAAAATTACTCTACAGATATTGGGTAATGATTATATGTGAATACTAACATGTGAGTATGTTAAATTAGTGAAATTAAGGATTATTTAGTGTCCCTTTCGCTGAATTCTGTGTTCTTCGCGAACTGGGAATCGAAGTCTGGAGTCTCGCGCCGCGGCGCCAACTCCAGAACTGAAGTCCCGCGCCGCAGCGCCACCACGCCACAGCGCTAAGTCTCAAGCCGCAGCGCCATGGCGCCGCAACGCCAAGAGTCTGGCCGCAGCGCCATCGCGCCGCAGCGCCATCGCGCCGCAGCGCCACTCTCCAGAAAGTTCAAGAATGAGATTTTTAAAATGTTTAAGCCTAACAATGTGTTAGTAAATTAATGTAATGAACATGTAAACATGTTAGAAGTATAATGTGATGATAAAATAATTGTTTAACGTGCAAATAACATAATTATACATGGATTGAATTATTGAATTCATAATTAGATTATTATTCATGAAGTGATGTTATGTGGCAGTAAATGTGATAAATTGACTAAGTATAGTCAATAATTAAAGTAGATAAAGAGAATGAGTTTATGATGATTAGTTAAGTTATAATTAACTGGTATTGTGAATGTGAATGGTATGTAGGATTAAATTCAAAGAACAAGTTTAGTTAAAGTGTAATCTACGCACGAGGAAAGTTTCCTAACCCTACTTGTCATTACTGTTCAAGATTATTATTTACCTCGAGTAAATTATCATTACTATTATTCAAATTTAAATGTTACATTAAAGATTGATTATCTTTTCAAAGCATTATTCAGTTATACAATAATCGTTCTATTGTATACTTCTTGAGATTATTATTCAAATTGAATATCGTTATTGTTGAACCTTATTAGACTAGTGAACCTTATTGATTCAACTAGTCCTTAGTTAATGAACGTTCTAAATTTCAGAACCCTTATTGAATTATCCAAACCAAACTTCCTTTGGTGCGGAATTGAATGTCAAACTGAGATGAACAACCCTGCAAAGGGATTTACTTATGCATTAGCGTTAAGATATTGTACACAGTATGGTACTAAGGGCTGATCCCCCTAAGTACGAGAAAAAAGGTCCATAGTCTTATGACTGTTAAAAGTTTCAAGTATAACCCTTGATAACCTAGGACATAGTTCAAGGTCTTATGACCCTCAGAATTCTTTTGATTCTTGTTATTCATTCTTGACTAAAAAGTTGAGTTTTTGTTCAGATGTCTTTGATTTATTTGCATGCTATTATACTGTTATTTCATTATTATACTTGTGGGCATTTGTGCTCACTCTTGCTTAATAATAACATTACAGTTAAGAACGAAAGAACTGATGAACCTTCCACTAGTAAAGGCAAGGGCAAAGTTAGCAAGTGACGAAGACCTGTTGTTTTATTTGACGATGTATTTGTTTAAGACTTGAGTTAATGTTATTATTTAAGACTTATTTGTTTATGATTCTGCAAAGATGTTTAAGGTTAGTTTAACCTGGGATTGTATTATTATTATTCAGATGTTGTAACCCTTAAGGGAAAGATTTTATTTCTATCTATTGCATGGTTTGCATTTATTACGGGTAGATAGATAGATGATATTTGTATCGTGAACACCAAATACTGTGAAAATGGAAGTACCGGATTTGGGGGTGTCACATATGATAAGGAAAATATTTATTTTATGTGGATATAGATGGAGAAAATTTTTAATGTGACAATTATTGAAAATTGATATTTTATCTTTTCTGATAAAATAATTTATTTTAATATATTATTATATTATAATAATATAATAATGGTGATATTTTTATAATGAATGTTGGATATATGAGTATATGAGGAGGAAGAGTATTTTTGTTACTAAAAATATTTAAAACATGTTTTTCATGTTGGGGGACCCCATTTCTTGACTAAAATTTGATTATTACCTGTAAAATCGTCCGTTTGTGGATTTTGGTCAATTTCTGTTTGGAATTTGAAAAAACTTTCTTCTGTAAAGTTGTAGAGATTGGAATTTCCTATGAAAAGAATGTGAGGTTCGAATTTTTTGAATAAAATGACTATTTATTATGAATTATTGAAGTTTCGGAATATTGAGTCTGAATTGATTTTGTTACAAAAATTGTTTTAAACATGTTTTTCATTTTTTTGTGTGGAAAATGTGTTTTTGATGTGGTGGGCTAAGGAAAATTTGATTATAAATATATTATTTTATTAAATTATCTGCTTTGGCGTTCTAAGCATTTTTTTATAAATAGGGTGCTTAGGTTAGAATTGAAAATCACACCAGAAACTGAAGTTTTCTCTCTCTATATTATCGAGCGTATTCTTGTGAGTATTTTGATATTTTGAGTGTTGCTATACGGTACAAGTTTTCTTCAGCGTTATATTTGATATTCCAGCCAGAAGTACTATTCTTTTGAGGTAAGGGATGTTATTTTTTTTTTATAAATGATATTATTTCTTTCAATATCATTATGCCGGAATATTGGTAAGATTTTTCTTGTGAAATTCTATTCTTTTCATGTCGGAGTTACTATTCATGAGTTACAATTCACGAGTTACTATTCACGGGTTACTATTTACGAGTTACTATTTATGAGTTGCTATTCACGAAGTATGATGATTTTTCTTGTGAAATTTCTACCTTTTAGTGTCAGAATTACTATTCACGTATACGTTACTATTGACGTATACGACACTATTCACGAATACGACACTATTCACAGAAAAATTAAATTTTCTTTTCTGTGTCCAAGATTGTCTATTATGGTTCCTATCTTTGATTGGATCTATGTTTTGATCTTCATATTTGAATTTTGCTCCACAATAGTTTATTATGTAGTACTTTTGAACTTGAATTGTCTAAAGTACGAATCCTTAATATTTGTTATTTTCTCTCACTGGATTCGTATTCTTTAAAATATTTTTCATCATCCTCAGTCCTAAATGATGATCTAACTGAATATCTTTGGCCTGTAGTGCAAAGATAAATTATTTTTTGATGAATATCTTTGGCCCGTAGTGCAAAGATTAACAGGTGTTGAGATGAACATGACCGACTGATTAATATCTTTGGCCTGTAGTGCAAAGATGACTATTTGATTCAAGATGTTTATTGATTGATGTTACAGGGGCAAAATATCGATGATGGACTTTTAAATTCATAGATGATAGTAGATTTCATTCTCTACTTAACTCTTCTAATGAATTGTTATTTCCGCTGCAGTTGTTGATCTAAAACTTGTTGTCTATTGTATTCTATCAGATTTTTTCCTGTTGAAGACTAAGGATAATTTGTTGTACATTATCTTAGTCATAATATTCTTTACTGGGCTAGTTGAGCTCACCCTTTTCTTTTTTGTTCCATTTTTCTTCTCAGGAGGCGAGAATATAGCGGGAACTAGTCGGGGTATGGAGTGATGGTTCACGATAGTTGTTTTAGTAGTCCTCACTATTCTGTAAAATAGTGTATCAATAATTGTAATGAGGACTTCATTTGAGTGTTGATATGGCCTAGAAGATAATATTTGCATTTAAACTCACAGTATGTGTTGTCGTATTTTGCACGACAATTATAATAATGAAGTTGTAGTTGTTTCTATACCATGTATTTGGCTACTCAGAATAGGTTGGGTAGAATGAACCTATTTTGGGGGCGTCACAGTTGGTATCAGAGCTTAGGGATATGGTCTCTGGCGGAGATCAGGGAATAGAATTAGGAGGGGAGAGACGAGTAAATCCTTCGCTAGTATGTCCTACCTAAGCTTATTTGTTGGTTGGTCAGAATATAGGGATATTATGTGATATGGTAATTTCTTTAATTAACCCTTGTTTATGGCAGTAATTGAGAATGGCATCTGAGAATGTTAACAGTGGAGTAAATGAGACCGTGGAGACACCTTTACTCACCAATCAGGAGAACGTGCAACAGGAAGACAATGTTCCTCCTGTAAACAACACCACTGATCAGACGATGAACGATGGGATATTTAGAAACTTTTTGCAGTTCATGCAAAATCAGACAAGGGAGACTCGTGTACAAAATACAGGTGGAAATGATAGCAACGCACGGTTTGTCACAACCAAGCAGTTTAAAGAGTTGGAACCACCAGAATTCTGGGGAAAGCTGGATCCGATTAAGGCAGAGACGTGGGTTAAGCAAATTACCAAGATATTCGATGTCTTGAGATGCACGAAGGAATAGAAGGTTCCATTCGCCACTTTTATGTTCCGTAATGAGGCAGATTACTGGTCGAAATCTGTGAAGCATGCCCAGCCTGCCATACTCAATATGTCTTGGGAAACGTTTCAGAAACTGTTCAATAACAAGTACTTTCCTGAATGTATTCGTCATATGAAGGAGGTAGAGTTTATTAGACTAGAACAGAACAACATGACGGTGTCCCAATACGAGGTGAAGTTCGCGGAGTTATCCAGGTTCGCACCTCATTTAGTGGAGAATGAGGAACGTATGACGCGGATGTTTTTGAGAGGTTTGAAACCCGACATACGTCAATATCTCATTTCTCATAAATTTTCTCTATATTCAGATGTTGTGAATAAGGCTCAGTTAATGGAGCGCGATAATGAGTCAGCCCAATCGAAGAATAACGACCTACAGCTCGATGATAAACGTACCGATGGCAACGGTCATCAGAACAAGGATAACCATCGTGGAGGAAATTATCGTGCCAGAAATGGTAACAACTTCGGTGGTAATCATGGCCAAGATAATAGAAGAAATAACTCAAGTGAAAATTTCAAGAAGAGAAGATTTAACGATGACGGGAAGATGTCGGCAGCAGCACCAGCACTAGTAACAAATTCTAGTGGAGGAGAACGACCGCCAGTTAGATGCTATAAATGCGGAGAGGAGGGACATATAAGTCCAAACTGTTCACAGCCTTCCAAGGTATGTTATAATTGTGGAAAAGAAGGTCATATCGCTCGAGATTGTACAGTAGCGAAACCCAGTCCAGCGGGGATGGTGACTCAAAAGGCTGTCCTAAAAAAGTCAAAGTCAACGGTTCCTGGAAGAGCATTTATCATGACTGGTCAGAATGCGAGGAACCCGAACGAAGTTAGCACGGGTTAGTTAATTATAAATTCTTACGAAGTTTATACCTTATTATATACCGGTTCTACCCATTCATTTATCTCTCCTGCTTATACTCAACGTTTAAACTTGACTCCGGAGAAAATTAGACTTTGACTTATCTGTTGAAACTCCGTTAGGAGAAACTTTCGTTACATCCACTGTTTATAAATCTTGTTTGATCCAAGTTAGCACCATCACATTACCTGTTGACCTTATTTCTTTAAAGATACTTGCTTTTGATGTGATTTTAGGGATTGATTGATTAACTACTCATCATACCAAAATTGATTACTTTCGTAAGGTTGTTAGTTTTCATATTCCTAAGCAACTTGTTATTCGAATTCAAGCAACAAAACCATTGAAGTCAAACTCTTTCATATCAAGCCATAAAACCATTCGTTTATTAAAAAACGGATGTCAAGCTTTCTTAGCCCATGTTATGGACTTGAACAAAAATACGTCAAATTTGAATGATATTTCTATTGTTATTAAATTTCCTGATGTATTTCCTGAAGAATTTCTTGGCTTACTCCCAAAGTGTGATATTGAATTTTGTATCGACTTTGAACCCGGTACAAAACCCATTTCTAAAATCTCATATCAAATGGCTCCTATTGAACTTCAGGAGTTAAAAATTCAACTATAGAATTTGGTACCCGAGTCTCTATCTGGTGACTTCCTTTGTGGAATGCACCGAAGCCAGACTCTCCATAGGGGATGCCATATTCGTGCGGTAGTAAACTGATAAGTACCATTGTGACTTGCTATCCAAGATTGGGATATGAGTCATAGTTGAGAGCAACCTAAGTCAGTAATCGAAATATGTAGCTTTCTAGGCTTAGCTGGTTATTATCGGAGATTCGTGGAAGGATTTTTTTTTTTGAATCGCTACTCCATTAACTCAGCTAACTCGTAAAGATACAAAATTCGAATGGAGCGAGGAATGTGAGACGAGCTTCCAAGAACTCAACATGTGGCAACGACGTTGGCTCGAGCTGTTGAAAGATTACGATCATACCATCCAATACCATCCTGTAAAAGTGAGCGTGGTAGCTGACGCGTTGAGTAGAAGATCGTATGCGGTTACTAGTGCGATATTATCGAACACAAAGACCCAATTCGTATAACTTACAAATGATAGAGATAGAGTTAAAAACTCTAGGGACTCACGTGATGATATACGAGTAGAATCGACTTTAATAGATAGTTAAAGCCACTCAAGCTACACACCAGAGCTGATGAATATGAAGAAGGAGGTGCAATAAGTTGTTATTCCAAAAGCGAGAATCGGCGATGTGAGGAAAGCTCAAACCTTTGATTTATTAGTACATTTAAAATCCTCGATCGAGTAGGAATTGTGGCCTATAGACTCGCTTTACTACCAAGTATGTCGCGTGTTTATAACGTTTTTCACGTATTGATGTTACGTAAATATGCGGACGATCCGAACCACGTTATTGAGTTAGAATCAGACAAAATAGCCATAGATTTAACGTACGAGGAGGTACCTGTCAAGATCTTGGATAGAAAAGAGCATGTCCTACGCACAAAGGTCATACCACAAGTTAATGTTTTGTGGAGAAACCATGCTATTAAATGACCTGGGAGTTGGAATCAGAAATGAAAGCGAGGTATCCTCACCTTTTTGAAACACCAGGTACGTACGTCAATTTCGAGGACGAAATTTCATAACGAGGGGAGGTTGTAAGACCCCGAAATTTTTATTTTTTTTAAAAATAAAATGGAAGTTCCTTTATTTATTATTTTGAAATAGTAAGGGTTTATTTGATTAATGTGGTTAGTTGTGGGTAAAATGCGCAAATATTTTAAATAAGCAAGTGGTTATAAAATATTTATTGTTATCGGGGAATATTCATTTGGTCGTGAAATATTCTTGTTGTCGAGAAATATTCGTACGACGGCGCTGTCTTGTGTGGGCCCCATAACGAAAAGCGATTGGATGAAGAAAATGACAAGTATAAGTTGTTTATAAATAACGGCGTAGTTGTTACTGTTAATACTGTTGAAATACCTGGTGGTTAAAATAAAGTAGCACACGGTATTGCACCAATTATTGATTCTTACGTAAGAAGGCAATACTCAATAATTGTTACAGTAATTACTATTCAATATTTTATTCTATTGATTCAATAATTGCTACGTTGATATTTTATATTATTGTTGTTTCAATAATTGTCACCGCACAATATTTTTTATTATCAGATCAATAATTTATATTATTTGAATAATATTATTAGATAGCATTATTGACAATGTCTGAAAAGTTCTGTCTAAGGGGTTTGGTCACCTAATTACGCCCCAGTGAGGAGAAATCCTTATTGGAAAACCCCTCTTTCTTGGGAACGGCCTGGTTGTCAGCTTTGTGATTCTGTAATATTATTTGTGAATAATTAATTATTGATTTATATGATAAGAAAAATATTTATTTTATGTGGATATAGATGGAGAAAATTTTTAATGTGACAATTATTGAAAATTGATATTTTATCTTTTCTGATAAAATAATTTATTTAAATATATTATTATATTATAATAATATAATGATGGTGATATTTTTATAATGAATGTGGGATATATGAGTATATGAGGAGGAAGAATATTTTTGTTACTAAAAATATTTAAAACATGTTTTTCATGTTGGAGGACCCCATTTCTTGACTGAAATTTGATTATTGCCTGTAAAATCGTCCATTTGTGGATTTTGGTCAATTTCTGTTTGGAATTTGAAAAAACTTTCTTTTGCAAAGTTGTAGAGAATGGAATTTCCTATAAAAAAGATAAGAGGTTCGAATTTTTCAAATAAAAGGACTATTTATTATGAATTATTGAAGTTCCGAAATATTGAGTCTGAATTGATTTTGTTACAAAAATTGTTTTAAACATGTTTTTCATTTTTTTGTGTGAAAAATGTGTTTTTGATGTGGTGGGCTAAGGAAAATTTGATTATAAATATATTATTTTATTAAATTTTCTGCTTTGGCGTTCTAAGCATTTTTTTATAAATAGGGGGCTTAGGTTAGAATTAAAAATCACACCAGAAACTGAAATTTTCTCTCTTTATATTATCGAGCGTATTCTTGTGAGTATTTTGATATCTTGAGTGTTGCTATACGGTGCAAGTTTTCTTCAGCGTTATATTTGATATTCCAGCCAGAAGTACTATTCTTTTGAGGTAAGGGATGTTATTTTTTTTATAAATGATATTATTTCTTTCAATATCATTATGCCGGAATATTGGTAAGATTTTTCTTGTGAAATTCCGTTCTTTTCATGTCGGAGTTACTATTCACGAGTTACAATTCACGAGTTACTATTCATGAGTTGCTATTCACGAGTTACTATTCACGAGTTACTATTTATGAGTTACTACTCACGAGTTACTATTCACTAGTACTATTCACGAAGCATGATTTTTTTTGTGAAATTTTTACCTTTTAGTGTCGGAATTACTATTCATGTATACGTTACTATTCACGTATACGACACTATTCACGAATATGACACTATTCACAGAAAAATTAAATTTTCTTTTCTGTGTCCAAGATTGTCTATTATGGTTCCTATCTTTGATTGGATCTATGTTTTGATCTTCATATTTGAATTCTGCTCCACAATAGTTTATTATGGAGTATTTTTGAACTTGGATTGTCTAAAGTACGAATCCTTAATATTTGTTCTTTTGTCTCACTGAATTCGTTTTCTTTAAAATATTTTTCATTATCCTCAGTCCTAAATGATGATATAACTAAATATCTTTGGCCTGTAGTGCAAAGATGAATTAATTTTTGATGAATATCTTTGGCCCGTAGTGCAAAGATGAACAGGTGTTGAGATGAACATGACCGACTGATTAATATCTTTGGCATGTAGTGCAAAGATGACTATTTGATTCAAGATGTTTATTGATTGATGTTACAGGGGCAAAATATCGATGATGGACTTTTAAATTCATAGATGATAGTAGATTTCATTCTCTACTTAACTCTTCTAATGAATTTTTGTTTCCGCTGCAGTTGTTGATCTAAAACTTGTTGTCTATTGTATTCTATCAGATTTTTTCCTGTTGAAGACTAAGGATAATTTGTTGTACATTATCTTAGTCATAATATTCTTTACTGGGCTAGTTGAGCTCACCCTTTTCTTTTTTGTTCCATTTTTCTTCTCAGGAGGCGAGAATATAGCGGGAACTAGTCGGGGTATGGAGTGATGGTTCACGATAGTTGTTTTAGTAGTCCTCACTATTCTGTAAAATAGTCGTTCAATAATTGTAATGAGGACTTCATTTGAGTGTTGATATGGCCTAGAAGACAATATTTTTATTTAAACTCACAGTATGTGTTGTCGTATTTTGCATGACAATTGTAATAATGAAGTTGTAGTTGTTTCTGTACCATGTATTTGGCGACTCAGAATAGGTTGGGTGGAATAGACCTATTTTGGGGGCGTCACAGTTATCTCCGAAACTTGAACTGGACCCCTTGGGGTTATCTCCGAGGTTTGAATTATATCTCCCAGGGTTATCTCCAGGTTGAAACTGATTCTCCTGGGGTTGTCTCCGGGATTGAAAGCTGGATCTCTCAGAGTTGTCTCCGGGGTTAAAATTGATATGCCTTCCACGGTTATCTCTGAAAGACGATTTTGCCCTCATGTCGGGTTAATAACATTAAAGTTCTGTCGAGGAAAGGGGTTTGATAACCTAATTGCGTGTCAATAAGGAGAAGTCTTTATCGAAAAGTCCCCTCTTTCCTGGGAATGATCTGGTTGTTAATATTGTGAGTTATAATATTAACGATGAATAAATGTTATTAAAAATGTGTTTAGTGAAGCCAAGTGAATTGAGATAAGTAGAGGAGTTTTTTATGTAGTATTTGTAATAAATTTGGCTTCTTACATGGACCCCCTGTAACACCGCCTTCCCGAAAAGGAAAGAGATGTCACGTGCAAAGCACAACAAATCTCAAAATTAATAAACAGAGCACTAACAACCTCAAAATATTAATAGTGGTGATCCAATAATAAAGTAATAAGTACAATTCTCCGAACTGAGTCAAAATAATCAAAACTTAAAATTCTAATCAACCTAAATGGTCAAAGGCAAAACTCTCATCACACTAGCCCTGAATCACCCCTGCAAACCTGCCGGAAGAAAAACACAGCATGAGTCAATTGCCCAGTACAGATACAGATATACAAAATATATACAACTGATATACAAAAATAATTGAGACAAAATACTTAACAAGCCTCAAGTGCAAATACGAACGAAAATATAATATCTAAAGATCTGAATGGAATATAGCTGAATCAACATAATTGACGAAACCAATAAAAGAATAAAGAAATAACGAACTGAAGTACTAACTCAATGACTTGAACTGAACAGAAACAAATAAAATTAATATAATAAAATAATAGGCTGAATCAAATGGTTGGGTGTTATTTCATACCGAATGAGCTCAAAAATATACATTGCCACACAGGCAAGTCAAAATAATGCCACATAGGCAAATCAAAATAATGCCATATAGGCAAATCAAATGATGCCACACAGGCAAGTCAAGTGATGCCACACAGGCAACCAAAATAATGTCACACAGGCAAATCACACATTGGACCGCGAATCCAAATGTATGTAAACCGGATAGTGTGTTTGGCACAACATCACCAATCCGCAGAACAGAAAACTAGGGTTAACCCATACGCCTCCCACAACAAAACACCAAATGTCCCACTTCCTCCAGAGCCCAAAACGGAGACGCCGTGGACTAATCACACCGCCACGGAAAGTGTCATGTCTCTCGTGCCAAGACGACATGCCTGTGGTACCCCCACAGGTGGTTATAGCTCAGGTATACCCTACGGTATATTTCAACAAAAATACTATGTCACAACATATGTGACATAATATCAACAAAAGGGTTCTATATGTACATGCTGAACCAAATCAAATTATAGTCACAAGGTCTCAAAAGAAGGTAGCAACATGTACCGCTCTACAATTATCAAAAATAAATACTAAACATGATATCCTAATTCAAAGAGTACAAATATGAGTCATGTGTATCAACTCCAAAATGAAACTAATATATTTATTTCACAAGAAACAATTATGTGAAATCATAACAAAATTCGAAATAAAGAAACAAACGAACAAATCAAATTTAACAAGAGTATCGATGAAAGAGTACGGAATCCGTACCTGTATTAAGCAATGTAATACCCGAAAATTATATTCCAAAAATAATTCGCTTAGGCTCCCTCCGTCCGAACTAATTAAACAAAATAATAATAAATATAAATACACTTGTAAAAAAATATTCTTACATCTTGACCCCGTTTATAAACTTAATTATATTATTGTTATTGTCATAATTTGTAAATTTATAAATTCTATAACTATATACCTCTAATTGATAACTCTTTTTCGTCCCAAACAAGGCTTTATTTTTATATACATAATGAAACTATATTTATCTTCCACCACAATCTGCAAAACTTTCCATTACAATACTATACATAATACTATTATTACATATACATGTATATAATAATAAATCTAACTAACTTATTTTTTTTTCCATAATTGATTTGTAATTAAAAAAAAATATCTAGTACCTACAGATCACAAGTGAAAGGCCATTCACGACCATAACCAACTAACCACATCATTGGCCAATTTAATAATAGGTAAAAAAAAACATGGTCTGACCATATGCCTTGAATTCACCCATACAAATCACAATATATATATAATAAATTAATGTAAAACATTATCCTCCTAGTTACTGTATATGCATATATACATATACCCATCCGCAAATCATTTGCCATTAAACTTGGGCATTATCATTATTATACTACTTAAAGAATCCATACTGCTAAAAAAAATTCAAATCGTACCAGACTTGGTTCCTTGATCGTCAATTTCTTTTCTTTTTGCAGCCGCCACTTGTCTCTCTGTCCATATCTTTTTCTCATGTTGAGCCGCCACTCTTCCTCCTCTCTATTTAATTAGTTTGTATAAGATATATTGTGAGGAAAATTAGGTTTTACTTAATATTTACGTATTTTATTGTTTCCCCTAATTTTATTAGAATTTTATTATTACCTACGTATAATTTAAACCCAAATAAATTTTAAGGCCCAAATTAATGTAAATAAATATAATTTGATCCAAACATAAGAAAAGCTCAATTAAAATATTTAAATTCTGAAATTAAATTCCATTTATTATTTTATTATTATTTTTTTTTTCTGGGTATTACATTACCTATCCCTTAAAAAGAATTCCGTCCTCGGAATTTAAAAGAATGGAACATATCTAATTTTCAAAGAAATGCGGATACTCCGCTCGAATAGACTCCTCAATCTCCCAAGTAGCCCCACCCTCCGGATGATCTTTTTTTTTCCACAAAATTTTAACAAATGGGATTGTCTTCCTCCTCATAACCCGCTCTTGACAATCTAAAATTATCTCACATTTCTTACTTCTTCAAAATTGTAGAGGACGAAAAACTGAAGGAACATGATTTGGATTCACTTAATTCTGACATCAGATGAATTAATTATAATTTTTCTAATGGACTGCAGCGCGTATAAGTATTCTACTCAGAAATTCAACTAATCAAATTAGAATAGGATTAAAGTTACAACTTCACTATTTAAATATAAATATAACTCAATATAGGAGCTACCAAAACTCTAATGGACTCCTCATTTTTAATTTAATCCATTATTTAGTTATCTACTAAAATAATTTAACTTTCCAAACAAAACAAGGAAAGAGGGAAACAAAATCATTTACCTTTTCTAATTTAAATACAATTGTATAAAATAAAATTAATTAATATTTAATTATATAAAAAAATATGGATTATTACAGTTTTCACCCCTTAAAAATAATTCCGTCCTCAGAATTCCAATAAGCTACAAAAAAAATTAGTTAAGACGCAGTGCCGCAATTTTAACGATCAACGCGGATAAGTCATCGGTCCACGTATTTATCAATGTACTTGTAAAAGATTCGTCAGCTATCGTGTCAAGCCTTGGTAAGGTTCTTCGCGTTAAATCACATGATCCACTGTTGGTGCGAGTCCCCCGTTATTATCTTTGAGTTTCATTCTTGCAAACGTACGTACTCTTCGGAACATAATTCGAAATCACAAACATTTTTCTTTATCTAAATACGATTCAAATAACCAAAATATTTACAATTATTTTTAACTCGTTAAAATGTTTATATTCCACACATGACAAAGGTCTAACAAATTATTTTTAGTTAATTTACATTAAATCATACAAAACTTCAAGGATATCGGATAAACCAAACAACTCAACAAATTATATCAACTTCTCGTAAATCCTCAAGAGCTTCAAAATATTCAAACCTCAATTCGAACTAGCTAGTTCTTAAATATTATTACACCAAATAATATACTACTAAGATCTCTTTATCATCATATCAACTCTAAGTCAAATATTTTACTATCTGCATAAGCAAACTATAGCTTTCAAAATCTCTTAAAGATTCATCACTTATTATATATCTAATCATTCAATGAATCAATCATTATCTTAATGCAATTCTTAACCCAACAAATTCCAAGATCTCCACATACTATCACTCAAAATTTCATATAAGATAACTCTAATATTCTACTAGGAAATAATTGCAAAATTCATTTACTCCAAAAGATTAATCTAATTACCTCGAATCTCTACAACAACTCAAAATTACAAGAGATACTCTGTACTTAATAATTTTCACTTTATCATATTATCCCACCGATTCACATACCTCAATTTTTTCACAACTTAACAAAAAAAACAAAATCTACAAATCAAATCCTCAATTCCAAAATCATAATGATTGTCACAAAATAAAACAACTCTAACAAATAATTTTGCCAAAATCAAATTCTCGTCGATACAAATACTCACATCATAATCATATAATCATTTCTTAACTAAATAAAATATGACATTATTCTCCTTAATGATCCAATCACAATCCTTAACTAATATTATTGCTCCAACGAATAACAATAATAATCTAAAAAAATTATCTCGCCTTTCTCAAATCAACTACAACTCAAAGAGCTAAAAACACTAGGTCAAAATCAAGACCAACCAAACAGAGAACAAAATCGAATCAAACTCTTACGTCTACCCAGTGATTTACCCACAACTCACAGGTCAAACCTAAATAGGTTTTCTACAAGAAAGAACCTAAGTTCTGATACCGTCACTGTAACACCCCCTTCCCGAAAAGGAAAGAGAGGTCACGTGCAAAGCACAACAAATCTCAAAATTAATAAACAAAGCACTAACAACCTCAAAATATTAATAGTGGTGATCCAATAATAAAGTAATAAGTACAATTCTCCAAACTGTGTCAAAATAATCAAAACTTAAAATTCTAATCAACCTAAATGGTCAAAGGCAAAACTCTCATCACACTAGCCCTGAATCACCCCTGCAAACCTGCCGGAAGAAAAACACAGCATGAGTCAATTGCCCAGTACAGATACAGATATACAAAATATATACAACTGATATACAAAAATAACTGAGACAAAACACTTCACAAGCCTCAAGTGCAAATACGAACGAAAATATAATATCTAAAGATCTGAATGGAATATAGCTGAATCAACATAATTGACGAAGCCAATAAAAGAATAAAGAAATAACGAACTGAAGTACTAAGTCAATGACTTGAACTGAACAGAAACAAATAAAATTAATACAATGAAATAATAGGCTGAATCAAATGGTTGTGTGTTATTTCATACCGAATGAGCTCAGAAATATACATTGTCACACAGGCAACTCAAAATAATGCCACATAGGCAAATTAAAATAATGCCACACAGGCAAATCAAATGATGCCACACAGGCAAGTCAAGTGATGCCACACAGGCAACCAAAATAATGCCACACAGGCAAATCACACATTGGACCGCGAATCCAAATGTATGCAAATCGGATAGTGTGTTTGGCACAACATCACCAATCCGCAGAACAGAAAACTAGGGTTAACCCATACGTCTCCCACAACAAAATACCAAATGGCCTACTTCCTCCGGAGCCCAAAACGGAGACGCCGTGGACTAATCACACGGCCACGAAAAGTGTCATGTCTCTCGTGCCAAGACGACATGCATGTGGTACCCCCACATGTGGTTATAGGTCAAGTATACCCTACGGTATATTTCAACAAAAATATTTTGTCACAACACATGCGACATAATATCAACAAAAGGGTTTTATATGTACATGTTGAACCAAATCAAATTATAGTCACAAGGTCTCAAAAGAAGGTAGCAACATGTACCGCTCTACAATTATCAAAAATAAATACTAAACATGATATCCTAATTCAAAGAGTACAAATATGAGTCATGTGTATCAACTCCAAAATGAAACTAATATATTTATTTCACAAGAAACAATTATGTGAAATCATAACAAAATTCGAAATAAAGAAACAAACGAACAAATCAAATTTAACAAGAGTATCGCTGAAAGAGTACGGAATCCGTACCTGGATTAAGCAATGTAATACCCGAAAATTATATTCCAAAAATAATTCGCTTAGGCTCCCTTCGTTCGAACTAATTAAACAAAATAATAATAAATATAAATACACTTGTAAAAAAATATTCTTACATCTTGACCCCGTTTATAAACTTAATTATATTATTGTTACTGTCATAATTTGTAAATTTATAAATTCTATAATTATATACCTCTAATTGATAACTCTTTTTCGTCCCAAACAAGGCTTTATTTTTATATACATAATGAAACTATATTTATCTTCCACCACAATCTGCAAAACTTTCCATTACAATACTATACATAATACTTTTATTACATATACATGTATATAATAATAAATCTAACTAACTTATTTTTTTTTCCATAATTGATTTGTAATTAAAAAAAAATATCTAGTACCTACAGATCACAAGTGAAAGGCCATTCACGGCCATAACCAACTAACCACATCATTGGCCAATTTAATAATAGGTAAAAAAAACATGGTCTGACCATATGCCTTGAATTCACCCATACAAATCACAATATATATATATATATATATATATATAATAAATTAATGTAAAACATTATCCTCCTAGTTACTGTATATGCATATATACATATACCCATCCGCAAATCATTTGCCATTAAACTTGGGCATTATCATTATTATACTACTTAAAGAATCCATACTGCTAAAAAAAATTCAAACCGTACCAGACTTGGTTCCTTGATCGCCAATTTCTTTTCTTTTTGCAGCCGCCGCTTGTCTATCTGTCCATCCCTTTTTCTCATGTTGAGCTGCCACTCTTCCTCCTTTCTATTTAATCAGTTTGTATAAGATATATTGTGAGGAAAATTAGGTTTTACTTAATATTTACGTATTTTATTGTTTCCCCTAATTTTATTAGAATTTTAATATTACCTACGTATAATTTAAACCCAAATAAATTTTAAGGCCCAAATTAATGTAAATAAATATAATTTGATCCAAACATAAGAAAAGCTCAATTAAAATATTTAAATTTTGAAATTAAATTCCATTTATTATTTTATTATTATTATTTTTTTCTGGGTATTACACCCCCACTTACTCATTTTTTAAAAGTATCGGTAGAAAGTTATCTCAGTTTTATTTTATTACTTATACATATATATATATATATATATATATATATAATTTTATTTAAAGTTTTCGTTTTATTAGAATATTTTATTGCATAGTATTTGCATAGTGCTGCATAGTGCAGCTTAGTAACATCAAAATTATTTCGCAGAAATCATTCGTGAAAAACTTTTGTTCACCTGTGATTTTCTAAAATCAAATAGTATCATGTCATTCTCCTATAAATTGGAAGCTCAGTTTAGAAATGAAAATCACACCAGAGTCAGAGAATTCTTCTTCTATAATATTGAGCGTATTTCTTTTGAGTTTAAGGAAGCTTTGAGGGTAGAAAACTGTACAAGTTTTTTTCAAGAATATCCCCGCCCTACCAGTCAGAAGTACTCTCCTTTTAAGATAAGAGGTATTATTTATTTCATATTCAGAAGAGATATTATTTTTCGTATTCGTAAGAATATTTTTTCGTTCAATATTCGTAAGGAATATTATCTTCGTTAAATATTCGTAAGGAATATTATTTTCGCAATATTCATAAGGGATATTATTTTTGTTCAATATTCGTAAGAAATAATATTTTCTTCCATACTCTGTAGTATGTAAGTAATATTATTTCGTTTTATATTCCTAATTCTACACTTATTTTGATAAGTATTGCTTCTATCTCCTTGAAATTAGTAGAATATCCTTGAAATTTTTGCTTCATCTAGTATCTTTTCACAAGAATATTTTTCTGAACATTCTTGTTAAATTTTGATTTTTTATGCAGGGGTACTATTCACGACAAAAATTGATTTCTTTTTTGTCCAAATTATTTTTGATACTTGAATATTATTCTTGAATTTTACTCCACAAAGTAGTTATCATGTTGATAATTTGGACATTTTTTCTGGATAAATTAAAAATCTTTAATATTTATCCTTGATTTTGTTTGATTGATGCTTATATCATTGTCATCATCCTCATGCTTATATTATGATAAAAGTCATCTTTGGCCCGTAGTGCATAGATGGACTGTTGATTGGTATGATTATGACCAAGAATTATGTATCGGTATAATCATGACCTGTAATATTACAAATGATGTGGTAAAAGTCCTCATTGGCCTTTAGTGCATTAATGGACAGTTGTTGGCATGATCATGACCATTGGTGATAATAACGAATACCCTTGGCCCATAGTGCATGGATAATTCGTGGATGTGATACTAATGAATATCCTTGGCCCGTAGTGCATGGATAATTCAGTGATGTGGATTATTTATTGAGCCGTGTTACATAGATAAAATATTGATAATGAACTTTTAAATCATAGAAGATAGTAAATATCATGCTCTACTTGACTCTACTAATGGATTATTTGTTTCGCTGCAGCTAAACTTGTTGTCTATTGTATTCTATTAGTTTAACACTATTGAAGGCAAACGATAATTTATTCTGCATTATCTTAGTCATAATATTCTTTACTGGGCTAGTTGAGCTTTCCCTTTTCTTTCATTGTTCTCTTCAGGAAATGATTATATAGTTAAGACTAGTCAGGGAATAGAGTGATGGTCCAAGATGGTTGCTATAGTAGTCATCACTATTCTATAAAATAGTGTGATAATAATTGTAATGAGGACTTATTTTGAGTTTGGATATTGTCTAGTAGACTATATTTGTATTGAAACTCATAGCTTGTGTTTTGTCGTATTTTTTTTACGACAGTTAATAGTTGTATAAATGAAGTTGTATTTGATTTCTGCACCATGTATTTGGCGACTCAGAATGGGTTGTGTATACCTATTTTTAGGATATCATAGTTGGTATCAAAGCTTAGGGATATGATCCCTGGCTGAGATTTGAGGCTAGAACTATGAGGGGAGAGACGGGTAAATCATTCGCTAGTATGACCTACCTAAGTTTATTTGTCATTTAATTGATCGGTCAGAATCTATGGATATTATGTGGCATGTCAATTAACCCTTGTTTTGTGGCAGTGTTTGAAAATGACATCTAAAAATATTGAGAAAAGCAATAGTGCACATGAGACCGTTGATTCACCAATCAATAACCAGGATAATATGCATCAAGAAGGCAATAATCCTCAGGTAAACAACAATACCGACCAAATGATGAACGATGAGATGTTCAGAAGCCTTCTGTAATTCATACAACATCAGTCGAGAGAGACTCCTGTTCAAAATGCAGGTGAAAACACTGGCAAATCTCAGTTGGTCACCGCTAAGAAATTCAAGGAGCTTGGACCACCGGAGTTTTTGGGAAAGCCATAACCACTTAAGGTAGAGACGTGGATTAAGCAGATCACCAAGATATTTGATGTCTTGGGATGCTCCGAGGAGCAAAAGGTTCCCTTTGCTACCTTCATGTTGTGAGGAGAGACAGATTACTGGTGGAAATCTGTAAAACGTACTTAACCTTCCGCACTAAAGATGTCTTGGGAGAAGTTCTAAGAATTGTTCAATGACAAGTACTTTGCTGAAAGTATTCGTCACGTGAAGGAGGTAGAATTCATCATGCTAGAGCAAAACAATATGACCGTATCGCAATACGAGGCTAAGTTTGCCGAGTTATCCTGGTTTGCATCCCATTTGGTAGATAATGAGGAGCGTATAACACGAATGTTTCTGCGAGGTTTGAAACCCGAAATACGTCAATACCTCATTTCTCACAAACTTTGTTTATATTCAGATGTTGTGAACAGGGCTCAATTATTGGAGCGCGATAATGAGTCAGCCCAACCAAAAGACAATGACCAACAACACGATAATAATCATACCTGTGGCAACGGCCATCGGAATAATGATAACCATCGTGGGAAAATTATCATGCCAGAAATGGTAACCACTTCGGTGGTAATTATGGCCAAGATAATAGGAAAGGTGAACTAAGTGGGAACAACTTTAAGAATAGAAGATTCAACAATGACGGAAAGACGCCGGCACCAGCACCAGCACCCGTTTCCAAGGAAGGGAACGACCACCAGTTGTGTGCTACAAATATGGACAGGAGGGACACATCCGTCCAAACTGTACGCAGCAGGCCAAAGTGTGTTTCAATTGTGGAAAGGAAGGTCATTTAGCTCGATTTTGTCATGTAGTGAACTCAAGTCCAATTGGGATGGCGACACCAAAGGCTGTCCCAGACAAGTCAAAGTCGGTAGTTTAAGGGAGAGCGTAAAGTTATTACAACTAACTAAACGAAGTTATTACGGGTAAACTAACCATAAACTCTTGCGAAGTCTATACCTTATTTGATACCGGTTCTACCCATTCTTTTATTTCACCTACTTGTGCTCAACGTTTGAACTTGACCCTTGAGAACTTAGACTTTGACTTATTTATTGAAACTCTATTGGGAGAAACCTTCATTACATCCATAGTTTATAAATCTTGTTTGATTCAAATTTGCACCTTCACATTACCTGTCGATCTTATCTCTTTAAAAATACTTGCATTTGATATGATTTTAGGGATTGATTGGTTAACTACTCATCATGCTAAAATTGATTATTTTCATAAGGTTGTTAGCTTTCATATTCCTAACCAACCTATTATGCGAATTCAAGCAACCAAACCACTAAAGTCAATCATTGTTATATCAAGCCATAAAGCCATTCGTTTATTGAAAAAGGATGTCAAGCTTTCTTAGCCCATATCACGGATTTAAACAAAAATACGTCAAATTTGAATGATATTTCTATTGTTAATAAATTTTCTTACGTATTCCCTGAAGACTTCCTGACCTACCCCCAGAGCGTGAAATCAAATTTTGTATCGACCTTGAACCCGATACAAAACCCTCAAATACTTCTTCACCCAAAACGAATGTAACAAGCGCCAAAGACGTTGGCTCGAGCTATTGAAAGATTTCGATCATACCATTCAATACCATCTTGGAAAAACGAACGTGGTAGCTGACACGTTGAGTAGAAGATCGTATGCGGTTACTGATGAGTGGGATTTATACCCGCGAATCGGATACTTTATGACTTTAATAGTTGCCTGTTCTCGTATAGCTTATATGTTTTTATATGATTATAGTGTTATTGTGCTTAATTGACATATTTCTGGGCTTATCAGGTGTTTTCTAGCATTCAGGGGCAAAACGAGCATTTTATGTATAGCCGCACAGTGGCGCCAATACCCAACTTATGGGTCACGCCGCAGCACCACCTTCATTGCCCAGCTGACATCACCATGGCGCCGTAGCACCAATGAATCTATGTAGACTCGCACCACATCGCAAGCTCCGTGTTTTCCAAGCACACGTGGCGCCGCAACGCCACTCATAGACTTAATGCCCGCGCTACAGCGCCACCTCCGGTGCCCAGGCAGAGACCAAGTGTTTTTGAGCTAGCAAAAGAAAGGAGGCGTATATAACAGAGGAAGGCTCTACAACTCAAAATATCTGACTTCCTATATCATATTTTCCAATAGATTAGCTTAGGTTAGTTTTCTTCTGTAATTTCTCTTTCTTTCTCTTAGTTGATGTCTGTAAATATAGATTAGGTATATTAGGGAGAAGTTTAGCTTTTCTTTGGAGCATCAAGAGCAGTGAGCTACATGGATTGGAGAGCTAGATTTGAGCAGAATGCTTAGAGATTGAAGGGCTTTGACAAAGTTTCTTCTTATCTATTTATTGTCTCTAATTTTTTAATCCATAAATGTTGTCTTTATTGCTACTTGTATTTTGTTCAATAGCTATGAACTGAATATTGGCTCTAAGGTTATAATGGAACCCTTTGTTATTTAAATTGACTGTCTTATCTCTTTGGTTGACACCATATGATTTGGTTCAATATATTTATGCTTAATGATTCTCACTAAGACATTAGTGATGATTTTGGTAATTTACATGATATCAACAGAAGGATTGTAAGTCTACACTTGAATATATTGGCATGTGATTGTGGGATTTGACTGCATAAGTTGTGCGTAGAATAGACATATCTTTTTGCGCCACGTGCGACCTTATTGAGAACTTATGCTTAATTCCTTATTATGATTAATTCGCATAGACATATGTAGTATTGCATCTAGCTTGGACGTTCTTTTTTGTTATATTCCCTTTTTGGGTGGATCTTGAGAGGATATATTTGTGCATACCTCGACAGAGGTGCATAAACATCTGTGTGTTCTCGGTCGACAAATTGTCGTGACCATTAAGACCAAAGAGAGAAGGGTAGCTAGTTTGATGAAGCATAGCACGCCAGGTGTTCGACAGAATGCCTGTGCGGGGTGAAGTTGTAACCTTAGCTTGTGATTCCTTAGATTACCATTTGTTATCCATTTACTTGTTTTGTTAATTAGTTAACTAGTTTAATCACACTTCTATTTACTGCTGTTCGAATAAGAATTTAGCGATATATAGTCGGTATTTGGTAAATATTAGTCATAGTTCCTCGTGAATACGACACACTACTTATCACTGTATTAGTTGTTAGACCGCGTATACTTGCGCGTGTTTAGTGATCGGTTTTCTAACCAACAAGTTTTTGGCGCCGTTGCCGGGGAACTATAATTCTAATATTATCCTATATTGATTTAAATTAATTTAGTCTTACTTTGAACTTGTATATATTTATTTCTTCTATTTGTTTGATCTTCCTTTCTTTTTGTTTTTGAGTTTACAGATTATGAACAATCAATGTTATCAATGGCCTTATGAGGGGACGATGCAACCAAGCTCGAAAGAAGGACTCGAGAATTTGCAACTTCAAATTGCTAATGCCTTGAGGTTTTCTGACAATCTTGAGTGTCAGTCCACTCAGAACGCCTACTGTCAGGACCGAACTGACTTTGAACCGATTCCCTACCATCCAAACTGCCAGGGTTATCCAAACTCATGGGACTACAGTCAAGAGTACTATTATGATCCGAATCATGCCTCTCAGTTTAACCATCAGTCTCTGCCGCATTATAAGTTGATGTCTCAACCCAATGAGAGCTTTTATGAGACCTCAAGAAGCCGACTTTATTGAGAGAAATGAGGTTCGGATGGCAAGCCAAGAAGCAGCATTGCATAGCCTTGAGAATCAATTGGGGCAACTCGTCAATGCCATCACAAATCCACCGCAAGGCAATCTCCTGGTCTTAATTGTTCTCGACGATGAAGCAGAAGAGCATTGCAAGATGGATATGCAAGGAAAATGCAATGAGTCTCGCATAGTTATTGAGGAAGACGTCATAGTGCAAACTAGCTAACCGATGGAGTCTGAAGTTGGAGACAAAAGGATCAACAGTGCTTGTATAGTCAATACTGATCTACAATCAGAAACCACGCTCCCGACTGTAGAAATCTGTGAGGGCCCAATAGCGCACAAAGACCGTTTTCAACTTAATGAAATAGGTGAATTAGTGGATAATTCCAGTGGCGAAAGCTTCTTTGTGTCGATGGATGACTGGATGGATGAGGAAAGCGAGGATGATCCATCATCAATGTCTGCCAAAAATCCAAAAGAACTGACGAATAGGCGGCATGAGAAGGTCATTTTAGCTTATGAGCCCGATTGAACGGCGTCGGTATAGTCAAGCCGACGACATTAATAAGCGCTTGGTGGGGAGGCACCCCTATCTCGGTATAAATTTCATCTGTTTTCCTTTACCTATATCTAGTTTACTCTGTAGTTAACTATTATATTGTTTGTAATAATGTATTTTTGCTTCAAGTGTTTTCTGTTATACTGGTCTTGGCATGTGCAGATAGCAGTTAGAAAAATTTCAAAAAATGGCACCTCGCACCGCGGAGCCACCAAATGCACTACAAGTCGCGCCGCAGCGCTGGCTTCGCGCCCCAGCATCAAATTTCGCGCTTCAGCGCCATACTTATTTGCTCAATCTCTCTCCTTCGCGTCGCAGCGCCAACCAACAAAGCAACACTCGCGCCGCGGTGCCAATGTGAGCCTCGCCCACTGCTAACTCGCGCCGCAGCGCCAACCAACAAAGGGAAGGCCACGCCGCGGTGCCAACAACGAGAATTTGGGTTTTTAAAGAGCAGTTTCTGTGACAACCGACATTTTATAATTTAATTTTAATATTTATTGGATTGAATAAATATTTCTCGATGAATTAATTATTAGATTAAATAATTAATTGATGAAATTGTGGTAAATTAATTTAATTATATGTGTTATATTTATTAAATTAATGTGGAGAATTTTTGTTATTCGAAGTATGTCATTATGTGAGCTTATTGTATTAAAAGAAATATTTAATAAGCCTAACGTTATTTTAATTAATTTGTTTATTAATTAGAGATTTAATAATTTGACATAATTAATAAAGAAGAAATTAATTATATGATTGTAAGACCCCAACTTTTATAAATAAAGATGAATTTTTTATAAATATCATTTTTGAATATTATGGAGTTAATTTGATATAATGTTATAGTTGTGGGTAATATTTATAAATTTTACAAAGTACGCAAGTTGTTATATAATATTCGATTGGTCGGGGAATATTCGTTTTAACAGAGAATATTCGTACGACGACACAATCATTGGTGAACCCCACAACGGAATTATTGTCGGATTGAGAAAACGACAAAAATATTTTATTAAAAATAACGGCGGAAGTTTTACCATTGATACTGTTGAACTACTCGGTAGTAAAAGTACAGTAATACGTGTGGTTGCATAGTAGCACACGGTATTGATTATTAATGCTTATGTGAGAAATCACTCATTTTGATTCAATTATTGTCAGTTAATAATATAAATTATTTAGTGATAATGAAGTTTTGTTTTATTCGTATTATTAACGTAATAAAACAGAAACATCTTTTTATATAAAACAGAATACTTTATTAAATTTATTCTATAAATAGAATATATTATATTTTATTTAAAAGATTTTTTTTTAAATATGGACCGTCAGATTAAAGTAAATCAATCTGGACCGTTCATGAATTAGTTACTATGCAGTCCATTCTTCTATAAATAGCAGCTCATTCCTTCATTATTTCTTACGAATTCACTGAACTCTAGAGAGAGAAACTATAGAGAGAGAGAGAAAAAAAAGTATTCTGCTACTTAACTACTTCCTTATTTTAGTTCTTCTTTAAAACGGTAAGGGGTGTTATTCTTTCTTATTCATGAAGAGAACTGTTGTTATTCCATTTCTTATTATTCTGTTGGAATAACCTGTATACGCGGTCTACCCTGTACTTGGTGACATTCTTCTATTATTCTGTTGGAACATCCTGTCTGTGTGTTTTACACCGGACCAGCTTCCGTCTTTATTATTATTCTGTTGGAACATCCTGTCTGTGTGTTTTACACCGGACCTGGTTCCGTCTTTATTATTATTCTGTTGGAACATCCTGTCTGTGTGTTTTACACCGGACCTAGTTCCGTCTTTATTATTATTCTGTTGGAACATCCTGTCTGTGTGTTTTACACCGGACCTGGTTCCGTCCTTATTATTATTCTGTTGGAACATCCTATATGTGTGTTTTACACCGGACCTGGTTTCGTCTTTATTATTATTCTGTTGGAATATCCTGTCTGTGCGTTTTACGCCGGACCTGGTTCCATTATTTATTATTCTGTTAGAATAACCTGTCTGTGCGATCTATCGCATGCCGGATGATTTTTTTTGTTATTTCATTCTTTATTATACTCAGTTGGTTAAGTTTTAACTTCTATACTCCATGAAATTAGTGGAATATCATTGATAATTGCGGTTCATCCAGTATCTTTCCATGAAAATATTCTTCTAAGCATTCTTGAATTTTACTCCTCAAAGCAGTATCATGTTGACAATTTGGACGTTGTTAATTCTTGGATAAATTAATTCTTGAACTTGTTTTATTGAATTCTTATATCATTGTCATCATCCTCATGTTTATAAAATGTTGAAAGTCATCTTTGGCCTGTAGTGCATATATGGACTTGGTATGATTATGACCAGGGATTATTCGGTATAATCATGACCGTAATGTTACAAATGATGTGGTAAAAGTCCTCATTGGCCCGTAGTGCATTGATGGACAGTTGCTGGCATGATCATGACCATTAATGAGTACACAAATATTCTTGGCCCGTAGTGCATGGATAATTGTGGTCGTGATACTAAAGAATATCATTGGCCATAGTGCAGGGGTGATTCGATGATGTGAATTATTTTATTAAGCTGAGTCCCAGCGATAACAGTGTTGAAAAACCTTTTAAATCATAGAAGATAGTAGATTTTATTCTCTACTTGACTCTTTTAATGGATTGCTTGTTCCGCTGCAGTTAAACTTGATGTTCGTTATATTTTATCAGTTTAACACTGTTGAAGACTAATGATAATTTATTCTGCATTATCTTAGTCATAATATTTCTTACTGGGCTAGTTGAGCTCACCCTTTCTTTCACTGTTCTCTTCAGGAAATAAAAATATAGCTGGGACGAGTCGGAAAAAGGAGTGATGGACCAGATGATAGTATTAGTAGTCCTCACTATTCTATTAAATAGTGTGATACTAATTGTAATGTGGACTCCTTTTGAGTTTGTATAGTCTCTAGTAGACAATAATTGTATTCAAACTCACAGTTATGTTTTGTCGTATTGTACACGACAGTTGTATTAGTAAGTTGTATTTGTATTCTGTACCATGTATCTGACGACCCAAGATGGGTGATGTATACCTAATTTTGGAGGCGTCACAATGATTATGTGAATTAATGAGAAATTATTATATTATATTTAATTTAAATTAAATAAATTAATTGAGTTATTTTATTAAAGGAGTGTGACATTATTTAAACTATATGATAAAGTTTATTAAATTAAATGATTTTTGAAACCTATTTTAGCTAGCCAAACATGGCTCTAAAGGGAGTTGGGGGCAGTTAACCCTTGACTGGGTAACTGACCACCAACGCGTCAGTTGTTCCTTATTTAGTTTACGTCTTCTTCTTTCTTCTTCATTATTTGCCTAAGTCTAGAAAGCGTAACAGAGAGAGATACAGAGAAAGAGTTGAGAATTTAGAGATTGTTAAGAAGATTCTGAGAGTCATCTGAGAAGGAATTCATCTTCTAATAATTCTACGCTTTGGGTAATTCTCTCCAACCCAATTCTCAATTTTACGTCATTTAAAGTTTCCATGAATATGATTCCTAAGTCTTCTGTAAAGTCTCTGTAATTGGAAATTGTAAGATTTATGTGCATATATGTTTTAAGATGTTATTTTAATGTGTTTTAATATATATTGTATATAATTCCTTATCATCAGTTCATAATTTTACAACGTATGTATGGCCTCAAAACTTACAGAGTATGGGTTTTGGCCATATGGCCCTTATACGTAAATTTAATGTGTCAAACATAAATGGTTTTGTAAAAATTATACTCGTATATTATTATGCAAGTTAATATGAAGAGACCAAATTTTAAATGAACAAATTCGGTGTTATAACGAATTCGTAGTGTTAAATTTTATGTTTTTGTTCAAAACCTTCAAGAACACAAAGAACATTGAAAATTTCATGTTTCAATCCTGTTAATTATGTGTTTTAACATGTTAAAATCATGTTAGAAGGGTTAAGTAGTGATTATATGTGTATTATTATGAATGGGTATGATTAAATTCATGTAGTAATAATTTAATTGGGGTCTTCAACTGTGTTCTGCAATTTTTTGCGAATTGCAGAACAGTTTCTAGTTCGCCGAGCCGCGGTGCCAGTCTCGTGCCTTAACATCCGCGCCGTAGCGGCACGGCGCCGTAGCGCCAAGAGTCCGGCCGCAGTGACATCGCGTCGCAGCGCCGAGTACCAGTACAACAGTGGCGCCGCAGCGCCACTCTCCAGAATGTTCAGAAATGAACTATTTTTAAATGTCAAGTCTAGTAATGTGTTAGTAACTTAATGTAATGAACATAAAAATATGTTAGAAGTATAATAAGATGTTAAAATATATGCTTAACATGTAAATAACATAATTCCATGTGGACTGAATTATTAAATGCATAGTTAGCTTATTATTCGTGAAGTGCTTATTATGTTACAATAAGTGTGATAATTTGACTAAGTATAGTCATAACCAAAGTTAGACAAAAAGAAAGAAGTTGCTATGATTAATTATATTATAATTGACTGGTATTGTGAACGTAAATGATATGAAGGATTTAAATCAAGGAACGAGTTTAGTTAAAGTGTAATATACGCACGAGGCAAGTTTTCTAACCCTACTCGTTATCATTATATGAATTATAAGTTGTCTCTTTTCATCGAGCAAGTTCTCGTTATTTTGACTAAGCTCATGTTGTTATATCAATAGTATATTAATCTTTCAAAGCATGATGTTGTTATACAATAATTATTCTATTGTATATCTCTTGGAATTGTTATTCAATTTATATATCAGTTATTGTGAATCTTGTTAGACTAGCGAACCCTTTATGATTCGACTAGTTCATAGTTGATGAGCGTTCTAAATTTCAGAACCCTTGATGAATTATCCAAACCAAACTTTCTTTGGTGCGGACTCTAATGCCAAACTGAGATGAACATCCCTGTATAGGGGATTACTTACGCTTTAGCATTAAGATATTGTGCGCAATATGGTACTAAGGGTTGATCCCCCTAAGTACGAGAAGAAGAGTCCATAGTCTTATGACTGTTAAAGGTTTCAAGTATAACCCTTGATAACCTAGGACATAGTTCAAGGTCTTATGACCCTCAGATTTCTTTTAATTCTTATTATTTATTCTTGATTTAAAAGTTGAGCTTTATTTCAGAAGTCTTTAATTCACTCGCATATTATTATTTCTTTGTTATATTGTTATACTTGTGGGTAATTATGCTCACTCTTGCGAATAATAACATTGCAGTTAAGAACGAAAGAACAGACGAGCCTTCCACTAGTAAAGGCAAGGGCAAGATTAGCAAGTAATGAAGACTGGCTATTATGTGGTTATGTAATGATATTTAGACTTGATGTTGTTTAAGACTTATTATTTGTTTATGTTTCCGCACAGATGTTAAGGTTAGTATGACCTGGGATTGTATTTTTTTTTATTCAGATGTTGTAACCCCATAAGGGGAGAATTTATTTCTATCTATTGTATGGTTTGTTTTTTTTATGGGTAGATAGATATATGATGTTTGTATAGTAAACACCAAATCATGTGGGAATGGAAGTACCCGGATTTGGGGGTGTCACAGGTTGGTATCAAAGCTGTAGGTTATGAACCTTAGGTGGGGGAACAACCTTAGGTAATAGCCTTATAGGAAGAACATAGTGAATGAAAACTCTTATCGAGTTCTAAGAGATGAATTCTTAATTCATTAAAGATAATAAAAGACTTTATGTGCTTATGTGTTTAAATATGTGCTCACTAGTATGACTTAGTAACTAAAACTTAAAATTATGTTGTCAGGATGTCAGATGTTGGAGGAGCTAGTCGAGCTAGGGAAGAGGAACCCCGAATGCCTACTGAGGAGGAGCCCCGAGACATTCATGTTGTCAGGGAGCAGTTGATTCAGAGAGAGCCATCTCCATTGATCACTGTTGTTGGTTAGGAGCATGAGCCTGAGACTGATCCAGAGGAGGATCCTGAGGAGGAAGAGGAAGAAGAGGAGTTCCCACCAAACTCCATCGATACTGAGATGTACGACGCGTTATATGACCGTAACATAGAATTACGAGATATTGTTCAGGATTTGACTAAGCGGGCGATTAGTCAGCAGATTACTCTCGAGCAGAAGGAGAGGGAGGTTGAGACTCTTCACACACGACTGGGAAATGTAGAATGGGATTTGGTCCACGAGAAGGGTCAAAACGAGGAAAAGTCTGAAGAAATAGAGAAGTTAAAGAAGGAACTGAAGGAAAGCTCAGAGAGGCTGATCATAGCAGAGGAGGGCTGGGTAAGAGAATCATGTTGTGTTGATCTTGCAGAAAGGGATTGTCGTGTAAAGAATGCTAAGCTTGGAGAGACATACTCTACACTTAATAATGTAATGGATGAAGCCCAGGATCGAGTTTTGAGGTACCCAATCCAGTTTGAAGGTCTACCATCGTACATGCTGGATCGCAGAACGATGTCTCGCATCATAGAAGAGGAACGTAGCAAGGCTATTCGGCACCTTAACAGGCAGTGATAGGATTTGTTTAATTATGTGAAAAACTTATCTGGTTTTTAGATGTAAATTCAGACGTGTTTATGAACGAATGAATATTTTAATATTTTAAATCTTGTAGATTCTTTATCTCGGGATAGTTGATGTAAATAGTAGTGATGCTATTGTTTGATGTTAAAACTTTTGATTTGAATAAATATATCAAGTTATTTGAGATAATGTGTTAAGTGATTATGTTAAATTATTGAGTTAAGCCTTAACTATTTAGAGAATTTAATAAAGATCTAATAAGCGTATATTCTTAACAGAAATATGCCACCGAGAAGAAGACAAAACCGTCAACCAACTCAGGAAGACTCAACGAATAATAACAATAACACCAATGCTAATCCCGTCCAACAATTAGTGAACTTACTAGCTGGAGCAATGAATAATCAACCTCAAGCTCCACCGAATACTTCGCTTAAGGATTTCAAGGCGGTGGGATCGCCAAAGTTTAAAGGCTCCATGAACCCGATCGAAGCTCAGACTTGGGTTATGGAGATGGAGAAGGTTTTTGAGGTCGCAAGAGTTAGAAAGGACCAGAAGACCGCTTTTGCAACGTTTATGCTGAAATCTGAAGCCAGTTTTTTGTGGCAAGCAAACAAGGTTCATGGAGGATAAGGTATGATAACCTGGGAGAGGTTCAAGGAGATGTTTTTTGAGATGTATTTCCCGACTACCTCGCAGAACTAATTGGAGGTTCAGTTTCTGGAATTGAAACAAGGGAATATGTCTGTATCAGATTATGCGGCCAGATTCAACGAGTTAGCAAGGTTCGCCACGTATCAAGTGCACATGGATGAGAGAAAAGCAAGAAGGTTCGAACAAGGACTGAAGCCATGGTTGTATAGTAAGGTGTCGATGTTTCAGTTGAAGACATTCACCGGGGTACTAGAGAAAACCATACTCGCTGAAGGTGGAAGCGATGCGGTAACCAAATACAATCATGATCAAAAGAAGAAGAAGAAGAAGAATGAAAGTGGAGGAAATAACAAGGCTAGTGGAAGTAATACAGGAGGAAGTAATAATAATCAAAAGAGAAGGTGGTCTGACAACACATTAACCGGAAACCAGCAAGGAGGTCAGAAGAAAAGGATTGAAGCGTGCCCGACCTGTGGGAAAGCTCATTTGGGAATGTGTATGAAGGGTAAACATGTGTACTACAATTGTGGTCAGGAAGGCCACATAGCACCTAACTGTCCTAACCCAAAGAAGGGTGCCTGCTTCACTTGTGGTTCAAAGGATCATTTGGCAAGAGACTGTCCTAAGAAAGGATCTGGAGGGGCAGGATCAGGAGGAAACTAGGGAAATTGCAGTGGAAGCGCTTTGACCATCATAGGACCAACCGCAACCAATCGACCGACCGCTAGGACTTTCAATATAACGGTGCAAGATGGTGCAGTCGCGTGATGTGGTGTCAGGTATCATTCCGATCAATAGAGTTAATGCTTACGTATTATTTGATTCGGGTGCTACTTGTTCATTTATATTCGATGACTTTGCTAAGAATTTAGAATTGCCTAAGGATGAGTTAGAATACCCCATGAACATAGAAATTGTGAATAGAGAAATAATCCCTGTTAAGTTCGTGCATATGAACTGTAGAGTGGATATTAAGGGTAATATCATGAACGTAGATCTTATCCCTATTTGACTTGGGGAATTTGACGTTATCTTGGGAATGAACTGGTTATTCAATTACGGGGCAGTAATTGATTGCTAAAAGAAGCGTATTAACCTTATGACTCAAGGTTGTGTTTTATGGTAGCAAGTTACCTAGACAAGCAAGTTATCTGACAATGATGCAGGCCAGGAAGTTGTTACGACAACGATGTGTAGGATATTTAGCTTACATAGTCGACAGTCGTAAAGAGAATTCGAAAGTAGAGGAGATATCAGTAGTGAGAGATTTCGTCGACGTATTTCCAGACGATTTACCAGGACTTTCGCCAAATAGAGAGGTCGAATTTTTGATAGATTTGGCTCCAGGAACGGCTCCAATATCGAAGGCACCATATCGAATGGCGCCGATAGAAATAAAAGAATTGATAGTACAACTACAAGAATTACTAGACAAGAAGTATATCCAACTAAGCGTATCACCGTGGGGAGCACCGATTTTATTTGTGAAGAAGAAGGATGGGACAATGCGGCTCTGCATTGACTATAGAGAACTGAATAAGGTCACAATTAAGAATAGATATCCATTACTAAGAATCGATCATCTGTTTGATCAATTGAGGGGAGAAAAATACTTTTCCAAGATAGATTTGAGGAGTGGTTATCGTCAACTGAAGGTGAGACCAGAGGATGTACCAAAGACAGCATTCAGAACAAGATATGGTCACTACAAATTTTTAGTAATGTTGTTTGGTCTCACGAATGCTCCTGCAGCATTTATGGGACTAATGAATGGTGTGTTCAAGTTATTTTTGGACAAGTTTGTAGTGGTATTTATAGATGATATTTTGGTATATTCAAAAACCTAGGAAGAACATGAATAGCATTTGAGATTAACGTTAGAAATGTTGAGAAGGGAGAAGTTGTATGCCAAGTTTTTGAAATGCGAATTTTGGAAAGAGCGGGGGCAATTTCTTGGTCACGTGATCGATAAAAACGGAATTTCAGTAGATCCATCCAAGGTTGAAGCTGTGATTAACTGGAATCAGCCGAAGACGCCGTCGGAAGTTAGAAGTTTTCTTGGATTGGTAGGTTATTACAGAAGGTTCATTCAGGATTTTTCCAAGATCGCAACTCCATTAACTAATTTAACTCAAAAAGCTGTGAAATTTATTTGGACGGAGAAGTGTGAGGAAAGCTTTCAAGAATTGAAGAAGAGGTTGAGTTCAGCACCTGTGTTGTCTCTTCCGGACGATACAGAAAATTTTATGTAGTGATGCGTCGCATAAGGGACTTAGCTGTGTGCTTATGCAGAACGGTAGAGTCATTACGTATGCGTCACGACAACTGAAAGATTATGAAAAGGGGTATCCGACCCATGACTTGGAGTTAGCTGCAGTGGTTTTCGCTTTGAAAATCTGGAGGCACTATCTCTACGGGGAGAAGTGTGAAATATATACAGACCACAAGAGTCTGAAATATATTTTTACACAGAAAGAATTGAATATGCGCCAAAGAAGGTGGTTGGAGTTAATTAAGGACTACGACTGTGAGATTTTATACCATTTGGGTAAGGCAAACGTGGTTACCGATGCCTTAAGTAGAAAGGGTTGGGAGAAGTTGATGATGTTGACCGCTCAGAAGGAATTGATTTCAGCAATGGAAAAGTTGGAGTTAGAAGTGAATTATCCTATGGAAATAGATGAGAAACTGTTTCAAATGCAATCTGGTACAACCCTGCTGGATAAAGTTAAGGAGGCTCAACTTCAGGACGATGAATGCAAAAAGGTGATAAGAAAGATATCCGAAGGAACTGAACCGAGATTTAAAATGGATAAGGAAGGAATACTGAGATTCGAGAACAGAATTTGGGTGCCGCCAGTACCAGAGATTAAGACATCTTGAGCGAGGCTCATAGCTCACGATATTCGATTCACCCTGGTAGTACCAAGATGTACCAAGATCTTCCACAACATTTTTGATGGCCTAATCTGAAACGAGATGTTGCAAAGTGTGTTGGCAAGTGTCTAACCTGTCAAAAAGTGAAAGTAGAACATCAGAGACCGAGTACGTTGCTACAACCGCTAGAGATTCCAGAATGGAAATGGGAACATATTACAATGGGCTTCGTGGTTGGCCTACCGACGACTCAGAAAGGCTACGACGCAGTATGGGTTATCGTTGACCGACTGATGAAATCCGCACACTTCCTTCCGATCAAAATTAGATTTAACTTAGATCAGTTGGCGAGACTATACGTAAAAGAGATTGTTTTGAGGCACGGAGTGCCGGTGTCAATTGTTTCGGATAGAGATCCGCGCTTTACATCTAACTTCTGGAAACGTCTACAGCAATTCATGGATACGCAATTGCAAATGAGTACAGCATATCACCCTCAGACAGATGGACAGAGTTAAAGAACAATTCAGACATTGGAAGATATGTTAAGAGCTTGTATAATGGACTTTAAAGGAAATTGGGATGATCATCTACCGCTCGTAGAGTTCGGTTACAACAACAGTTACCACGCTAGTATTGGAATGCCACCTTATGAAGCGTTATATGACAGAAAGTGCAGAACTCCGCTATACTGGGATGAAGTTGGCAAAAGACAATTACTAGGCCCGAAATTGGTACAACAAACAGCAGAAATAGTCAAAGTGATCCGAGCACGACTGGTAGCAGCTCAAGATAGACAGAAGAAATACGCTGATCCACACCGTAAGAATGTTGAATTTGAACCGGGTAGTTACGTCTTCTTAAAGGTCTCTCCTTGGAAGGAAAAGATTAGGTTCGAAAAGAAAGGAAAATTAAGCCCAAGATTCATTGGACCCTTTGAAGTTCTGAGGAGGGTCGAAGAAGTTTCTTATGAGGTAGCCTTACCTCCAGCTCTAGAGAATGTCCACAACATTTTCCATGTCTCAGTCCTACGACCCTACAAACCCGAGTACAAGCACGTCATTGAATATAAACCCCTACATTTCGACAAAGACTTATCTTACGAAGAAATTCATGTTCAAATTGTCGACCGAAAAGAACAAATTCTGAGAAATAAAGTAATACCTTCTGTTAAGGTAATTTGGAGGAACCACAACGCTGAAGAAGCTACGTGGGAACTCGAAGAGAATATGATGAAGAATTATCCTCATTTATTTACCTAGATTGTTATAAGCGATTCTGGGGACAGAATCTTTGTAAGGGGGGAGAATGTAATGGGTCAAAATTATTGAGTCGTGATTCTGGGGACAGAATCTTTGTAAGGGGGGAAGATGTGACAACCGACATTTTATAATTTAATTCTAATATTTATTGGATTGAATAAATATTTCTTGATGAATTAATTATTAGATTAAATAATTAATTGATGAAATTGTGGTTGATTAATTTAATTATATGTGTTATATTTATTAAATTAATGTGGAGAATTTTTGTTATTCGAAGTATATCATTATGTGAGCTTATTGTATTAAAAGAAATATTTAATAAGCCTAATGTTATTTTAATTAATTTATTTATTAATTAGAGATTTTAATAATTTGACATAATTAATAAATAAAAAATTAATTATGTAATTATGTGAATTAATGAGAAATTATTATATTATATTTAATTTAAATTAAATAAATTAGTTGAATTATTTTATAAAAGGAGTGTGGCATTATTTAAACTATATGATAAAGTTTATTAAATTAAATGATTTTTGAAACCTATTTTAGCTAGCCAAACATGGCCCTAAAGGGAGTTGGGGGCAGTTAACCCATGACTGGGTAACTGACCACCAACGCGTCAGTTGTTCCTTATTTAGTTTACGCCTTCTTCTTTCTTCTTCATTATTTGCCTAAGTTTAGAAAGCGTAACAGAGAGAGATACAGAGAAAGAGTTGAGAATTCAGAGATTGTTAAGAGGATTGTGAGAGTCATCTGAGAAGGAATTCATCTTCTATTAATTCTACGCTTTGGGTAATTCTCTCCAACCCAATTCTCAATTTTACGTCATTTAAAGTTTCCATGAATATGATTCATAAGTCTTCTGTAAAGTCTCTGTAATTGGAAATTGTAATATTTATGTGCATATATGTGTTAAGATGTTGTTTTAATGTATTTTAATATATATTGTATATAATTCCTTATCATCAGTTCATAATTTTACAATGTATGTATGGCCTCAAAACTTACAGAGTATGGGTTTTGGCCATATGGCCCTTATACGTAAATTTAATGTGTCAAACATAAATGGTTTTGTAAAAATTATACTCGTATATTATTATGCAAGTTAATACGAAGAGACCAAATTTTAAATGAACAGATTCGGTGTTATAACGAATCCGTAGTGTTAAATTTTATGTTTTTGTTTAAAACCTTCAAGAACATAAAGAACAGTGAAAATTTCATGTTTTAATCCTGTTAATTATGTGTTTTAACATGTTAAAATCATGTTAGAAGGGTTAAGTAGTGATTATATGTGTATTATTATGAATGGGTATGATTAAATTCGTGTAGTAATAATTTAATTGGGGTTTTTTGCTGTGTTCTGCAATTTTTCGCGAATTGCAAAACTGTTTCTGGTTCGCCGCGCCGCCGCGCCAGTCTCGTGCCTTAACATCCGCGCTGTAGCGCCAAGAGTCTGGCCGCAGCGCTGAGTACCAGTACAACAGTGGCGACGCAGCGCCACTCTCCAGAATGTTCAGAAATGAACTATTTTTAAATGTCAAGTCTAGTAATGTGTTAGTAACTTAATGTAATGAACATAGAAATATGTTAGAAGTATAATAAGATGTTAAAATAGATGCTTAACATGTAAATAACATAATTCCATGTGGACTGAATTATTAAATGCATAGTTAGCTTATTATTCGTGAAGTGCTTATTATGTTACAATAAGTGTGATAATTTGACTAAGTATAGTCATAACCAAAGTTAGACAAAAAGAAAGAAGTTGCTATGATTAATTACGTTATAATTGACTGGTATTGTGAACGTAAATGATATGTAGGATTTAAATCAAGGAACGAGTTTAGTTAAAGTGTAATCTACGCACGAGGCAAGTTTTCTAACCCTACTCGTTATCATTATATGAATTATAAGTTGTCTCTTTTTATCGAGCAAGTTCTCGTTATTTTGACTAAGCTCATGTTGTTATATCAATAGTATATTAATCTTTCAAAGCATGATGTTGTTATACAATAATTATTCTATTGTATATCTCTTGGAATTGTTATTCGATTTATATATCAGTTATTGTGAATCTTGTTAGACTAGCGAACCCTTTATGATTCGACTAGTCCATAGTTGATGAGCGTTCTAAATTTCAGAACCCTTGATGAATTATCTAAACCAAACTTCATTTGGTGCGGACTCTAATGTCAAACTGGGATGAACAACCCTGTATAGGGGATTATTTACGCTTTAGCGTTAAGATATTGTGCACAGTATGGTACTAAGGGCTGATCCCCCTAAGTACGAGAATAAGAGTCCATAGTCTTATGACTGTTAATGGTTTCAAGTATAACCCTTGATAACCTAGGACATAGTTCAAGGTCTTATGACCCTCATATTTCTTTTGATTCTTGTTATTCATTCTTGATTCAAAAGTTGAGCTTTATTTCAGAAGTCTTTAATTCACTCGCATGTTATTATTTCTTTTTTATATTGTTATACTTATGGGCAATTATGCTCACTCTTGCGAATAATAACATTGCAGTTAAGAACGAAAGAACAGATGAGCCTTCCACTAGTAAAGGCAAGGGCAAGATTAGCAAGTAATGAAGACTAGCTACTTTGTGGTTATGTAATGATATTTAGACTTGATGTTATTTAAGACTTATTATTTGTTTATGTTTTTGCACAGATGTTAAGGTTAGTATGACCTGGGATTGTATTTTTTTTATTCAGATATTGTAACCCCATAAGGGGAGGATTTATTTCTATCTATTGTATGGTTTATTTTTTTTATGGGTAGATAGATATATGATGTTTGTATAGTGAACACCAAATCATGTGGGAATGGAAGTACTCGGATTTGGGGGTGTCACAGTTTCGGCCAGAAATCAAGCCATACGCCCCATCTCTCTCGGCAGTTTTAAGAACTCTAGCACTCTATAACCGAAGAAATCAAAAGGGTGTCTTTCCTTCAGCAAAATTTGAGCAACCAAATCTCTCTAGATTCCAAGTTCCATAACACACGGATTTGAGTTCCATTCAATCGCGCATCTACGGTTCCATCCGACTGCTACCCTCTCCATTAAGGTAATTGGGATTATCTTTCAGTCGTTCACTAAAATAGATTGATACAATTTGTGGGTTGGTGTTTTCTCTGTGCAATTGCTTTCTGTAATTGGTGTGATTTCCACTACCAGAAATCTGGTTTGAGTATCTACAAACAAAGGCTATTTAGGTGTGGTCTTTAGGACACCCGCAAGGTGTTTGAGAAATTGTCTGAACCAAAAATTTTACTAAATTGGGCAGTTTGGCATTGGCAATTGTTTGGGTTTATTTGGCCTAAGTTTGGGGAAATTTTGGCACTGTTAAGGGACTGCTTTTTCACCGAACCACAACTAAAATTTTCTATGGCACAAAAGAGGCAACGCCTTAGTATGGGAGGTTCGTCGTCCGCGGCACCACCAACGGCTTGGGACAGAGCCAAATTTGTGAGCAAAGAGCTTGGAAACGATACAAGAGCTCCTTTGCTGCGCGAAACCTGATTCTAGAGCGGGGGTTGAGGCCTAACAAAGAGGATGGCGAGTTATTGGCCATAATTTTGGGTCGCCAATGGATTCATTTCACAAAACCACCCGGGTCAGCCAGTGTATTAGTGGTTCAAGAGTTCTATGCCAACGCCAATGCCGAAGGTGACGCAGTTGTCCAAGTTAGGGGAAAGCTAGTGGCGTTTGGTAGTAAGGCCATCAATGCACTGTTTGCCGTGCCCAACTATGCGGGCAAGGACTATATGGAGCCGGGGCTCCGCAACTATGACTTAGAGGATATTATCAGGAGGTTGTGCAAGCTCGGGACCGCGTGGAAGAAGAACGACTATACGGGTGAGAAGACCAGCTTCCCGACTTCAGCGCTCAGCCGATATGGGAAAGCATGGTTCAGCTTCATTTATGCTAACATGATCCCAACCCGTCACTTGAGCGACGTGACCAAAGATAGGGCAATTCTTCTATTCGCCATTGTCACGGGTCTGCAGGTGGATATTGTAGTTCTAATTCACGAGTCCATTCTGAAGGCAATCAAGAGTACAGTTGCTTTGGGACTTCCATCCATCGTTGATCACGCGATTGTGCAAGCAGGCAGGCATTTAATGGGGCCCAGAGGAGATAGCTTTGCCTCCCATGGCACTCCAAATTTGATAAAAAGTTCAAACCAATATTTCGGCATAATGATATTGAAGAAAATAATATCATTTAAGAAGAAAATAACATCCTTTACCTCAAAAGAACCGTACTTCCGGTTGAAATATCAGGTATAAGGCTGAAGAAAATTTACACTGTTGAATAGCAACTCACAAAGTATCTAAATACTCACAAAATACGCTCGATAATATAGAGAGAGAAAGAGAGAAAATTTGTTTCTGGCGTGATTTTCAATTCTAACTTAGCACTCTATTTATAGAAAAATGTTAGAACGCCAAAGCAGACTTGACCTGTAACCTAATGGCTTTACCTGCTACTATTCCCACCCACCACATTTGAAATAAAATTCTAGCACATTTCTTCACCAACCATAGGTGGGGCCCACTCATTCTAAAATTTTCCACCAAAATGATAAATTCAGAAACTTCAACAATTTTTGAACCAGTCACCTCTTAAAATTCATAACAAATCATACGTTCATTTTTAACGGTTCAGAATTTGTGGACATTTACTCAACTTATATATGTATAACATATCCAAAAATCACAACGATCCAACGGTCGGATTAAAAAATATAACTCACGCAATATAGCTCAAGAACACTGATTTTTCGGATTATGAGTCCTTCGGACCAGTTTCCTTCATTTATAACCACATAAAATAAATAAATTTATCATTTATATCCACATAAAATAAATATTTCCTTTATCATATAAATTAATAATTAATTATTCATAATAATATTACAGAATCACAATTATAACAACCATGTCGTTCCTAAGAAAGAGGGGGCTTTCCAATAAGGATTTCTCCTTACTGGCACGCAATTAGGAGACCAAACCTCTCCTTAGATAGAACTTTTTTAGAAATTGCTAATAATGCTATCTAATAATATTATTCAAATAATATGAATTATTGATATGATAATGGAGATACTGTGCAGTGACAATTATTGAAACAAAAATATTAACGCAGCAATTATTGAATCAATAAAATAAAATATTGAACAGTAATTACTATAATAATTATTGAGTAGTGCCTTCTTACGTAAGGATTTATAATTCATCAATACTGTACAAAATCGTGTACTACTATGCAACCACGCGTATTACTGTATTTTAACCACCGGGTATTCCAACAGTGTTAACGGTAACAACTACGCCGTTATTTGTAAAAACTCAAATTTGTCATTTTTTCATCCAACCGTTTTCTGTTATGGGGCCCACAAATGGCTGCGTCGTCGTACAAATATTCCCTGACAGCAAGAATATTCCACGACCAAACGAATATTCCCCGACAACAATGAATATTTTATAACCACTTGCTTATTTTGTAAAATTTGCACATTTCACCCATAACTACAGTATTATATCAAATTAACACCTTATTATTCACAATAATAATTAGAGAAAAATTTGATTTTATTCATTAAAAAGTTGGGGTCTTACAACCTCCCTTCCTTATGAAATTTTGTCCTCAAAATTGACGTACGTACCTGGTGTTTCGAAAAGGTGAGGATACCTCGTTTTCATTTCTGATTCTAACTCACAGGTCATTTCTTCAATAGCATGGTTTCTCCACAAAACCTTAACTTGTAGTATAACCTTGGTGCGTAGGACATGCTCTTTCCTATCCAAGATCTTAACAGGTACCTTCTCGTACGTTAAATCTTCGGCTATCTCGTCTGGTTCTAATGCAATTATGTGGTTCGGGTCTTTCACATATTTACGAAGCATAGATATGTGAAAAATATTATAAACACGAGACGTGCTTGGAGGTAATGCGAGTCTATAGGTCACATTTTCTATTCGGTCAAGAATCTCAAATAGACCAACAAATCGTGGATTGAGCCTTCCTCTCTTCCCAAATCTTGTAACTCCCTTCCATGGTGCAATACGTAACAATACATGATTCCCAATATTAAATTCCACGTCCTTTCGATGAAGATCCGCATAACTCTTTTGTCGATCCTGCGCCGTTTGTATACGTTATCAAATCGTTTGGATCTTTTCTATAGTTATGCGTACCAATTCTAGTCCCAACAATATTGCTTCACCCACCTCGTCCCAGCATACTGGAGAACGACATTTTCTTCCATACAACGCTTCGAATGGAGCCACACCTATACTTGCCTGATAAATGTTATTGTAGAAGAATTCCACCAATGGCAAGTACTTATCCCAACTCCCTTTAAAATCTAGGACACAGAGTCTTAATAGATCTTCAAGAGTTTAAACAGTCCTTTCTAATTGTCCGTCCGTTTGAGGATGGTATGCCAAACTGAATCGTAAATCCGTGCCCATAGTTTTCTGCAAGCTAACCCAAAATCGTGAAGTGAATCTTGGGTCACGATCCGAAACTATGGATACTGGCATGCCATGCAATCTCACAATCTCATTCACGTACATACGAGCAAGACGTTCAAGGGAATAAGTTTCTCGTATAGGTAAGAAGTGAGAAGACTTGGTTAATCTATCAATAATAATCCAAATCGCATCTATGCCTTGAGAAACCTTGGGAAGACCCGTAACGAAATCCATGGTAATGTGTTCCCACTTCCATTTCAGAATCTCAATTGGTTGCAATGGACCCTTTGGCACTTGATGTTCCACCTTTACTCATTGACAAGTTAAACACCTCGAGATAAACTCCGCGATATCTCTTTTCATATTGTTTCACCAAAATGTATGTCGAAGATCATGATACATTTTGGTATTCCAAGGATGGATTGTAAACGGTGTGTTGTGTGCCTCCATCATGATTCTATGCTTCAAGTCAGAATCGTTAGGAACACAAAGTCTGGAGTGGACTCGAAATATTCCTTCTTCATCGATTCTTCCTTCTGGAATAACACCTTCTTGCACTTTCTTCTTCATACGCATCAGCTCCAGGTCCGTAACTTGAGCAGCTTTAACTTTATCAATTAAAGTCGGTTCTACTCGTATATTTGATATTATCACGTGGGTACTTTGAGTCTTTAATTCTATCTCCATCCTTTGCAAGTCATACAAAATGGGCTTTTGCGTTGAAAATATTGCACTCGTACCCGCATATGATCTTCTACTCAATGCGTCAGCTACTACGTTCGCTTTTCCAGGATGATATTGGATGGTATGGTCGTAATCTTTCAACAATTCAAGCTAAAGTCGTTGCAGCATATTGAGTTCCTTTTGGGTGAAGAAATATTTGAGGCTTTTATGATCTGTATAGATCTCCACTTTCTCCCCATACACTCTCCAAATCTTCAATGCGAAAACGACTGCTGCCAACTCTAGATCATAAGTAGGATAATTTCTCTCATATTCTTTGAGTTATCGCGAGGCATAGGCTATGACTTTCCCATGTTGCATGAGAACACATCCTAACCCTTTGCCTGAAGCATCGCTGTAGATAACAAATCTATCCGAACCAGATGGTATTGTCAGAACAGGTGCCAAAATGAGTCTCCTCTTGAGCTCTTGGAAACTATTCTCGCATTCTTCGCTCCATACGAATTTTGTATCCTTCCGAGTCAGCTGAGTTAACGGAGTACCGATTCGAGAAAATCCTTCCACGAATCTCCGATAATAACCAGCTAAGCCCAAAAAACTACGCACTTCAGTCATCGACTTCGGTTGCTCCCAACTTTGGATTGCTTCAATCTTTGCTGGGTCAACAGATACTCCATGTTTTGACACCACGTGCCTAAGGAATGCTACTTCCTCAAGCCAGAACTCGCATTTCTTCAGCTTGGCATATAGCTTGTTATCGCGAAGCCTTTGCAGTACCAGCTTCAAATGGCGCTCATGATCTTCACGGCTTTTGGAATAGATGAGGATGTCATCAATAAAAATAACAACGAACTGATCCAAATATTCTTTGAACACACGGTTCATCATATCCATGAAAGTAGCAGGAGCATTAGTCAATCCAAAAGACATGACTAAGAATTCATAATGCTCGTACCGAGTTCTGAAGACAGTCTTTGGAATATCCTCAGTTTTAATCTTCAGCTGATGATATCCAGAACGAAGATCGATCTTTGAAAAGAATTGTGCTCCTTGCAACTGGTCAAAAAGGTCATCAATGCGAGGTAGCGGATACCTATTCTTGATGGTGACATGGTTAAATTCTCGGTAGTCAATACAAAGTTGCATACTCCCGTCTTTCTTCTTTACGAATAAAACAGGAGTACCCCAAGGAGACGTACTACAACGAATGAAACCGATGTCTAACAACTCCTGTAATTGAACTTTTAACTCCTGAAGTTCAATAGGAGCCATTCGATATGGGATTTTAGAAATGGGCTTTGTACCGGGTTCAAGGTTAATAAAGAATTCAACTTCACGTTCTGGGGGTAGACAAGAAAGTTCTTCAAGAAATACGTCAGGAAATTCACTAACAACAGAAATTTTATTCAAATCTGACGTGTCTTTATTCAAATCCATAACATGGGCTAAGAAAGCTTGACATCTGTTTTTCAATAAACGAATAGCTTTATGGCTGGATATGACAGTGATTGATTTTAGTGGCTTAGTTGCTTGAATTTGCATAACAGGTTGGTTAGGAATATGAAAACTAACAACCTTACGAAAGCAATCAATTTTGGCATGATAAGTGGTCAACCAATCAATCCCTAAAATCACATCAAAAGCAAGTATCTTTAAAGAAATAAGATCAACAGGTAATGTGATGGTGCCAGCTTAGATTAAGCAAGATTTATAAACTGTAGATGTAATAAAAGTTTTTCATAACGGAGTCTCCACAGATAGGTCAAAGTCTAATTTCTCCGGAGTCAAGTTTAAACGTTGAGCACAAGCAGGAGAGATAAAAGAATGGGTAGAACCTGTAACAATCCAGATTTTAATTACAATATTTAATGAATTATATAAATATTTAATGGATGTGTTTATCGTTGAATAAGTATTTGTTTAATTGATTTGATGTGATTTGATTATTTATTTGTTTAATAAATAATTAATGAGTTATTATTCTAATTTAATTTAATAATTAAGTTAGAGAGTTATAATGATTAAATAAATTATTATATTATACAATGAATTGTTATTAGAATTAATTAAATTAAGTATAAAAACTTAATTAGATAGAAGTGTGACAAATAACTATATTATAAGTGGTTATTAAAATAAATTAAAGTAGTTTTAATTTATTTTTCCAAACAAGGCTTAAGTTTATTAAGTCTCTCAATTTTAAATTGTTTTGCCAAACAAGCCTTATGGCTTTTGTTTTTTTTAATTTTGAATTAATAATAAAATAATTAAATAAATAAAATATATTTATAATGGATATACGTTTATTATAGTGTAACTGATATATTTAGTATTGGAATTAAGGCCATATCGGTTTCTTTTATTTTACGTATACTTGAGTTATTAGTTTTATTATTTGCTATCCTGAGGAAGAGAGAGTACAGAGAACTTGAGAGAGAATTGAGGAAGAAGTTGAGAGAAAGTCTAATAATTTCAAATAATTTATGTGGTGTCTAACAAGTATTTGTTTAAGCAAGAAAAGGTATGTGGTTATAACTTTAATATATGTAAGTATATATGTTTTACGTCATTATGCCTAAGTCTCTGTGTTCTTCACTTATGTATAAAGTTTTTACAAAAGTTGTATGTAAATCATGTTTTAGAATTGGTTATGATGTTACATGTATTTGTAAAGATAATTGTTATAACTAGCATATATATATATATATATATATATATATATATATATATATATATATATATATATATATATATATATATGTATGCTAATTACGATCAAAAGAAAGAAAAGAGTTTTTACAGTAAAAACATATGAGTATGAACATGTTTTGTAGGATAACAAAATTAGTAATTGATTGTATTCTAATTGTAGAATTGAAAGTCGGGTATGTTAATTGGGTATGAACTACAGAGAATTGTAGTTTAAAAGTAATCAAATTGGTGGTTATTAGAGATTACAGTGTTCACTGTGTTTAACAAATGTCAAACATGGAGTTTTGTTTTAAAATAAGGTTTTCAAGGAATTTAGTTTTCTGTGATTATTGTTTAGTAATTTAAACTAGTATATGCATGTTGGTTAGTGCGTATATGTGTAATTTATATAAGTTATACATGTTAATTGGGGTTAATTGCTGTTAAAAATAAAGACAGTAACTTTGTTATGTTCTTCGTGATTGGGTTCTGCAAGTTTCGGCGCCCCAGCGCCAAAATTTGAGCCCCAGCGCCAAAAATCGTGCCCCGACGATAAAATTCGCACCCCAGCGCTGAAATTCGCACCCCATCGCCAATATCACGCCTCGACGCCACTGTATAGCCTAGTCCTCACGCCCCAGCGCCGAATTTGTAGTCTGACTTGGACAGTTTTGACCTCCTGTAGTAAAATAGTCATAACTTCCTCATACGAACTCCGATTGAGGTGATTCAAGATGATTCGGAATTAGGACGAGTAGACCTACAACTTTAGTTCTTTAAGTTTTTCAATTTGAGGTCATTACGATGGGTCAAAATGGTTATCTTTAGGACTGTTGTGTTTTCGGAGGCAATCGGAGGGCGTCGGACATGCACATATGCATGTGTAGTGCTCTTGATCATAAAAGATGATGTCCTAAATTATAAAACATGAATATTAGTAATTATAATGATGTTTAACATTAATACATGATGTATTAGATGAGTTATAGAAGCATAGTAATCATACACAAGAGAGGCAAATTGGGCGTGTGACGAATGAAGGTCGAAACGCCGTGCCATGTGTTAATGAACTTAAAAAGTGTTTCAATTCAATTGAAATGGATATTATAAGATATGGAATGGGTTTAATATAAAACCAATAAGTAGTCCTAGCAAGACTTAAGCACTTGAACTTTGAGTTTGACTAAGAAGAAATATAGTGAGTCATAAGTCGAAAAGTTAACACCATCTAATTGACCATTGTGTGCTAATTAATAGGAAAGATTATGAGATGTGGAGTAGAGTTTACATTACAATTGTTATGTGACTAATTGTTGATGTGTATGATTATATAATTGTGTAGGGCACGTGAAGTGCAGATAACTGTAAGTTGTTAAGCTATTATTGGTAAACAACGATCAAGGCAAGTCTTTCGGTTCCTATTTTCTACGTGGACTTGATGAACTGTTTTAAATTACATGATATGTTATGCATGTTGAATTATGAAATGTTAAAGTCAATATATGACTGCATTGTTTTGGCTAAGTAATGATGATTGAGTAAGAAACTCAATCTTTATATTTGCTATGTGAATTAAAAGCATGTATGCCATGTTACTCTAATGAGATGTATATCGGGCATGTTATTATGTGTTATGTGATGCATAAAAACTGTTAGACTTTGTTGGGATGTCGAGCTCACTCTTGCAAATAACCACTTTTGCAGGTCAAGATTTTAAGGTAAAGATATGTGCTAAGTGAGTTATAGAGATCTATATTCACGAAGATTACTTATGTTTTATGAGAAATGCATTTCATATTTTGAACGTAATATGTTGTTAAATTGTAAGTTGAGCTATCCAATGTATATGGATATTTAGTTATGATGTAAGACTTTGTATAGTCATTTTGTTGTAACGATTCATGATATAAGATTGAATCAAAGAGATGTAGTGTAAAGGTTGCGATTCAGGGCAAGAAAGAAGGATATGTATAAACGTTTTAAATATTCCGCTATTTTAGTGTTTTTAATATCGAATAATGATTTAAAATTAGAGATTTAATGTATGGTTATCAGAAATATGAATGTAGGGTTACCCAACTCCAATAATAAGGATGTAAGGTGATAATAAATAGACAATGTCTATAAAAAGAGAATGATAAAGAAGTTATGAATAGAGAGTTATGTTTAAGTGTGGTACAATTGTACTCTTTAATAGTTGATGTATGGTATCTGGGCTAAACGATTCCTTCATGGAGCGGAGGTATATACGAACTAGCAACTCGGAACCTAGTTTGTTGGTTGTTTGTGGGAAACCACTCAGCGTACCATATTGAAACTGTTAGAGACTCGATGTGTACCAAGTGTAGAAATGGACACGTATGATGAGAGTTTAGAACTTGAATGAAATTTTGAGCGATGTAAATGAAGTTAGAAATTCTTTAAGGAAGAATTGTTATATAAACAAGAATATTCAAAGAAGAATCTTGAAGAGATATAAAGATAAGAAATGGGAGTTTCCTAACTCCAATAGCCAAGATAACGAATAATGTCGTAAATGATGAAAAAGAGAAAGAATGAGGATCGTAAAACAAAACGATCACGAGTTAACAAAAGAATTTTAAGAGAGATGATTATAGAATAAGGTCACGACGTGATTGTTTAAGTTATAAAAGAAAGATGGTCTGTAATATTTGAATGATTATAGCTTAATGCTATGAAGATGGTGTACTATGAAATAGTACGAGATAACTCATGAGGAGTTATAGATGATGTGATACGAGAAATTCGTATCGAGCAAAGAGCAAGTTAAAAGAAAGATAGAGTTAGGTGGGATTTCAATTGAGAACTCATGTGATGGCTGAGTTGTACAAACCTTTGTATGGGCGAGGGTTTTGTGCTTGCACTCAGTTTATCACATTGATAATCATTGGAATGTTTATGTCGCGCTATTTGCTATATGCCTGTTGAGAAGGTGATTCTTTTCTCATGTGTATAACAGATAGGTAGAGTATAGTTAAAGAATATTATAAGGTTAAGTGAGAGTTCTTAAAACTCATACTTATGGTAAGTTCGTGACTCATAATTATATGGTATGTTTTTGAACCCCTCAGCGAATGGACGCCTATGGTCTGACTAGGATAAGTTCTTAAACTCATATGATTGTGGCAAGTTCCTGAACTCATAACGTGTGGTAAGTTTGATGAACTAGGGTATAATTAAGTGTGAATGGAGTATTGAGAATGGTAGGAATAGATAGACCTATTAAGCAATGGATCATTATAGAAAGTGGAGTTGATGGTGGAAGCATAGGTATTCTAAATCTACTAGCTATGCTAGACTTTCGAAATTTATTGACTTCGTGCTGATGTTTACACTTTTATTTTCTTGAAAAACATTGGATCAAATGATGGAACCAATGAGTTTTAACAACAATACTGTTATTCGTATGTCTATGCTAATTGCTTTGGCCAGACAAAAAATGATTTGCAATATATCAAAATGTATTTTATATCATTAATGCATCATGTAACCTGGTGCAAAGATGATAAAAACGATGGAGTAATCAATGCAGTATTACCTAGTGTTGGATGTGATCTAAGGATCGTCAGCCCACTATGGTATGATGTAGTATGATAAAGTCACCAAATGACGGAATCCTCAACGGACTGTAAATACAGTGCGGTATCATGACGTCATAAAAAGATTTTTGAGATTTCTTTAAGATATGAGAATACATATGTATGTATGTATATGTATATTTCGGTTAATGTTCGAGTTATTGTAGAGGTCTATGCTATTTGATTCAGCTAGACAAATATTGAAAGATGTTCATGAAATTCAAGAGTTTCTTGAGAAGTTATGCCAAACCAAATTATTTTGGTGCGAATTCAGATGTTGAAAAGCTGAGATGAACAACCCTATTATTAGGGGTTACGCTTAGTTTATACTTTGTGCTGAAATATTTGTGCACAATACATGTACGAAGGATTGATCCCCTAAGTACCTTTAAGTCATTATAGTCGTATAACTATAAAAGTTAAAGTTGAAAGATTACTTATAACTGTGGACAAGGTTCGTGGTCATTAGACCCTCAGTTGAATGCTTGCACTCTAAATTATGAGATGAACAACTCTTTTATTAGAGGTTACGCTTAGTTTATACTTTGCGCTAAAATGTTTGTGCACAATACATGTACAATAGGTTAATCACCTAGAGTACTTGCGGATGGTGTTTTCAGTCTTTGTGATTGATAAACATTCTGCCAAATAGGGTTTAAAGTGTGAAGAACCGGGGGTGAAGCACTATTAAACCTAGAGAATAGAGTTCATGGTCTTGTGACCCTCAGCATGATTTGGAATCTTTTAAATTCCTGAGTTATTCATACTACTTCCCAATTATTGAACAATTGTGGAAGATTCTTGTTATTCTGCATAATGGAAGTGAAAAAGGAAAGTAATCCTTAGAAAGAAGTGAGTCGTAGAATACGACACTGAATGATGAATATGTTGAATAAATGAGAAAAGAGATTTTGAAGTGAGAAGTAGATGAGTTATCAAAGAATAATGTGAAACTTTTAATAGAAAAGTTAATAATTGTAGAATGATCTTTGTGGAAAGAAAGTGGTTATAGAAACCAATGAATGAATGAAGTAGTGATGTAAAATCTACTTTGATAGAATGAATGAATAAAAATTAATAAATAAAATTTCGAGGACGAAATTCTTAGAAGAAAGGGTGAATGTAATATCTCGAGTGTTTATGATAGCGATTTCCGAGTGTTTATGATAACGATCCTTAGAAAAGGAAATGAATGGGTTAAAAGATATATAATATTCAGAATATAATTGAGTTCAAATAAAAGTTATGAAATAAAACCTAGAATTTGTTAGGTAATGAATGTAGTAGGAAATATAAAAATCTATATTTAGATAAAATGATAAAAGATTTCTCTAAGTTAATTGTTTAATTTTTGTCTTCGATTCTGGGGACAGAATCTTTGTAAGTAGGGAAGATTGTAACGAATGAGTGGTTTGAGTTGTGATTCTGAGGACAGAATCCTTATAAGGAGGGAATGATGTAACAATCCAGATTTTAATTACAATATTTAAATATTTAATGAATTATATAAATATTTAATGGATGTGTTTATCGTTGAATAAGTATTTGTTTATTTGATTTGATGTAATTTGATTATTTATTTGTTTAATAAATAATTAATGAGTTAGTATTCTAATTTAATTTAATAATTAAGTTAGAGAGTTATAATGATTAAATAAATTATTATATTATGCAATGAATTGTTATTAGAATTAATTAAATTAAGTATAAAAACTTAATTAGATAGAAGTGTGACAAATAACTATATTATAAGTGGTTATTAAAATAAATTAAAGTAGTTTTAATTTATTTTGCCAAACAAGGCTTAAGTTTATTAAGTCTCTCAGTTTTAAATTATTTTGCCAAACAAAGCTTTATGGCTTTTGTTTTTTTTTAATTTTGAATTAATAATAAAACAAATTAAATAAATAAAATATATTTATAATGGATATACGTTTATTATAGTGTAACTGATATATTTAGTATTGGAATTAAGGCCATATCGGTTTCTTTTATTTTACGTATACTTGAGTTATCATTTTTATTATTTGCTATCCTGAGGAAGAGAGAGTACAGAGAACTTGAGAGAGAATAGAGGGAGAAGCTGAGAGAAAGTCAAATAATTTCAAATAATTTATGTGGTGTCTAACAAGTATTTTTTTAAGAAAGAAAATGTATGTGGCTATAACTTTAATATATGTAAGTATATATATTTTACGTCATTATGCCTAAGTCTCTATGTTCTTCACTTACGTATAAAGTTTTTACAAAAGTTGTATGTAAATCATGTTTTAGAATTGGTTATGATGTTACATGTATTTGTAAAGATAATTGTTATAACTAGCATATATATATATATTTATATATATGACTGTATGCTAATTACGATCAAAAGAAAGAAAAGAGTTTTTACAGTAAAAACATATGAGTATGAACATGTTTTATAGGATAACAAAATTAGTAATTGATTGTATTCTAATTGTAGAATTGAAAGTCGGGTATGTTAATTGGATATGAACTACAGAGAATTGTAGTTTAAAAGTAATCAAATTGGTGGTTATTAGAGATTACAGTGTTCACTGTGTTTAACAAATGTCAAACATGGAGTTTTGTTTTAAAATAAGGTTTTCAAGGAATTTAGTTTTCTGTGATTATTGTTTAGTAATTTAAACTAGTATATGCATGTTGGTTAGTGCGTATATGTGTAATTTATATAAGTTATACATGTTAATTGGGGTTAATTGCTGTTAAAAATAAAGACAGTAACTTTGTTATGTTCTTCGTGATTGGGTTCTGCAAGTTTCGGCGCCCCAGCGCCAAAATTTGAGCCCCAGCGCCAAAAATCGCGCCCCGACGATAAAATTCACACCCCAGCACTGAAATTCACGCCCCAGCGCCAATATTGCGCCCCGACGCTACTGTATAGCCTAGTCCTCGCGCCCCAGCGCCGGATTTGTAGTCTGACTTGGACAGTTTTGATCTCCTGTAGTAAAATAGCCATAACTTCCTCATACGAACTCCGATTGAGGTGATTCAAGATGATCCGTAACGAGGACGAGTAGAACTACAACTTTAGTTCTTTAAGTTTTTCAATTTGAGGTCATTAAGATGGTTCAAAATGGTCATATTTAGGACAGTTGTGTTTTTGGAGGCAATCGGAGGGCGTCGGACATGCACATATGCATGTGTAGTGCTCTTGACCATAAAAGATGATGTCCTAAGTTATAAAACATGAATATTAGTAATTATAATGATACTTAACATTAATGCATGATGTATTAGATGAGTTATAGAAGCATAGTAAGCATACACAAGAGAGGCAAATCGGGCGTGTGACGAATGAACGTCGAAACAACGTGCCATGTGTTAATGAACTTAAAAAGTGTTTCAATTAAATTGAAATGGATATTATAAGATATGGAATGGGTTTAATATAAAACCAATAAGTAGTCCTAGCAAGACTTAAGCACTTGAACTTCGAGTTTGACTAAGAAGAAATATAGTGAGTCATAAGTCGAAAAGTTAACACCATCTAATTGACCATTGTGTGCTAATTAATAGGAAAGATTATGAGATGTGGAGTAGAATTTACATTACAATTGTTATGTGACTAATAGTTGATGTGTATGATTATATAATTGTGTAGGGCACGTGAAGTGCAGATAACTGTAAGATGTTAAGCTATTATTGGTAAACAACGATCAAGGCAAGTCTTTTGGTTCCTATTTTCTACGTGGACTTGATGAACTGTTTTAAATTGTATGATATGTTATGCATGTTGAATCATGAAATGTTAAAGTCAATATATAACTGCATTGTTTTGGCTAAGTAATGATGATTGAATAAGGAACTCAATCTTTATATTTGCTATGTGAATTAAAAGCATGTATGCCATGTTACTTTAATGAGATGTATATCGGGCATGTTATTATGTGTTATGTGATGCATGAAAACTGTTAGACTTTGCTGGGCTGTCGAGCTCACTCTTGCAAATAACCACTTTTGCAGGTCAAGATTTTAAGGTAAAGATATGTGCTAAGTGAGTTATAGAGATCTATATTCACGAAGATTACTTATGTTTTATGAGAAATGTATTTCATATTTTGAACGTAATATGTTGTTAAATTGTAAGTTGAGCTATCCAATGTATATGGATATTTAGTTATGATGTAAGACTTTGTATAGTCATTTTGTTGTAACGATTCATGATATAAGATTGAATCAAAGAGATGTAGTGTAAAGGTTGCGATTCAGGGCAAGAAAGAAGGATATGTATAAACGTTTTAAATATTCTGCTATTTTAGTGTTTTTAATATCGAATAATGATGTAAAATTAGAGATTTAATGTATGGTTAACGACTGAAGTTGAGATTTTAAATTGTATGGATTTTGGGGTCGTTACAGAACCGGTATCTAGTAAAGTATAAACTTCACAAGAATTCAAGATTAGCTTACCCGTGATCACCTCGTTCGGGTTTCTCGCATTTTGGCCAGTCACGACAAACGCTCTTCTAGGAACCGCTGATTTTGACTTATTCGGGACAGCTTTTGGAGTCACCATCCCCGCTGAACTTGGTTTTGCTACAGAACACTCTCGAGCTATATGATCCTCTTTTCCACAGTTATAACATACCTTAGATTGTTGTGGGTAGTTTGGGCTGATATGTCCCTCTTTCCCGCATTTTTAACATACGACCGGTGGTCGTTCTCCTCCCCTAGAAACAGTTGATGTTTGTGCTGACGTCTTCACGTTATCATTGTTGTACCTTCTCTTCTTGAAATCTCCTCCCGACTCGCTTCTTCTATTTTCATGGCCACGATTACCACCAGAGTGATTACCGCTTTTGTCTGTATTCCTTCCTCTTCACTGGTTATCATTGTTTCGATGACTGCTGTCACCGGTCTGACCCTGGTTGTTGTCCATCGGTTGAACATACTCATTATCTTGCTCTAATAATTGAGTCATGTTTACAACATCTGAATATAAAGAAAATTTATGAGAGATAAGATATTACCGAATCTCTGGTTTTAGACCTCTCAAAAATATCCTCGTCATACGTTCCTCATTCTCCACCAAATGAGGTGCAAACCTGGATAACTCCGCGAACTTCGCCTCGTACTGGGACACCGTCATGTTATTTTGTTCTAGTCTAATAAACTCTACCTCCTTCATATGACAAATACTTTTAGGAAAGTACTTGTCATTAAACAGTTTCTGAAACGTTTCCCAAGACATGCTGAGTGCAGCTGGATGGGTACGTTTCACAGATTTTCACCAGTAATCTACCTCATTACGGAACATAAAAGTGGCGAATAGAACCTTCTGTTCCTCCGTGCATCTCAAAACATCGAATATCTTGGTAATTTGCTTGACCCACGTCTCTGCCTTAATTGGATCCGACTTTCCCCAGAATTCTGGTGGTCCCAACTCTTTGAACTGCTTGGCTATGACAAACCGCGTGTTGCTATCATTTTCACCCGTATTCTGCAGACGAGTCTCCCTCGTCTGCTTTTGCATAAAGTGCAAAAAGCTTCTAAACATCCCATCGTTCATCGTCTGATCAGTGGTGTTGTTTACAGGAGGAATATTATCTTCCTGTTGCACGTTCCCCTGGGTAGTGATTAAAGGTGTCTCCACGGTCTCATTTACTCCATTGTTAACGTTCTCGGCTGTCATTCTCAAATACTGCCATAAAATAAGGGTTAATTAAACAAATTAACATATTACATAATATTCCCATATTATGACCGACCAACAATTAAGCTTAGGTAGGACACACTAGCGAAGGATTTACTCGTCTCTCCCCTCCTAGTTCTATTCCCCGATCTCCGTCAGAGACCATATCCCTAAGCTCTGATACCAACTGTGACACCCCCAAAATAGGTATACATCACCCATTCTGAGTCGCCAAAAACATGGTATAGAAACAAATACAACTTCATTAAAATAATTGTCGTGCAAAATACGACAACATAAGTACTGTGAATTTAAATACAAATATTATCTTCTAGACAATATTCACTCTCAAAGAAGTCCTCATTACAATTATTGAAACATTATTCTATAAAATAGTGAGGATTGCTAACACAACTGACTGGAAACATCACTCCACACCCCGACTAGTTTCCGTTATATTCTCGCCTCCTGAGAAAAATGGAACAAAAAGGAAAAGGGTGAGCTCAAATAGCCCAGTAAAGAATATTATGACTAAGATAATATACAACAACTTATCATTAGTCTTCAACAGGAAAAAATTTGATAAAATATAATAGACAACAAGTTTTAGATCAACAACTACAGCGGAAACAGCAAACCATTAGAAGAGTCAAGTAGAGAATTAATTCTACTATCTTCTAAGATTTAAAAGCTCATCAATGATATTTTATCCCTGTAACATCAATCAAAATACATCTTGAATCAAATATTCATCTTTGCACTACAGGCCAAAGATATTCATTTGTATCACCAGTTGGTCATGTTCATCTAAACACCTGTTCATCTTTGCACTACGGGCCAAAGATATTCATCAGTTAATCATTCATCTTTGCACTACGGCCAAAGATATTCAGTAATATCATCATTTAGGACTGAGGATGATGAAAAATATCTTAAAGAAAATGAATCCAATGAGACAGAAGGACAAAAATTAGGGATTCGTATTACAGTTTATCCAAGTGCAATAATACTTCATAACAACCAATTGTGAAGTAGAATTCAAAAATAAAGATCAAAACATGGATACAATCAAAGATAGTAACCATAATAGACATTTTGGACAAAAAGAAAAATGTTTATTTTTCGATGAATAGTGTCGTATTCGTGAATAGTGTCGTATACGTGAATAGTAACCCGATACAAAAAGTTCTAAATTTGATAAAAAGTTCAAACCAATATTTTGGCATAATGATATTGAAGAAAATAATATCATTAAAGAAGAAAATAACATCCCTTACCTCAAAAGAACCGTACTTCCAGCTGAAATATCAGGTATAAGGCTGAAGAAAACTTGCACTGTTGAATAGCAACTCACAAAGTATCTAAATACTCACAAAATACGCTCGATAATATAGAGAGAGAAAGAGAAAAAACTTGTTTCTGGTGTGATTTTCAATTCTAACTTAGCACTCTATTTATAGGAAACTGTTAGAACGCCAAAGCAGACTGAACCTGTAACCTGATAGCTTTACCTGCTACTATTCTCACCCACCAAATTTGAAATAAAATTCCAGCACATTTCTTCACCAATCATAGGTAGGGCCCACTCATTCTAGAATTTTCACCAAAATAATAAATTCAGAAACTTCAACAATTTTTGAACCAGTCACCTCTTAAAATTCATAATAATTCATACGTTCATTTTTAACAGTTCAAAATTTGTGGACATTTACTCAACTTATATATGTATAACATATCCAAAAATCACAACGATTCAACGGTCGGATTAAAAAATATAACTCACGCAATATAGCTCAAGAACACTGATTTTTCGAATTATGAGTCCTTCGGACCAGTTTTCTTCATTTATAACCACATAAAATAAATAAATCCATCATTTATATCCACATAAAATAAATATTTCCTTTATCATATAAATCAATAATTAATTATTCATAATAATATTACAGAATTACAATTATGACAACCAGGTCGTTCTCAGGAAAGAGGGGGCTTTCCAATAAAGATTTCTCCTTACCGGCACGTAATTAGGTGAACAAACATCTCCTTAGACGGAACTTCCTTAGATATTGCCAATAATGCTATCTAATAATATTATTCAAATAATATGAATTATTGATTTGATAATGGAGATACTGTGCAGTGATAATTATTGAAACAAAAATATCAACGCAATAATTATTGAATCAATAAAATAAAATATTGAACAGTAATTACTGTAACAATTATTGAGTAGTGCCTTCTTACGTAAGGATCAATAATTCATCAATATTGTGCAAAATTGTGTGCTACTATGCAACCACGCATATTATTGTATTTTAACCACCGGGTATTCCAACAGTATTAACGGTAACAACTACGCCGTTATTTATAAAAACTCAAATTTATCGTTTTCTTCATCCGACCGTTTTTCATTATGGGGCCCACAAATGGTTGCACCGTCGTACGAATATTCTCCAACAGCAAGAATATTCCACGACCAAATGAATATTCCCCGACAACAATGAATATTTTATAACCACTTGCTTATTTTGTAAAGTTTGCACATTTCACCCATAACCACAACATTATATCAAATTAACACCTTATTATTCACAATAATAATTAGAGAAAAATTCAATTTTATTCCTTAAAAAGTTGGGGTCTTACAGTTTGGGGGTATTTGATGAGTGAGATTTATACCCCACGAATCGGATACTTTATGACTTAAATAGTTGCCTGATCTCATATAGTTTATATGTTTTTATATGATTATAGTGTTATTGTGCTTAATTGACATATTACAGGGCTTATCAGGTGTTTTCTAGCATTCAGGGGTAAAACGGGCATTTTATGTATAACCGCGCTACGGCGCCAATGCCCAACTTATGGGCCGCACCGCAGCACCACCTTCATTGCCCAGCTGACATCACCATGGCGCCGCAGCGCCAATGACTCTATGTAGACTCGCGCCGCAGTGCGAGCTCCGTGTTTTCTAAGCACACGTGGCGCCGCAGCGCCACTCATAGGCTTAATGCCAGCGCCGCAGCGCCACCTCCGGTGCCTAGGCAGAGACCAAGTGTTTTTGAGCTAGCGAACGAAGGGAGGCGTATATAACAGAGGAGGGCTCTACATCTCAAAATATCAAACATCCTATATCATATTTTCCCATAGATTAGCTTAGGTTAGTTTTCTTCTGTAATTTCTCTTTCTTTCTCTTAGTTGATGTCTGTAAATATAGATTAGGTAGATTAGGGAAAATTTTGGCTTTTCTTTGGAGCATCAAGAGCAGTGAGCTACACGGACTGAAGAGCTAGATTTGAGCAGAATGCTTAGAGATTGAAGGGCTTTGACAGAGTTTCTTCTTATCTATTAATTATCTTTGATTTTGTAATCCATAAACGTTATCTTTATTATTACTTGTATTTTGTTCAATAGCTATGAACTGAATATTGGCTCTGAGGTTATAATGGAACCCTTTGTTATTTAAATTGACTGTCTTATCTCTTTGGTTGGCACCATATAATTTGGTTCGATATATTTATGCTTAATGATTCTCACTAAGACATTAGTGATGATTTTGGTAATTTACATGATATCGACAGAATGATTGTTGGTTTACACCTGAATATATTGGCATGTGATTGTGGGTTTTGACTACAAAAGTTGTGCGTAGAATAGACATATCTCTATGCGCCACGTGCGACCTTATTGAGAACTTATGCTTAATTCCTTGTTATGATTAATTCGCATAGACATATGTAGGACTGCATCTAGCTTGGACGTTCTTTTCCGTTTTATTCCCTTTTGGGTGGATCTGGAGAGGATATGTTTGTGCATACCTCGACAGAGGTGCATAAGCACCTGTGTGTTCTCGATCGACAAATTGTCTTGACCATTAAGACCAAAGAGAGAAGGGTAGCTAGTTTGATGAAGCATAGCACGCCAGGTGATCGACAGAATGCCTGTGTGGGGTGAAGTTATAACCTTAGCATGTGATTCCTTAGATTACCATTCGTTATCTATTTACTTGCTTTGTTAATTAGTTAACTAGTTTAATCACACTTCCATTTACTGCTGTTCGAATAAGATTTTAGCGATACATAGTCGGTATTTGGTAAATATTAGACATAGTTTCTCGTGGGTACGACACACTTCTTATCACTGTATTACTTGTTAGACCGCGTATACTTGCGCGTGTTTAGTGATCGGTTTTCTGACCATCAGTTACGAGTGCGACGTTGTTAACACAAAGAACCATTTTGTATGACTTACAAATGATAGAGATAGAGTTAAAGACTCTAGTGACCCACGCGATGATGTCAAATATACGAGTGGAACCGACTTTAGTCGATAAAGTTAGAGCTACTCAAGCTACAGACCCGGAGTTGATGCATATAAAGAAAAAAGTACAAGAAGGTGTTATTCCAAAAGCAAGAGTCGATGAAGAGAGGAAATTTCAACCCTCGATTTATTGTTCTATTTGAAATCCTCGATCGAGTAGAAACTATGCCCTATAGACTCGCCTTACCGCCAAGTATGTCTCCTGTACATAACGTTTTTCACATATCTATGCTACATAAATATGTGAACGACCCGAACCACATTATTGAATTAGAACCAGACGAGATAGCAGAAGATTTAACGTATGAAGAGGTACTTGTTAAAATCTTGGATAAGAAGGAACATATTTTACGTTCAAAGGTTATACCTCAAGTCAAAATTTTGTGGAGAAACCACGATATTGAGGAAATGACCTGGGAGTTAGAATCTGAAATAAAAATAAGGTATCCTCACCTCTTCGACATACTAGGTACGTACACCAATTTTGAGGAAAAAATTTCATAAGAAGGGGAGGTTGTATGACCCCAACTTTTATGAATAAAGATTTAATTTTCTCTAAATATCATTTTGAGTAATAAGGTGTGGATTTGATATAATGTTATAGTTGTGGGTAATATTTATAAATTTTGTAAACTAAGCAAGTTGTCATAAAATATTTATTTGGTCGGGGAATATTAGTTTTATCAGAGAATATTCGTACGAAGGCACAATTATTGGTGGACCCCACAACGGAATTACTGTCAGAGTTAGAAAACGACAGAAATAACTTTTTATAAAAATAACGGCAAAACTTTTATCGTTAACTGTTGAAATACCCGATGATAAAAGTACAGTAATACGTGTTGTTGCATAGTAGCACACGGTATTGTACAATATCTTTGATTATTGATGCTTACGTGAGAAGTCACTCAGTTTTATTCAATTATTACCACAGTAGTTGATGCATAGTATCTCATATTATTGATTCAATTATTATCACAGTATCATCTGCACAATATTTTATATTATTAAATCAATAATTGAGACGACACAATTATTTATATTATTATTTATATTATTGACAATGTCTAAAAAGTTCTCTCGGTTAAGGGGTTTGGTCACCAAATTGCGCGCCGATAAGGAATTGCACGCCAATAAGGAGAAGTCCTTATCGGAAAGCCCCATCTTTCCTGAGAATGATCTAGTGTTAATATTGTGAGTTATATAATACTCCTTCCGTCCCAAATTATCTGTTATTTTAACAAAAAAAATTTGTCCCACAATATCTGCTTTTTTAAGATTTCAATGCATTTTTTCTCTTTGTTTTCTAAGTTTGCCCCTTTACCCTAATTAATGATAGTCATTATTCTCATTCATGGCTCTCCTCTTTTTTAAGCATCTTTTCATATTCCCACCAATAAGGATTCATGCGCAAAAAACAAAAAAGTCAGCACATAAGGATATTTTAGTATTTTTATCACACATATTGGTATGTGTGTGGAACTCTAAAAAAGCAGATAATTTAGGACGGATGGAGTATTAATGATGAATAAATGTTATTAAAAATGATTTTAGTGAAGTCAAGTGAATTGAGATAAATAGAGGGGTTTTTTATGAAGTATTTGTTATAAATTTGGCTTATTACATGGACTACCACTTACTCATTTTTTAAAATCGTCGGTAGAAAGTTATCTCAGTTTTATTTTTTTACTTTTATATATATATATATATATATATATATATATATATATATATATATATAATGTGTGTGTGTGTGTCGTGTGTGTAATTATATATATATTATATTTTATTTAAAGTTTTCGTTTTATTAGAAAATTTTATTGCATAGTATTTGCATAGTGCAGCAATATATTAAAATCAAAATTATTTTGCAGAAATCGTCCGTGAAAAACTTATGTTCACCTGTGATTTTCTAAATTCAAATAGTATCTTGTCATTCTCCTATAAATAGGATGGTCAGTTTAGAAATGAAAATCACATCAGAATTAAAGAATTCTTCTTCTATAATATTGTGTGTATTTTTTTTTAGTTTAAAGAAGATTTGAGTGTAGAAAATAGTACAAATTTTCTTCAAGAATATCATCGCCCTACCAGTCAGAAGTACTCTCCTTTTAAAGAAAAGGATATTATTTATTTCATATTCAAAAGAGATATTATTTTTCATATTCGTAAGAATATTATTTCGTTCAATATTCGTAAGGAATATTATTTTTGTTCAATATTCTTAAGGAATATTATTTTCATTTAATATTCATAAGGGATATTATTTTTGTTCAATATTCATAAGAAATAATATTTTTTTTTATACTCTGTAGTATGTAATTAATATTATTTCGTTTCATATTCCTAATTCTACACTTATTTTGATAAGTATTGCTTTTATCTCTTTGAAATTAGTAGAATAACCTTAAATTTTGCGCTTCATCTAATATCTTTTCACAAGAATTTTTTCTAAACATTCTTGTTAAATTTTAATCTTTTCATATCGGGGTACTATTCACAAAGTACTATTCACGGAGTACTATTCACCCGGGGTACTATTCACGATAAAAATTGATTTCTTTTCTCTCCAAATTATTTTTGATACATAAATATTATTCTTGAATTTTACTCTACAAAGCAGTTATCATGTTGACAATTTGGACATTTTTTCTGGATAAATTAAAAATCTTTAATATTTATCATTGATTTCGTTTGATTGATGCTTATATCATTGTCATCATCCTCATGTTTATATTGTCATAAAAGTCATCTTTGGCCCGTATTGCATTCATAGACTGTTGATTGATATGCTTATGACCATGAATTATGTATCGGTATAATTATGACCTGTAATGTTACAAATGATGTGGTAAAGATCCTCATTGGCCCGTAGTGTATTGATGGACAGTTGTTGGCATGATCATGACCATTGGTGATAATAACGAATATCCTTGGCCCGTAATGCATGGATAATTCGTGGATGTGATACTAATGAATATCCTTGGCCCGTAGTGCTTGGATAATTCAGTGATATGGATTATTTATTGAGCTGTGTTACAGCGATAAAATATTGATGCTGAACTTTTAAATCATAGAAGATAGTAGATATCATGCTCTACTTGACTCTTCTATTAGATTGTTTGTTCCGCTGCAGTTAAACTTGTTGTCTATTGTATTATATCAATTTAATATTGTTGAAGGCTAACGATAATTTATTCTGTATTATCTTAGTTATAATATTCTTTACTGGGCTAGTTGAGCTCACCATTTTCTTTCATTGTTCTCTTCAGGAAATGAAAATATAGTTGGGACTAGTCAGGGAATGAAGTGATGGTCCAAGATGGTTGCTATAGTAGTCTTCACTATTCTATAAAATAGTGTGATAATAATTGTAATGAGGACTTATTTTTAGTTTGGATATTGTTTAGGAGATAATATTTGTATTAAAACTCAAAACTTGTGTTTTGTCATATTTTTTTTACGACAGTTAATAGTTGTATAAATGAAGTTGTATTTGATTTCTGTACCATATATTTGGCGACTCAGAATAAATTGTGTATACCTATTTTGGGGGCGTCACAACCTTTTTTTATTTTTAATTTATTTTAAAGATGGAAGGAGTATTATTAGTCGTTGATGATTGTAAACTCAAATATTGATTAATTTACCCTTAAATGAGACCAATTCCTTATATATTTATCATATACTTACTTATATTGTCCATGACTCTATGATACATGATAATTACAAAATAAAATATAGCTTAATTTTACAAGTATATATGATGGTTTATAAACATAACAGATAAAAACACTTGCTAAAATTGTTTATTTTTGTGAGTTTTTAGATTTCCATATTATACTATTGGGTAGATATTTGATAGTGACTAGATAAATTATGTGGACTTTGAGGACGTAAATGGTTATTTAAAAAAAAATCTAGCTTATGTACACGTCAACTAAGAAGAAAACTAATATTATGTACACTCATCTTGATGACGGACAAAAGGAACAAGTTAATTGACCCGTTCTTTTAAAAAGGGTAAAGATTTGCAGAGTACGGTGGTGTTTGTTTGTGTTTAAATGCCTCTTAATTTATATTTTTTAATTTATATGCTTTTGATTCGGTCAAAGACAAATTTTGTTTGGTAAAATTTTTTTCCCTCTTAATGCCTTTTAATCGTTATGACATAAATTCAAATCCTAACTATTAAGAATTACTTCTTAATAGTTTATTTAAAATTTATAGACAAAAATAGCCATAATAAATATTGTACTCCTTCAATTTCAAATTTTAAGATCATTCAAATAAAAATTTTAAATAACTCAGAGGGTTAAAATGGTAAAATAGTGTCATTCAGATGTTTTACACTTTAGTTATCAAACAGATTTTTAGATTCAGATTCTATTTCATTCAGATGATCTAATTTATTAAGATGTATTAACCATTAATCAGATCTTATGTAAGACCCCAAAATTTATGAATAAAGATTTAATTTTCTCGAAATAATTTTTTAAATATTATGGTGTAGATTTGAGATAATGTTATAGTTGTGGGTAATATTTATAAATTTTACAAAGTAAACAAGTTGTTATATAATATTTGATTGGTCGGAAAATATTCGTTTTAACAGAGAATATTCGTACAACGGCGCAATTATTGGTGGACCCCACAACGGAATTATTGTCGAAATAAAAAAACGATAGAAATATCTTTTTATGAAAATAACGACGAGAGTTTTACCGTTAACAGTTAAACTACCCGGTAGTAAAAGTACAGTAATACATATGGTTACATAGTAGCACACGGTATTGATTATTGATGCTTACGTGAGAAGTCACTCAGTTTTGTTTAATTATTGCTGCAGTAATTGCTGCATAGTATCTCACGTTATTTGATTCAATTATTGTCAATATTTTATATATTATTAAATCAATAATTGAGACGATACAGTTATTTATATTATTATTTACAATATTGACGATGTCTAGAAAGTTCTGTCGAGGAGAGGTTTGGTCACCTAATTGCGCGCCAATAGGGAGAAATCCTTATTGGAAAGCCCCCTCTTTCTTGGAAACGATCTGGTTGTTAAATATTGTAAATAATAATAATAATAATGAATAAATATTGTTAAAAATATTGAAGGGATTTTTTATGAAGTATTTGATGTAAATTTTGCTTATTTTATGAACTCCCATTTACCCATTCTTCAAAATAATCGGTAGAAAATTATTTATTATAATAAAGGTAGGGCCCACGAAAGAAAAATGAATATGGAATGGGGGAGAAAGAACTGATTCACGGGTGGAGTTCAATATATATATATATATATATATATATATATATATATATATATATATATATATATATATATAAAATAAGTTTTGTTTTATTAGATTATAAATAGAATATATTATATTTTATTTAAAGTTTTCGTTTTATTAGAATATTTTATTGCATAGTGCTGCATAGTAAAATCAAAATTTTTCAGAAAATCAGCCGATTCAGTCGTCCGTGAGATTTCTCTTGTGCAGTCCATGAATAAATTCTAAATAGTATCCTTTCCATTCTCCTATAAATAGGATGCTTAGTTAGAATTGAAAATCACACCAGAATCAGAGAATTCTTCTTCTATAATATTGAGCGTATTCCTTTCGAGTTTTAGAAAGCTTTGAGTGTAAAAAATAGTGAAAGTTTTCTTCAAAAATACCCCCGCTATACTAGTTGGAATACTCTTCTTTGTAAGGTAAGGGGTATTATTTATTTCACATTCTGAAGAGATATTATTTTTCGTATTCATATGAATATTATTTCCATTCAATATTCATAAAAAATTTTATTTCGTTCAATATTTGTAAGAAATATTATATTCGTTTAATATTCATAATGAATATTGTTTTCATTTAATATTCGTAATGAATATTATTTTTGTTTAATATTCGTAAGGGATGTTATTTTTGTTCAGTATTCGCTTGAAATAATATTTTCTTTCATACTCTGTAGTATGTAAGTAATATTATTTCGTTTCACATTTCGAATTCTACACTCGTTTTGTTATAGTTTTGGTCTATACTCTATAAAATTAGTAGAATATCCTTTATATTTGTACTTCACCCAGTATCTTTTCATGAAAATATTATTCTGAGTATTCTTGATAAGTTTTAACTTTTTCATACCGGAGTACTATTCACGGGTTATTATTCACGAAGTACTATTCACAGGATACTATTCACTCGAGTACTATTCACCCGGTGTACTATTCATGATAAAAATTGATTCATTTTCAGTCCAAATCATTTTTGGTACAATATTATTCTTGAATTTTACTCCACAAAGCAGTATCATGTTGACAATTTGAACGCTATTGAATTCTGGATAAATTAAATTATAAATCTTTAAAATTTATCATTGAACTTGTTTTATTAAATTATTATGTCATTGTCATCATCATCATGCTTATATTGTTATGAAAGTCATCTTTGGCCGTAGTGCATAGATGGACTTGGTATGATTATTATCAGGGATTATTCGGTATAATCATGACCGTAATGTTATAAATAATGTGGTAAAAGTCCTCATTGGCCCGTAGTGCATTGATGTACAGTTTTTAGTATGATTATGGTCATGGATTCTCTTCGGCCAAGGGTGCATGGATAATTCGTGGTCGTGATACTAAAGAATATCATTGGCCCGTAGTGTAGGGATGATTTGATGATGTGGATTATTTATTAAGATGAGTCTTAGCGATAAAATTGTTGATAAATTCTTTTAAATCATAGAAGATAGTAGATATCATACTCTACTTGACTTTTCTAATGGATTGCTTATTCTTCTGCAGTTGTTGATCTAAAACTTGTTGTCTATTATATTCTATCAGTTGTTATACTGTTGAAGGCTAAGGATAATTTATTTTGTATTATCTTAGTCATAATATTTTTTACTTGGCTAGTTGAGTTCACCATTTCTTTTACTGTTCTCTTCAAGAAATGAGAATATAGCTGGACTAGTCGGGGAATGGATTGACGGTCCAGATGGTTTTATTAGTAGTCCTCACTATTCTGTGAAATAGTGTGATAATAATTATAATGAGGACTTATTTTGAGTTTGAATACTGTCTAGAAGATAATATTTATATTAAAACTCACAGCTCATGTTGTATATTTAAGTTTGTATTTGTATTTTGTACCATGTATTTGACAACTTAGAATGGGTGATGTATACCTATTTTGGGGGTGTCACGTCTTAATTACTCAGTTTTATCAAATCCTACCTAAGAATGAATAAATAATTAAATTGTGGGTGTATTTCTCTCTATATATAATGTGTTATATCCCCAATTTCTTTTAAAAAGTATTTTGTGTGGTCTAATTTATATGACATTTTTTTACTTTTCAAGGACAAAATTAAGATTTATTTTTAGTTTTCCTTGAGTATAATATGTATGTTGAGACATGCACAAATAGGTCGCATGTCCTGATCTAGACCTGTCAGACATTAATCATTCACCAAGCCAGGCCAAGCTCAGGCTTATATGAAAGAAGGCAATGTCAGGCCAGTTCGAATAATTGAGCTAAAAACTTGGTCTGAGGAAGCCTACTAACCAGGTCCTAGCAAGACCAAAGGTCAATCCAAGTTAGGTCGTTCCATTTGACTTCCATGCTTGACCTCAAAATTTAAGTCTTGAACTCTCCTCTATTTATAAAACAAAGGTAGGACAAGAAAATACTTGAAAAGTCCAAATAGAGAAACAAATATGACCATCATAGAAATACTCACTGAACTTGGCAGCATCCTCGAACTGTGACTAGAAATCACAAACTAGAGACCAGTTTTTTAAGAATGACCTTAAGGCAGAATGTTAAACTCCTATCCAAGAGGAAAGGACAATCACTATGTGGGTTATCGCTATATTTATTAGAACAAGACATCACTCTGGCGTTAAAGGCAAAGGCACTAGTAACTTGTTTCGGAATTCTCAAGTGGGCTGGTTTGCTTAAAATTGTACACTTATTTTGGCTATTTTGGCTCCAGGGTGATTATAGAATCTTAATCCAGGATTTTGAATGTGATCTTGCTGGTCATTTCCAAAATCTCCACTGCTAGAAAGAAACATAAACCAGGAAAGATCGATCCTTCTAGTTATTTCCAAAATCTCCAATGCAAATAATGAGCAAAACCAAAGCTAGTTTAATTATTTCAAGTACTTCAAATCTGATATATAGTAAATGAAACTGAATACAGTTAACATATATGTTAAGCCAAGGGTAAAGGTGAGGCTCAATTCTAGGAAAAATGTAATGTGATAAATCCATTGGGTTTGAATATGCATACACCACAGACTCATTAAGTGGCAGTTCTAATTTAATTGCAATATTGCCAATTTGTAAAGAATATGCAGGTGCTTCACTGCACATAATAACTGAAAATAATGGAAGATTTCATGACAACAGTTTGTGGAGAATTGAAATGGAATCACTTACTTATTATCATCTGAAAAGTTTCATTACAAAGATCCCCTAAACTATATTACATCATTCTATTTATACCATCTGTTTTTCTTAGAAATAAAGTTAACCTAACAACTAACCATAGTTAATTATAAGTAACTATAGTTTATAAGTTAGCTAACTGTCACTGTCATGTGATCAACATTATTCCTGTGTTTCTCAGCATCATCATAAAGACTAGCTGTATCAACAGTTCTATCATCGTTCCTTCCACTCCTTGTATTAAGTATGCTTAAGCATTTGATCAGTTTCACTCCCTTAGTAATAGGTTGCTGTGTTTGTGTTGCTGTTGCTGCTGTTGGTGTTTGTGTTATTGTTGCTGCTGTTGAAATCAATTGTGGTGCATTAATTACACTATCCTTAATATCCCCCCACAACAAGGATTCCACATATGCAACTTGGAAATGAAAGTCCAATAAGAATATCGAGCTACAAGTTTGGTGAAAATGTTTGCCATTGAGCTTTAGTGGAAATGAAAACTGGTTGTATAATCTCTTCAAGAACCTTATCTCTCACAAAATGACAATCGAGTTCAATATGCTTGGTGCAAACATGTTGAACTGGATTAGATGCAATGTTGATGGCAGCACTATTATCAACATGAATAATTGTTGTCTTGGAAACCTTGACCTGTAAATCAGCTAATAAACCATGGAGCCATAATAATTCATAAGTAGTCATGGCTAAGGCTCGATATTCAGCTTCAGTAGATGAACGAGAGACAACTATATGTGAAACAACCCAGGTCAAATCTCGAGTCCAGAACAAATCTCAGGTCAAATTCCAAGTCCGAATCGAATCAAATCCATCCAAATAAGGCCTCAAACCACTAGCCCAATAGTATCTTCTTGGGTCATCTTAGCCCACCACAGGCTCCCAAAAGGTCATGGCTTGAAGGTACTATTGGTAGTAACTTATTTCCTTATATGCAGATAAATTTTTCTCCTATCTTTCGATGTGGGACTGGGGTGTTACAGTATGTTTCTTTGTAAGACCCAAACTTTTTATAAATAAAATTAAATTTCCTCTATTCATTATTTTAAATTAATAAAGTGTTAATTTGATATAATGCTTTGGTTATGGGTGAAATGTACAAATTTTGCAAAATAAGCAAGTGGTTATAAAATATTCATTGTTATCGGGGAATATTCGTTTGATCGTGGAATATTCTTGTTATCAGGGAATATTCGTACGACGGCGCAGCCATTTGTGGGCCCCATAACGGAAAACGGTCGGATGAAAAAAATGACAAGTATGAGTTTTTATAAATAACAGCGTAATTATTACCGTTAACACTGTTGGAATATCCGGTGGTTAAAATACAGTAATACGCGTGGTTGCACAGTAGCACACGGTATTGCACAGTATTTTTAAATTATTAATTCTTACGTAAGAAGGCACTACTCAATAATTATTACAGTAATTACTGTTCAATATTTTATTTTATTGATTCAATAATTGTTGCGTTGATATTTTATATTATTGTTATTTTAATAATTGTCACTGCACAGTATTTCTCATTATCAGATCAATAATTCATATTATTTGAATAATATTATTAGATAACATTATTGGCAATGTCTAAGGAAGTTCTGTCTAATGAGAGGTTTGGTTACCTAATTGCGCGCCAATAAAGAAAAATCCTTATCGGAAAGCCCCCTCTTTCCTGCGAACGGCCTGGTTGTCATTATTGTGATTTTGTAATATTATTTGTAAATAATTAATTATTGATTTATATGATAAGAAAATATTTATTTTATGTGGATATAAATGGAGGAATTTTTAGAAAAGTGACAATGATTGAAAATTGATATTTTATCTTTTCTGATAAAATAATTCATTCAAATATATTATTATAATATTACATTATAATAGTATGTTGTGATAATATAATAGTATAATTTTTATAATTTAAATGGTAATATTATTATATTTTTTTGGCATGTGAATTCAATGGAGTAAAAATGATCAAATTGAATTAGTTTTCAAATTGAATTTGAATTCTTTTATTTTCTTCAAAAACATGTGATAAATGGGGTGGGTGAGCAAAGTTGGAAAAGCTTGATTCAAGTTAGGTGTGTTGGGAGAAAAAAATCACCCGCATGAAAGATTTGTTAGGAATGGTGGGCTAACATTTCCTATTAAATAGGATGCTTAGTTAGAAATGAAAATCACACCAGAAACATAAGTTTTCTCTCTCTATATTATCGAGCGTATTATTGTGAGTATTTTTCTTGAGTATAAGAATACTTTGAGCGTAGTTTTTCTGTAAGATTTTCTCAGAATAATATCCGATATTCTAGTCAAATTCAGTTTCTACTAAGGTAAATGATATTATTTTATTGCTTCTATAATACGTGAAATGATTAGAAATTTCGTTTCATCTAATATCATTTCATAGAAATATTGGTCCGAACTTTTTATCAAATTTGAAACTTTTCATGACGGGTACTGTTTACGGGTACTGTTCATATAGTATTGTTCACTGGTACTGTTCACGGGTACTGTTCACAAAATTAAAAAAATAATTTTTTTCTCCTTCCAAGTTATCTGTTGTGACCCTTATTCTTGAAATTTAATTCATGTTTTGATCTTCATTCTTGAATTTTACTCCACTATGGTTTATGATGGAGTATTTTTTGGAACTTGGATAAACTGTAGTACGAATCCCTAATATTTGTCTTTTTGTCTCACTAGATTCGTTTTCTTTAATATATTTTTCATCATCCTCAATCCTAAATAATGATATTACTGAATATCTTTGGCCTGTAGTGCAAAAATGAATGATTAACTTGTGAATATCTTTGGCTCGTAGTGCAAAGATGAACAGGTGTTGAGATGAACATGACCAACTGGTGATATAAATGAATATCTTTGGCCTGTAATACAAAGATGAATATTTGATTCAAGATGTATATTGATTGATGTTACAGGGATAAAATATTGATGATGGACTTTTAAATCATAGAAGATAGTAAAATTCATTCTCTACTTAACTCTTCTAATGGATTGTTGTTTTCGCTGCAGTTGTTGATCTTAAATTTGTTGTCTATTATATTTTATCAGATTTTTCTCTGTTGAAGACTAATGATAATTTGTTGTATATTATCTTAGTCATAATATTCTTTACTAGGCTAGTTGAGCTCACCCTTTTCTTTTTTGTTTTATTTTTCTTCTCAGGAGGTAAAAACATAGCAGGAACTAGTCGGGGTATGGAGTGATGGTTCATGATAGTTGTTTTAGTAGTCCTCACTATTTTATAAAATAGCGTATCAATAATTGTAATGAGGACTCCTTTTGAGTTTTAATACTGTCTATTAGACAATATTTGTATTTAAACTCACAGTATATGTGTTGTCGTATTTTGCACAACAATTGTATTAATGATGTTGTAGTTATTTCTGTACCATGTATTTGGCGACTCAGAATGGGTGATGTATACCTATTTTGGGGGCGTCATAGTTGGTATCAGAGCTTAGAGATATGGTCTCTGGCGGAGATCGGGGAATAGAACTAAGAGGGAGAGACGAGCAAATCCTTCGCTAGTGTGTCCTACTTAAGCTTATTTGTTGGTCGGTCATAATATAGGGATATTATGTGATATGTTAATTTATTTAATTAACCCTTATTTTATGGCAGTATTTAAGAATGGCAGCTGAGAATGTTAACAATAGAGAGTATGAGACCGTGGAAACACCTTTAATCACAAATCAGGAGAACGTGCAACAAGAAGGCAATATTCCTCATGTAGACAACACTACCGAACAAACGATGAATGATGGGATGTTTAGAAGCTTTTTGCAGTTTATGCAAAATCAGATGAGAGAGACTCGTGTACAAAATTCGGGTGGAAATGATAGCAACGCGCGGCTTATCACAACCAAGCAGTTTAAAGAGTTGGGACCACCAAAATTATGGAGAAAGCCAGATCCGATCAAGGCGGAAACGTGGGTTAAGCAAATTGCCAATATATTTGATGTCTTGGGCTGTACGGAGGAACAGAAGGTTCCATTCGCCACCTTTATGTTCTGTGGTGAGGTAGATTACGGGTGGGAATCTGTGAAACGTACCCAACTTGCCGCACTCAACTTGTCTTGAGAAACATTTCATAAATTATTTAATGACAAGTACTTTCCTGAAAGTATTCTTCATATGAAGGAGGTAGAGTTTATTAGACTGGAATAAAACAACATGACAGTGTCCCAATACGAGACGAAGTTCGCAGAGTTATCCAGGTTTGCACCTTATTTGGTAGAGAATGAGGAACGAATGACGCGGATGTTTCTGAGAGGTCTAAAACTCGAGATTCGGCAATATCTTATCTCTCAAAAATTTTCTTTATATTCAGATGTTGTAAACAGGGCTCAATTATTAAAGCGAGATAATGAGTATGTTCAACCAAGGGACCACAACCAGGGTCATACCGGTGGCAGCAGCCATCGAAGCAATGATAACCAGCGAGGAGGAAAGAATACAGACAAAAGCGGTAATCACTCTGATGATAATCGTGGACATAATAATAGAAGAAGTGAGTCGGGAGGATATTTCAATAAGAGAAGGTACAACAATGACAACGTGAAGACGTCAGCACTAACATCAACTGTTTCTGGGGGAGGAGAACGACCACCGGTCGTATGTTACAAATGCGGGAAAGGGAAACATATCAGCCCAAACTACCCACAACAATCCAAGGTATGTTATAACTGTGGAAAGGAATGTCATATAGCTCGAGATTTTTCTGTAGCGAAACCAAGTCCAGTGGGGATGGTAACTCCAAAAGCTGTCCCGGACAAGTCAAAATCAGCGGTTCTTGGAAGAGCGTTTGTCGTGACTGGCTAAAACGCGAGAAACCCGAACGAAGTGATCACGGGTAATCTAATCATAAAACGTTATTAGATATCGGTTCTACCCATTCTTTTTTCTCTCCTGCTTGTGCTCAACGTTTGAACTTGACTCCAAAGAAATTGGACTCTGACTTATCTGTTGAGACTCCGTTAGGAGAAACTTTCATTACATCCACTATTTATAAATCTTGCTTGATCCAAGTTGGCACCATTACATTACTTGTTGATCTTATCTCTTTAAAGATACTTGCATTTGATGTGATTTTAGGGATTATTTTCGTAAGGTTGTTAGTTTTCATATTCCTAACCAACCTGTTATGCGAATTCAAGCAACTAAACCACTAAAATCAATCACTGTCATATCAAGCCATAAAGCCATTTGTTTATTGAAAAACGGATGTCAAGCTTTCTTAGCCCATGATATGGACTTGAAAAAAAAACACATCAAATTTGAATAATATTGCTGTTGTTAGTGAATTTCCTGACGTATTTTCTGAAAAACTTCCCGGTCTACCCCCAGAACGTGAAGTTGAATTCTTTATTGACCTTGAACCTGGTACAAAGCTCATTTCTAAAATCCCATATCGAATGGCTCCTATTGAACTTCAGGAGTTAAACGTCCAACTACAGGAGTTGTTGGACATCGGTTTCATTCGTCCTAGTACATCTCCTTGGGGTGCTCCTATTTTATTCGTAAAGAAGAAAGATGGTATTATGCGACTTTGTATTGACTACCGAGAATTGAACCACGTCACCATCAAGAATAGGTATCCGTTACCTCGCATCGATGACTTGTTTGACCAGTTGCAAGGAACATAATTCTTTTCAAAAATCGATCTTCGTTCTGGATATCATCAGCTGAAGATTAAAACTGAGGATATTCCGAAGACTGCCTTCAGAACTCGGTACGGGCATTATGAATTCTTAGTCATATCTTTTGGATTGACTAATGCTCCTGCTGCTTTCATAGATATGATGAACCGTGTGTTCAAAGATTATTTGGATCAGTTCGTTGTTATCTTTATTGATGACATTCTCATCTATTATAAAAGTCGTGAAGATCATGAGCGCCATTTGAAGCTGGTACTTGAATGGCTTCGTGAAAGCAAACTATATGCCAAGCTAAATAAATGCGAGTTCTGGCTTGAAAAAGTAGCATTTCTTGGGCACGTGGTGTCAAAACATGGAGTATCTGTTGACCTGACGAAGATTGAAGCAATACAAAGTTGGGAGCAACCGAAGTCGGTGACCGAGGTACGTAGCTTTCTGGGCTTAGCTAGTTATTATCGGAGATTAGTGGAAGGATTTTCTTGAATCGCTACTCCGTTAACTCAGCTGACTCGGAAAGATACAAAATTCGTATGGAGCGAGGAATGCGAGAAGAGTTTCCAAGAGCTTAAGTGGAGACTCATTTCGGCACCTGTTCTGACAATACCATCTGGTTCGGATGGATTTGTTATCTACAGCGATGCTTCAGGTAAAGGGTTAGGATGTGTTCTCATGCAACATGGGAAAGTCATAGCCTATGCCTCGCGACAACTCAAAGAATATGAGAGGAATTATCTTACTCATAATCTGGAGTTGGCAGCAGCTGTTTTCGCGTTGAAAATCTGGAGGCACTACCTGTATAGGGAAAAGGTGGAGATTTATACGGATCATAAAAGTCTCAAATATTTCTTCACCTAAAAGGAACTCAACATGAGGCAACGACATTGGCTCGAGCTGTTGAAAGATTACGACCATATTCAATATCATCCTGAAAAAGTAAACGTGGTAGTTGACACATTGAGTAGAAGATCGTATGCAGGTACGAGTGCGATGTTGTTAACGCAAAGACCCATTTTGTACGACTTACAAAGGATGGAGATAGAGTTAAAGGCTCCAAGTACCCACGTGATGATATCAAATATACGAGTAGAACCAACTTATTCGATAAAGTTAAAGCTGCTCAAGCCACAGACCAAGAGCTGATACGTATGAAGAAAAAAGTACAAGAAGGTGTTATTCCAGAAGCAAGAATCGATGAAGAAGGAATACTTCGAGTCAATTCCAGACTTTGCATTCCTAACGATTCTGACTTGAAACATAGAATCATGATGGAGGCACACAACACACCGTTTGCAATCCATCCTGGAAGTACTAAAATGTATCGTGATCTTCGACATATATTTTGGTGGAGCAATATGAAGAGAGAGATTACAGAGTTTATCTGAAGGTGTTTAACTTGTCAATGTGTCAAGGAGGAGCATCAAGTACCAAAAGGTCCATTGCAACCACTTGAAATTCTAGAATGGAAGTGGGAACACATTACCATGGATTTCGTTATGGGTCTTCCAAAGGTTTCTCAAGGCATAGATGCGATTTGGGTTATTGTTGATAGATTAACCAAGTCTGCTCATTTCTTGCCGATACGGGAGACTTATTCCCTTGAATGTCTTACTCGTATGTACGTGAATGAAATTATGAGATTGCATGGCATGCCAGTATCCATAGTTTCGGATCGTGACCCAAGATTTACTTCACGATTTTGGGCTAGCTTGCAGAAAGCTATGGGCACAGATTTACGATTAAATTCGGCATACCATCTTCAAACGGACGGGCAATCAGAAATGACTATTCAAACTCTTGAAGATCTATTAATACTATGTGTCCTTGATTTCAAAGGAAGTTGGGATAAGTATTTGCCATTGGTGGAATTTTTGTACAACAGTTATCAAGCAAATATTGGCATGGCTCCATTCGAGGCGTTGTGTGGACGTAAATTTCGTTCTCCAGTATGCTGGGACGAGGTGGGTGAAGCAACGTTGTTGGGACCGAAATTGGTACGCTTGACTACAGAAAAGATCCAAATGATTCGGCAACGTATTCAAACCTCACAAGATCGACAAAAGAGTTATGCGGATCTTCATCGAAAGGACGTGGAATTTAATGTTAGGATCATGTATTGTTACGTATTGCTCCATGGAAGGGAGTTACAAGATTTGGGAAGAGAGGAAAGCTCAATCCACGATTTGTTGGTCCATTTGAGATTCTTGACTGAATAGAAAATGTGGCCTATAGACTCGCATTACCTCCAAGCATATCTCGTGTTCATAATATTTTTCACATATCTATGCTTCGTAAATAAGTGAAAGACCCGAACCACATTATTGAGTTAGAACCAGACAAGATAGTCGAAGATTTAACGTACGAGGAGGTACCTGTTAAGATCTTGATAGAAAAGAGCATGTCCTACGCACAAAGGTTATACCACAAGTCAAGGTTTTGTGGAGAAACCATGCTATTGAGGAAATGACTTGGGAGTTGGAATCGGAAATGAAAATAAGGTATCCGCACCTTTTCGAAACACCAGGTACGTACGTCAATTTTGAGAACGAAATTTCATAAGGAGTGGAGGTTGTAAGACCTCAACTTTTTATAAATAAAATTGAATTTTCTCTATTCATTATTTTAAATTAATAAAGTGTTAATTTGATATAATGCTTTGGTTATGGGTGAAATGTGCAAATTTTGCAAAATAAGCAAGTGGTTATAAAATATTCATTGTTGTCGGGAAATATTCGTTTGGTCGTGGAATATTCTTGTTGTCGGGAAATATTCGTATGACGGCGCAGCCATTTGTGGGCCCCATAACGAGAAACGGTCGGATGAAAAAAACGACAAGTATGAATTTTTATAAACAACGGCGTAATTGTTACCGTTAACACTGTTAGAATACCCGGTGGTTAAAATACAGTAATACATGTGGTTGCACAGTAGCACACAGTATTGCACAGTAATTTTGAATTATTGATTCTAACGTAAGAAGGCACTACTCAATAATTGTTACAGTAATTACTGTTCAATATTTTATTTTATTGGTTCAATAATTGTTGTGTTGATATTTTATATTATTGTTGTTTCAATAATTATCACTGCATAGTATTTTCCATTATCTGATCAATAATTCATATTATTTGAATAATATTATTAGATAGCATTATTGGCAATGTCTAAGAAAGTTATGCCTAAGGAGAGGTTTAGTGACCTAATTGCACGCCAGTAAGGAGAAATCCTTATCGGAAAGTCCCCTCTTTCTTGAGAATGGCCTGATTGTCATTATTGTGATTCTGTAATATTATTTGTGAATAATTAATTATTGATTTATATGATAAGAAAATATTTAATTTATGTGGATATAAATGGAGGAATTTTTAAAAAAGTGACAATTGTTGAAAATTGATATTTTATCTTTTCTGATAAAATAATTCATTCAAATATATTATTATAATATTACATTATAATAGTATAATGTGATAATATAATAGAATAATTTTTATAATTTAAATGGTAATATTATTATATTTTTTTGGCATGTGAATTAAATGGAGTAAAGATGATCAAATTGAATTGTTTTTCAAATTGAATTTGAATTCATTTATTTTCTTCAAAAACATGTGATAAATGGGGTGGGTGAGCAAAGTTGGAAAAGCTTGATTCAAGTTAGGTGTGCTGGGAGAAAAAATCACTCGTATGAAAGATTTGTCAGGAATGGTGGGCTAACATTTCCCTATAAATAGGGTGCTTAGTTAGAAAAGAAAATCACACCAGAAACATAAGTTTTCTCTCTCTATATTATCGAGCGTATTATTGTGAGTATTTTTATTGATTATAAGAATACTTTGAGCGTAGTTTTTCTGCAAGATTTTCTCAGAATAATATCCGATATTCCAGTCAAATCCAATTTCTACTAAAGTAAATGATATTATTTTATTGCTTCTATAATTCCTGAAAAGATTAGAAATTTCGTTTCATCTAATATCATTTCATAAAAATATTGGTCTGAACTTTTTTATCAAATTTGAAACTTTTCATGACGGGTACTGTTCATACGGTACTGTTCACGGGTACTGTTCACAAAAGAAAAAAAATTATTTTTTTTCCTCCTTTCAAGTTATCTATTGTGACCCTTATTCTTGAAATTTAATCCATGTTTTGATCTTCATTCTTGAATTTTACTCCACTATGGTTTATTATGGAGTATTTTTAGAACTTGGATAAACTGTAGTACGAATTCCTAATATTTATCCTTTTGTCTCACTGGATTCGTTTTTTTAATATATTTTTCATCATCCTCGGTCCTAAATAATGATATTACTGAATATCTTTGGCCTGTAGTACAAAGATGAATGATTAACTGATGAATATCTTTGGCCCGTAGTACAAAGATGAATAGGTGTTGAGATGAACATGACCAATTGGTAGTATAAATGAATATCTTTGGTCTGTAATGCAAAGATGAATATTTGATTCAAGATGTATATTGATTGATGTTACAGGGATAAAAAATTGATGATGGACTTTTAAATCATAGAAGATAGTAGAATTCATTCTCTACTTGACTCTTCTAATGGATTGTTGTTTCTGCTGCAGTTATTGATCTAAAACTTGTTGCCTATTATATTCTATCAGATTTTTTCCTATTGAAGACTAATGATAATTTGTTTTATATTATCTTAGTCATAATATTCTTTACTGGGCTAGTTGAGCTCACCCTTTTCTTTTTCGTTCTATTTTTCTTCTCAGGAGGTGAAAAAATAGCAGGAACTAGCCGTAGTATGGAGTGATGGTTCAGGTTAGTTATTTTAGTAGTCCTCACTATTTTATAAAATAGTGTATCAATAATTGTAATGAGGACTCCTTTTGAGTTTGAATACTGTCTATTAGACAATATTTGTATTTAAACTCACAGTATATGTGTTGTCGTATTTTACATGATAATTGTATTAATAAAGTTGTATTTGTTTCTGTACCATGTATTTAGTGACTCAGAATGGGTGATGTGTACCTATTTTGGGGGCGTCACATTCTTGGTCTGCTAGTAAATAAGAGAACTACCAAGCATGAAACAATACCCAATGATGGATCTTCGTGACTGCTTGCAAGTGCCCCAATCACTGTCACTATAGCCAACTAGTTGTAACCAAACCATAGTTTCTGACTTCGTTTGCATAATTCGTGTTTTTAATAATTCTAGTTCATTATGGCATTTTAACGAGCAATACGCGTCCGCCTAGCTTGTGCAGTGTTCTAAAAATTTTCGTCTAGGTGCTAGGTCCCCCCCTTGACGCCCCGCCTAGGCTCTAGGCCCCCCGATGCCTCACTCAGGCTCAAGGCGGCAAAAAAATTTCTCCAGAAAATTAGGCGGGGTCTAGGCGACCTAGGTGGGGTCTAGGCGGAGAGGTTTTTTATTTATTTTAATAACTACCCAAACTAGATCTTGATATATTTATTTTTCTAATGATTTATCATATTCATAATGCATGCTGTAGCATATCAAATCACAACAAAAAGTGAACAATATCAAGTCAAAATGGATAATTTTATTATAGTTGTAATTTTTTGAACTTGTACCAACTTCAAATTATATAAATGATGATACATTTGTAATATTTTATTTAATTCAATATAATTCTTAAATTTATGTTTAATTTTTTATGTTTTAATATTGAATTGAATTCTTGAATTTTAAATTTTATTATTTAATAGCAATCTTGTTTGTGAATAAAATTAATACGTTAAAGATATGTTTGAACTTTCAACAATTGCATGTTTGCGTTTGAACTTTGACATTGGCAATATGGATATGTGTTTGAACTTTAAGCAAATACCTTTATTATCTTTATTATAGATTATTTTACTTTATATTATTGTTTTGTTTGAATAAATGTAAGATAAAATATTAAAATTGACTTAAAATAAAAAAAACCAGCCTAGGCCCCCTAGGCGCTAGGCCCTCGCCCGCCCGCCTGCCTAGCGCCTTTTAGAACATTGAGCTTGTGGACTGTTTTCTATAGGTTGGAGCTATGTATTCATACCATTCTCACCAACCTTATTGCTCTGCACAACCACGCTAATTTCCATGGCTCTAATTCAGTCCATAAGCATCTAATTTGCAATAAAAAAAACATACATGAACATACTAATATATAAGTTAGTTTACTAACTTATCATATTTGTATACTCAGTTATACAATATTAATTCTCATGGCTTGCCATTATCAGGAATCCAATATATATTATACCAATTACTAATGCAACAAACAAATCTCAATTAGCTAGCTTTTGCTAACTTCCACACAAATTAACAGTTTTTTTGTAAAACTTTGAATATGCTAACTGTTCACCGTGTTTAGAAAAAAAACTAACTTTCAATTTTCCAACACACTTGTAATCTACTAATCATAGTTAATTTAGTTTATCCAACATGGATTGCTACCATTCATCCTTATTTTCAAAGATCTGTTACAAAATATTTTCAAATTGTTTTATTCCAATTGATGATCATTTGCTAAAACTCACAAGAATACAACCGGACTCTAAGAGAACTGTTAAACTTGTTCTTCCACTTGATTATTTTAACCTGCTAGTTTGGCTAATTATAATCAACTCCATCAAAAAGCTTTAAAATTAAGCTCTCCCAAGTATGGGCCAAATATCTCCAGATAGATATTTTTCTTTTTCATAGGACTGAATTAGTTTGTATTTCTGGAGACACCTCATTTTAAAATTCAACGCATACCAAAGGGGTTAGCTTGCTTCCAAATGCATCACATGAAAATTCATCAATTCTAACTCTCTGCTAACCCATAGCATGAATTTTTTTATAAAATATAGCCCACCTATTTTAGACCTTATGGACCAATTCTATACAACCTCCAAACTACTTGGCTGAAACAGTTTTTAAACCAAGCATAAACACAGTTTTCTAACTAACCGAGTTACTTTGCAAATTTCCAGATTTCAAGTCTAACATCCAATTAAAACCAATTGATAATATGTTATTTTTGACATGGCAAGCTATCTTTAGAAAATGCTAGACACTTAAAAGAAACTTCCCAGACTAGATTTTTATAGCTTTAAAACTGACCTGCAGATCAGTTTTTCAACTAGGCCAATATAACATTTTTAGTTCCAAAACAGATCATAAGCTTCATTTGACTCATCTAACATATTTAAGTTATCTCACTATACTTATATATGGTCTTCCTAAATAATAAATCTGCCCAATTCTTCCTTTTTAAGCTATACAGTTCTAAGAGGTAAAATATCAAACATATCATGTGCATTAATTTTTAAATAGAGATCATAGAGCTTTGCAAAAGCTTCTGTTACTAATCTGATAGGTAACTATATATATATATATATTTATATTAACTTATCTTGTTGAAAAACAAATTTTTCAATGTTAGTACTTGATACTATGTTCTTAAGACAATGATCTTTTATCTCTATATATATATTTGCAAGAAATATGGATATCAATTCTGTTACTATAACCGGTTCTTCTTCTACACCTTCTATACCAAATGTTCCTGTGAACCATGGTGAAAAATCAAAAAAGTTCAATGGAACAGAATTTAAAAGATGGCAACAAAAGATGTTGTTTTATCTTACTACTTTGAACTTGGCGAGGTTTCTTCACGAAGATCCCCTTGTGCTCAAAGAAGATGAAACAAACAGGCAGGTTGTTGTCGCAATAGATGCATGGAAATATGCAGATTTTTTGTGCCGAAATTATATCCTTAATGGATTGGATAACACATTATACAATGTGTATAATTCTCACAAAACAACAAGAGAATTATGGGATTCCTTGGATAAAAAAAATATAAAACAGAAGATGTTGGCACGAAGAAATTCGTAGTTGGCAGATTTTTGGACTACAATATGGTGGATTCCAAGGCAGTCATCAACCAAGTCCAAGAATTACAAGTAATCCTACATGAAATTAATACATGCAGAAGGTATGTCCTTAAGTTAATCTTTCCAAGTTGCTGCTATTATTGAAAAACTACAACCTACGTGGAAAGATTTTAAAAATTATCTCAAGTATAAACGCAAATAGATGAAACTTGAAGACTTAATTGTAAGATTAAGGATAGAAGAGGCCGTACACCAAAATAAGGATGTAGTGAAGGAAAATTTGTGAAGAAATTTATTCATTCACATGAGGAGCTTTTTAGCGAAGAAACAATGAAGGAAAAAAATTTAGTTACAATATAGTTATTATGAAAGAAACATCCTTCACAATTTAGATTTTTTTCTTTTGCAAAATTGAGATGATAGAAATATGTTTAGCGCCAATTTTTGATAAAAATTTTGCGAAGAAAAATATTATTAATGAAGAAATTATTACCCGCTATATATTATTGGTGAGAGATTTTTTACGAGAGATAAAATTAATCACTATTTTATTAAAATAAGTGTTTTAGAATTATAGTGAATACAAATTGTATTATATATAAATAGATTAATTTTTTTATAATAATAAATTTACTTTTAATAACACTTTTTAAGTAGTTTATAATATCAATTATATTTTTAATAAATTATAAAATAAATAATTTTACATTACATTAAACTTTAAAATTTCATATATTGACTGTGAAAAAAAAGAGGCGCAACTTTTTAGTTCTTCTATATAAAAGCAGCAAAGGCTCAATTGAAAAACTCACGCCGGTTTGAAATTGAGTCCTTCATTCAATCAACAAAACCATTGGTTTCTCCTCAGATTTCCCCTCTCTTCCTCTTCTTTCCCGTGGATCAGAAACCTAAATCCATCACCCCTATTCCACTTCCATATATTTATTGTCATTCTCCTACTGTTTTGGCAGCGGCGTCGGATGTCCCGCTTACTTCTGCGCCGGGAATTGGGGAGTATTCGAATTGGATTTTCTGATGAGAGATCAGAACAGGGAGGGGTGTCAATGGGATACATGAAATAGTTATAGCAACAGACGCAGTCGGTGCCTTTGCAATTGTATCGGAAACCAACTGTTGGTGGTCTTGATTTGGTTTCTCCCGATTCAGTGTTAAGGTACCCAATTTAATTTCATCACTTTCTAATTTCTGCTATATGAACCCATGTAGATGTATTTACGTTCTTATGTTAGTATAAATCTGTTGATGTGCATTCCTTAGATTCAGTTTTATGTATTTACGTTCTTATGTTACTATATAAATGTTTTAAGTGACAAACATTTTGGGACATCCCAAGATGGAACGTATGATGCTTATTTTGGAATGAAAGTACATGATGTATATTCCAACAACATTTAGATTCTCAAAATCGTGTGATTAAGTATAATATTAAAAGGGGATTATGCACATAAGTGAGCTCAGTTACTATTTAGTGTGTTAGTTTTTTCTTGGGTTCTTTCTGAGCTAACCAGTGGTTTATGCATTGTCTAATTTAGAGGTCATGAGTTATTTTATTCTGGTTTAGTTTCTTGCTGGAATATGCTGATATGCATATGATCCCACTCGTTGTTAGAGGGATTATGGTGAATGGGTGTTTGTGGAGATACTATTAGTAAAGGATTTAGTTGGTATGTCCCTGTTAACCCCGGCATTAGGGTGCTGAAACAAGTGGATTGAGTACAGATAAGATGTATATCTGTAGTATGATAAAGGGCTATATTTATAAATTTTAACATTATTTGAAAGTAGTTTATAGCACGTATGTAATTTATTTACTTTCTTTGTTGTTTTACATTTCACTTTTTATTTTTATATTTTGGTTTAAAAGGTAAAAAAGAGGGGTGGGGGGAAAGGATCTCTGGGAAGTTCAGTGCCAATTATCAGTCTCACGCATTTGTGAATTGTGACTTGGTCTTGTATTGGGTGTTGAACTTCTAGATTGTATCATGTTCAGACACTTCTGATTGGAAGCTGGTACATGTTCGAACTACAATTGCTATATGTTCAATGATTAGATGTACTTCTTTGCTTCCAGCCACCAATATTTTGAGCTTTCAAAATTTTCAGGCATGTTTGCATGTTCCTGAACTGGTTCTCCAGGAGATTGCATCACTTAACAGTCTAGACGTGCAACTCTATAAGTATGCTCAGGACATTTTTGCAAAGCGACATAGACGTATGCTGCAAAAGTTGGTTGGTTCTGTAAGTGCCCCTCAACCTCGACATAGATGTTTGTACGAGTGCTTGATATATCAAAGCAATATAGAACACGAGTTCTTAATAAACCTTCTCACTAATACAGCCAGTGTTTTTACAAATAAATTATAATTATGCTGTATGCCTCTCTATTCACATGTCATCCTGGCCTAGACTACTTGATTATATGTAGGATCATATTGATACACATTTTAATGACTTGATTTTTCACCGTAATAATTTGCAGGAGAGCAAGTTGAAATATTCATTCGAAGCTGCTTCAAGGAAAGATATTTATGAGTCTTTCAAAGAGGTATTAATTTTGTTGATTCATATTTAGCAGGTAGCAAGAAATAGTTTTTGTTTATCTTTTTATCTATCCATGGCTTGGTTCTAGGTTCTGTAGTTATTATTTTGAGTTGATTTTGATAACTCTTATAATATAATTGGAATCATGTGTGTCAGCTTCCTAAAACTATCCTTCTCCAACAGGTTGGACAAGATAATTTCAGGATCAGCAAAACAAGAAAGTAATGAAGGAAGCCGCCTTTTCAAGATTATGGCTAAATCTTTCTCCAAGAGTTGGCAAAATGGAGAAATCAGCAATCTCCAGTACCTTATGCACCTCAACACTCTTGCAGGACGTGGATACAGTGATCTGACCCAGTATCCAGTGTTTCCGTGTGTTCTATCAGACTATGAGAGTGAAAATCTTGATTTGTCAGATTCCAGAGTATTCCGTCGACTTGACAGGCCAATGGGCTGCCAAACTTTAGAGGGGGAAGAGGAATTTAAGAAGAGGTTTGGCCTCTTTTCTCTTCACTTGGGAGTTGGGACTCTTTTACTTTTCTGCAGCTTTCTCTTCTATTTTACCATGACTTTCTTCGGTGTGAATTACTTTAAATTTGGTTTGTGACTTTTTTTCTTTGTAATTTTCTCATTTATCTCAGATATGAGAGCTGGGATGATCCAGAGGTTCCCAAATTTCATTATGGATCTTACTATTCTAGTGCTGGCATTGTTCTTTTCTATCTTTTACGTCTGCCACCATTTAGTATAGAGAATCAGAAGCCGCAGGGCGGACAGTTTAATCATGCTGACCGTCTTTTCAACAGTGTACGAGAGACATGGCTAAGTGCTGCTGGCAAAGGCAACACATCGGATGTAAAGGAACTGATTCCTGAATTCTTTTATATGCCAGAATTTCTGGAAAACCATTTTGATCTAGACTTGGGAGAGAAACAATCAGGAGAGAAGGTTTGTTTTAGTTACTACTATCTCTTTTGCATTTGATGAGTGATGTTTAAATGGGATTATCCCACTACCAATTATATATTTTCCATTCAATAGTTAAGAAATGTAACATCTTGTGGGTGTCTTACCAGGTCGGGGATGTTGTGTTACCTCCATGGGCCAAAGGCAGTGTTAGAGAGTTCATCAGGAAGCATTGGAGTGTGATTATGTTTCTGAAAATCTGCATCACTGGATAGACCTCATTTTTGAATATTGTTTCATTCTCAAAATTAATAATTTACACATTTATTTAGTAAGCTACAATTATGTTCCTTTCATAGATGTTTCATATATTTTATTTAAGTTAACAGTCATGAGACTGTGCCCTTTTTCTTCATGTTGATGTTTCAAAGTACAAAATTTTTATTATATAAGTTATAGACAGGATATCCATTCATCAATTTTTATGTCTTTTCTGCAGTTGAGTTTGTATTTGTTAGCTAGATATTTGATATATATCTGATTGCTTAGGTATGAAAAGCGATACATGGAAGATGATAAGAAGAAGTCTGCGGAAGAAATGAAAGATGACGTGAAGGAGAGTTCAAGAGTTGGAACAGATTCTAAAACAGAAGCTGGGGGAGTAAGCCAGAAAAATAAGAGTGTATCCTCATCAGCCACTGAGCAGGACTTGGATGTATTTCTTCTGGGAGATCTTGGTGACAGTGATGATGGCCCAGGTTTGTTGTGTATTATTAATTTGAAATTTCTAATTTTATACGAATGATTCTTAAGACTTTTAGTTTCCCCTTTAATACATATTTGTTTATTTGAACCATCAATGTCCCAAATCTGGTTGTCTATTAACAATCTTTATTTTCTGAAAACTTTTGCATGAAAGAATCAGCTACATGTACTAGTAGTTGTAACGTAAGTTGATGGGCTCACTCTCTTTGTTATCGCCTCCATAGTAGTTGCATGTTTTTGGGCAGTCTCCATGATTTTGCCACAATGAATAGGACTCAAGGTCATGATTAAAAGAATGAGATTAGTAACAGGATCTTTTTCCTGTTTTCTAGTTGCCATTTTATAGAAAATCCAAATAATTCAGAAGTTTTTGTGTCTTAGCCTAGTCGAGTCCGGTATATGTTGGAGCATGTGTGAATTGCATATGTACAGTCCATTTAGATCATTCATGAACTTCAAACTTTTCTGAGCTCTGTGAATGTTTACATAATAATTTAACTCTTGGGGTTTCGCTAATGTCGAGTAGAAGTAATTAACTCATTGATTCTAAAAAATTACAAGATATCACTAGTGACATCATAGATTCAAATATCTTGGTTGGTCTATTGATTTGGTTTTGTTCATTCAAGGCTTCAAAAATTCAAACTGGGCAAAAGAGAAAGTGGCTCATGTCATCTTCACTTCCTGTTGCAGCAACCTCAAGCAGTACTGTACCATCCCCAAGTTCAGCACCATCAAACTCAAGAACTACTGGGCAAAAGAGAAAGTGGCTCATGTCATATTCACTTCTTATGTTAGTTAATAAATTTTGTAGTTAATATGGTCTTTAGGAGGTCAAGATATAATAACAAATTTTGTAGTTATTTTGACTCGGGTATTATCTATTTATATGTGAAGTATTGATTGTATTAGCTCTTTATGGATTAACTTATCAATTAGTTTGAAACAAGTATGACAATATTTATATTTAGTTGAAAAATAAATTTAATATTTCTTATAGGGATTAATAATAATAATAATAATAATAATAATAATAATAATAATAATAATAAATCACTGATTTGGAAATCAATTATAATTTCTAATGAATTTTGATTATTTAGCAATTAATTTTTTATTTATAAATTTATAATTTGTGAAGAAATTTTTCTCTTAACTAAATTGAAGAAAGATTCTCAATTTATAATTAGTGAAAGAAAATATTATCTCGTTAAATAAATTTGTTCTTCATAATATATTATTTGCGAGGGAATAAAGTTATTCACTAATTTTAAATAGTCCTTAAAATATTATTTGTGAAGAAAATCAATCTTTCACTAAATAACAATATTCCATTACTAAATACAATTTGTGAATAAAAAAGTTATTCACAATATATCTTTTACAAAAAATATTTAGTTACTACTTAGCGAAGGATACTCAATTGCGAGGAGATCTAATGCGAGCAATCGTGTAAAGAAAATATTTCTTCGCAATAAATCATTTGTGAGTGATATAGTATGTCTTGTGAAGGATTTGTCCTTCACTAGAGGCCATTTTTGGTGTAGCGCGAACCGTGCTTCTGAGAAGAAAACGGGAAGGACCTTTGTGGAATATAAAGCTAATGTGGTGGAACAAGGTCCAAAGTCTAAAAAGAGAAAGTTCTCTAGTAATGGGCCTCAACAGGGAACAAATAAAAAGTTCCAAGAAAAATGCTACATTTGTGACAAGCCCGAACATAGGGCAAAGGATTGTCGAAAACGCAAAGACCAGAATAAGAAGTTTGCACAAGCCAATGTAAGAGAAGTGGATGGTCTTCTTCAAGATGTTTCGAAAATGAACCTTTCAGCGGTTGTTTCAGAAATAAATATGGTTGAGAATCCAAGAGAATGGTGGGTAGATACTGGAGCAACCCACCATGTGTGTTCTGACAGGAAGATGTTCTCCACATATCAAGAAATTGAGAATGGAGAACATTTATACATGGGAAATTTCTCTTCATCCAAGATTGCTGGACAAGGAAAGGTGATTTTGAATATGACATCTGGCAAGGAACTCATCCTCAACAACGTGCTCCATGTGCCTGATATTAGGGAAAATTTAGTATCAGGATCCCTTCTTAGTCAAAAGGGATTTAAATTAGTCTTTGTATCAAACAAATTTGTCTTAACTAAAAATGGAATGTATGTGGGGAAGGGACGAAGGGTTATATGAGCAATGGGCTCTTCAAAATGAATATAATGACTATTGTACCTTCCAATATTAATAAAATTACATCTTTTGCTTATATGATTGAGTTATCTAATTTATGGCATGGCAGATTAAGACATGCTAATTATAATACTATACGTAGATTAATTAATATGGAATGTTTGCCAAAATGTGAGTTTAACTCTAATCATAAATGTGAAATTTGCGTTGAGGTAAAAATTTGAAAATCTTCTTTTAAATCAATTGAAGGAAGTACAGAACCTCTTGAATTAATACATACTGATATTTGTGATTTAAAGTATATACAGACAACAGGAGGTAAGAAATACTTTATCACTTTTATAGATGATTGTACAAGATATTGTTATGTTTACTTATTGAGAAGTAAAGATGAGGCTTTGGAAATGGTTATACATTATAAAACTGAGGTTGAGAACCAACTTGATAAAAAGATCAAGATAATTAGAAGTGATAGAGATGGGAATATAAATTTTCATTTGTTGAAATTTGTTCATAACATAGTATAATACACCAAACATCTGCATCTTATTCACCACAACAAAATGGTGTTACAGAAAGAAAGAATAGAACTTTGAAAGAAATTGTAAGACCCCAACTTATTAATGAATAAAATCAAATTTTCTCTAAATATTATTGTGAATAATAAGGGGTTAATTTGATATAATACTTTAGTTATGGGTGAAATGTGTAAATTTTGTAAAATAAGCAAGTGGTTATAAAATATTCATTTTGTCGGGGAATATTCGCTTGGTCGTGGAATATTCTTGCTGTCGGGGAATATTCGTACGACGGCGCAGCCTTGTGTGGGCCCATAACGGAAAGCGATTGGATGAAGAAAACGACAAGTATAAGTTATTTATAAATAACGGCGTAGTTGTTACCGTTAATACTGTTGGAATACCCGGTGGTTAAAATACAGTAGCACACGGTATTGCACCAATTATTGATTCTTACGTAAGAAAGCACTACTCAATAATTGTTATAGTAGTTATTGTTCAATATTTTATTTTATTGATTCAATAATTGCTGCGTTGATATTTTATATTATTGTTGTTTCAATAATTGTTCCTGCACAGTATTTTCCATTATCAGATCAATAATTCATATTATTTGAATAATATTATTAGATAACATTATTGGCAATGTCTAGAAAGTTCTGTCTAAGGAGAGGTTTGGTCACCTAATTGCGCGCCAGTAAGGAGAAATCCTTATTGGAAAGCCCCCTCTTTCCTGGGAACGGTCTGGTTGTCATAAATGTGATTCTGTAATATTATTTGTGAATAATTAATTATTGATTCATATGATAAGAAAATATTTATATTATGTGGATATAAATGAGGGATATATTTTTGTGGTTAAAAATGAAGGAGTTAATGTTGAAGTTTTTATCAGTATTTTTGTCGGAATGAAGGTATTAAAAATCAGGATTTTTGAGATATTTTGCGGGGGTTATAATTTTTAATCCGACCGTTGGATCGTGATAATTTTTAGATATGTTATACATATATAAGTTGAGTATATGTCCACAAATTTTGAACCGTTTAAAATGAACGTATGATTTATTATGAATTTTACGAGATGACTGGTTCAGAAATTGTTGAATTTTCGGAGTTTATCATTTTGATGAAAAATTCTAGAATTGGTGGGCCCCACTCTTGGTTGGTGAAGAAATGTGCTGAGATTTTTATTTAAATGTGGTGGGTGAGAATAGTAGCAAGTAAAGCCATCAGGTTGCAGGTTAAGTCTGCTTCGGCCTGCTAACATTTTTCTATAAATAGAGGGCTAAGTTAGAATTGAAAATCACGCCAGAAACAAGTTTTCTCTCTTTCTCTCTCTAGATTATTGAGTGTATTTTGTGAGTATTTAGATATTTTGAGTTTCTATTTATCAGAGCAAGTTTCTTTCAGCCTTATACCGGTATTCCGACCCGAAGTACTGATATTTTGAGGTAAGGGATATTATTTTTTTTCTTAATGATATTATTTTCTTCAATATCATTATGCTAAAATATTGATAGGTGTTTTTATCAAATTTGGAACTTTTTGTGTCGGGGTTACTATTCACGTATACGGCACTATTCACGTATACGGTACTATTCACGAATACGGCACTATTCACCAAAAAATAAAATTTTCTCTTTTTGTCCAAGATGTCTATTATGGTTACTATCTTTGATTGTATCCATGTTTTGATCTTTATTTTTGAATTCTGCTTCACAATTGATTATTATGAAGTATTATTGATCTTGGATAAACTGTTATACGAATCCCTAATATTTGTCCTTCTGTCTCACTGGATTCGTTCTCTTTAAGATATTTTTCATCATCCTCAGTCCTAAATGATGATATTACTGAATATCTTTGGCCTGTAGTGCAAAGATGTATGATTACTTGATGAATATCTTTGGCCTGTAGTGCAAAGATGAACAGGTGTTGAGATGAACATGACTGACAGGTGATACAAATGAATATCTTTGGCCTGTAGTGCAAAGATGAATATTTGGATAAAGATGATTATTAATTGATGTTACAGGGATAAAATATTGATGATGAACTTTTAAATCTTAGAAGTTAGTAGAACTCTTTCTCTACTTGACTCTTCTAATGGTTTGCTGTTTCCGCTGCAGTTGTTGATCTAAAACTTATTGTCGACTATATTCTATCAGATTTTTCCCTGTTGAAGACTAACGATAATTTGTTGTATATTATCTTAGTCATAATATTCTTTACTGGGCTAGTTGAGCTCACCCTTTTCTTTTTTGTTCCATTTTTTTTCTCAGGAGGTGAGAACATAGCAGGATCTAGTCGGGGTATGGAGTAATGGTTCTAGAAAGATATTTTAGCAGTCCTCACTATTTCTATAAAATAGTGTTTGAATAATTGTAATAAGGATTTATTTGAGAGTGAATATTGTCTAGAAGACAATATTTGTATTTAAACTCACAGTATGTGTGCTCGTATTTTGCACGACAATTGTATTATTGAAGTTGTAGTTTGCTTTCTGTACCATGTATTTGGCGACTCAGAATGGGTGTTGTATACCTATTTTGGGGGCGTCACAGTTGGTATCAGAGCTTAGGGATATGATCCCTGGCTGAGATGTGAGACAAAAACTAGGAGGGGAGAGACAGGGAATTCTTTCGCTAGTATGACCTGACTAAGTTTATTTGGTGTTTATTTGGTCGGTCAGAGTATAGGGATAATATATGACATGACTATTAACCCTTGTTTTATGGCAGTATTTAAGAATGGCAGCTGAGAACGTTAATAATGGAGTAAATCAGACCGTGGAGACACCTTTGATCACCACCCAGGGGAACGTGCAACAGGAAGGCAATATTCCTCCTGTAAACAACGTTACCGAGCAAACGATGAATGATGGAATGTTTAGGAGCTTTTTGCAGTTCATGCAAAATCAGACGAGGGAGACTCGTGTGCAGAATACGGGTGGAAATGATAATGCGTGGTTTGTCACAGCTAAGCAGTTCAAAGAATTGGGACCACCAGAATTTAAGGGAAAGCCGGATCCGATCATGGCGGAAACGTGGGTCAAGCAAATTACCAAGATATTCGATGTCTTGGGATGCACAGAGGAACTGAAGGTTCCATTCACCACCTTTATGTTCCGCGGTGAGGCAGACTACTGGTGGGAGTCTGTGAAGCGTACCCAGCTTGACGCACTTAACATGTCCTGGGAAACATTTCAAAAACTGTTCAATGACAAGTACTTTCCTAAAAGTATTCGTCATATGAAGGAGGTAGAGTTTATCAGACTGGAACAAAACAACATGACGGTGTCCCAGTACGAGGCGAAGTTTGCAGAGTTATCCAGGTTTGCACCTCATTTGGTCGAAAATGAGGAACGAATGACAAGGATGTTTCTGAGAGGTCTAAAACCCGAGATTCGGCAATATCTTATCTCTCATAAATTTTCTTTATATTCAGATGTTGTAAACAGGGCTCAATTATTAGAGCGAGATAATGAGTATGTGCAACCGAGGGACCACAACCAGGGTCATACCGGTGGTGGCAGTCATCAAAGCAATGAAAACCAGCAGGGAGGAAAATATTCGGACAAAAGCGGTAACCACTCTGGTGGTAATCGTGGTCGTGATAATAGAAAGAGCGAGTCGGGAGGAGATTTCAAGAAGAGAAGGTACAACAATGATAACGTGAAGACGTCAGCACAAACATCAACTGTTTCTACGGGAGGAGAACGACCACCGGTCGTATGTTACAAATGTGGGAAAGAGGGACATATCAGCCCAAACTGCCCACAACAATCCAAGGTATGTTATAACTGTGGAAAGGAGGGTCATATAGCTCGAGAGTGTTCTGTAGCAAAACCAAGTTCAGCGGGGATGGTGACTCCAAAAGTTATCCCGGATAAGTCGAAATCAGCGGTTCCTGGAAGGGCGTTTGTCGTGACTGGCCAAAACGCGAGAAACCCGAACGAGGTGATCACGGGTAAGCTAATCTTGAATTCTTGCGAAGTTTATACTTTACTAGATACCGATTCTACCCATTCTTTTATCTCTCCTGCTTGTGCTCAACGTTTAAACTTGACTCCGGAGAAATTGGACTTTAACTTATCTGTTGAAACTCCGTTGGGTGAAACCTTCGTTACATCTACAGTTTATAAATTTTGCATGATCCAAGTTGGCACTATCACATTACCTGTTGATCTTATCTCTTTAAAGATACTTGCTTTTGATGTTATTTTAGGAATTGATTGGTTAACCACTCATCATGCTAAAATTGATTATTTTCGTAAGGTTGTTAGTTTTCATATTCCTAACCAACCTGTTATGCGAATTCAAGCAACCAAACCACTAAAATCAATCGATGTCATATCAAGCCACAAAGCTATTCGTTTATTGAAAAACGGATGTCAAGCTTTCTTAGCCCATGTTATGGATTTGAACAAAGACAAGTCAGATTTGAATAATATTTCTATTGTTAGAGAATTTCCTGATGTATTTCCTGAAGAATTTCTTGGCGTACTCCCAAAGTGTGATATTGAATTTTGTATCGACTTTGAACCCGGTACAAAACCCATTTCTAAAATCTCATATTGAATAGCTCCTATTGAACTTCAGGAGTTAAAAACCCAACTATAGAAGTTGGTACCCAAGCCTCTATCTGGTGACTTCCTTTGTGGAATGCACCAAAGCCAGACTCTCCGTAGGGGATGCCATATTTGTGTGATAGTAAACCGATAGGTGTCATTGTGACGTGCTATCCAAGGTTGGGATATGAGTCACAGTTAAGAACAACCTAAGTCGGTAATCGAAATACGTAGCTTTCTAGGATTAGTTGGTTATTATCGGAGATTCGTGGAAAGATTTTCTCGAATCGCTACTCCGTTAACTCAGCTGACTCGGAAGGATACAAAATTCGGTTGGAGCGAGGATTGTGAGAAGAATTTTCAAGAACTCAAGAGGAGACTCATTTCGGCACCTGTTCTGACAATACCATCTGGTTCGGATGGATTTGTTATCTACAGCGATGCTTCAGGCAAAGGGTTAGGATGTGTTCTCATGCAACATGGGAAAGTCATAGCCTATGCCTCGCGACAACTCAAAGAATATGAGAGGAATTATCCTACTCATGATTTGGAGTTGGCAGCAGTCGTTTTCGCATTGAAGATTTAGAGACACTACCTGTATGGGGAGAAAGTGGAGATCTATACGGATCATAAAAGCCTCAAATATTTTTTCACCCAAAAGGAACTCAACATGCGGCAACGACGTTGGCTTGAGCTGTTGAAAGATTACGATCATACCATCCAATATCATCCTGGAAAAGTGAACGTAGTAGCTGACGCATTGAGTAGAAGATCATATGCGGGTACGAGTGCAATGTTGTTAACACAAAGGCCCATTTTGTATGACTTACAAAGGATGGAGATAGAGATGAAGGCTCCAAGTACCCACATGATGATATCAAATATACGAGTAGAACCGACTTTAATCGATAAAGTTAAAGCTGCTCAAGCTACGGACATAGAGCTGATGCGTATGAAGAAGAAAGTGCAAGAAGGTGCTATTCCAGAAGCAAGAATCGATGAAGAAGGAATACTTCGAGTCAACTCCAGACTTTGTGTTCCTAACGATTTTGACTTGAAGCATAGAATAATGATGGAGGCACACAACACACCATTTGCAATCCATCCTGGGAGTACCAAAATGTATCACGATCTTCGACATACATTTTGGTGGAGCAATATGAAAAGAGAGATCGCGGAGTTTATCTCGAGATGTTTAACTTGTCAACGTGTAAAAGCGGAGCATCAAGTACCAAAGGGTCCATTGCAACCACTTGAGATTCTGAAATAGAAGTGGGAACACATTACTATGGATTTTGTTACGGGTCTTCCCAAGGTTTCTCAAGGCATAGATGCGATTTGGGTTATTGTTGATAGATTAACCAAGTCCGCTCATTTCTTGCCGATACGTGAGACTTATTCCCTTGAACGTCTTGCTAGTATGTACGTGAACGAGATTGTGAGATTGCATGGCATGCCAGTATCCATAGTTTCGGATCGTGACCCAAGATTCACTTCACGATTTTGGGTTAGCTTGCAGAAATCTATGGGCACGAATTTACGATTCAGTTCGGCATACCATCCTCAAACGGACGGACAATCAGAGAGGACTATTCAAACTCTTGAAGATCTATTAAGACTTTGTGTCCTAGATCTCAAAGGGAGTTGGGATAAGTACCTACCATTGGTGAAATTCTCCTACAACAACAGTTATCAGGCGAGCATAGGTGTGGCTCCATTCGAGGCGTTGTATGGAAGAAAATATCGTTCTCCAGTATGCTAGGACGAGGTGGGTGAAGCAACATTGTTGGGACCAGAGTTGGTACGCATTACTACAGAGAAGATCCAAACGATTCGACAACGTATACAAACGGCACAGGATCGACAAAAGAGTTATGCGGATCTTCATCGGAAGGACGTGGAATTTAATATTGGGGATCATGTATTATTACGTGTTGCACCATGGAAGGGAGTTACAAGATTTGGAAGAGAGGAAAGCTCAATCCAAGATTTGTTGGTCCATTTGAGATTCTTGAGCGAATAGGAAATGTGGCATATAGACTCGCATTACCTCCAAGCATGTCTCGTGTTCATAATGTTTTTCACATATCTATGCTTCGTAAATATGTTAAAGACCCGAACCACATTATTGAGTTAGAACCAGACGAGATAGCTGAAGATTTAACGTACGAGGAGGTACCTGTTAAGATCTTGGATAGGAAAGAGCATGTCCTACGCACAAAGGTTATACCACAAGTTAAGGTTTTGTGGAGAAACCATGCTATTGAAGAAATGACCTGGGAGTTGGAATCAGAAATGAAAGCGAGGTATCCTCACCTTTTCGAAATATCAGGTACGTACGTCAATTTCGAGGACGAAATTTTATAAGGAGGGGAGGTTGTAAGACCCCAACTTATTAATGAATAAAATCAAATTTTCTCTAAATATTATTGTGAATAATAAGGGGTTAATTTGATATAATACTTTGGTTATGGGTGAAATGTGCAAATTTTGCAAAATAAGCAAGTGGTTATAAAATATTCATTTTGTCGGGGAATATTCGTTTGGTCGTGGAATATTCTTGCTGTCGGGGAATATTCGTACGACGGCGCAGCCTTGTGTGGGCCCCATAACAGAAAGCGATTGGATGAAGAAAATGACAAGTATAAGTTATTTATAAATAACGGCGTAGTTGTTACCGTTAATACTGTTGGAATACCCGGTGGTTAAAATATAGTAACACACGGTATTGCACCAATTATTGATTCTTACGTAAGAAGGCACTACTCAATAATTGTTATAGTAGTTATTGTTCAATATTTTATTTTATTGATTCAATAATTGCTGCGTTGATATTTTATATTATTGTTGTTTCAATAATTGTTGCTGCACAGTATTTTCTATTATCAGATCAATAATTCATATTATTTGAATAATATTATTAGATAACATTATTGGCAATGTCTAGAAAGTTCTGTCTAAGGAGAGGTTTGGTCATCTAATTGCGCGCCAGTAAGGAGAAATCCTTATTGGAAAGCCCCCTCTTTCCTGGGAACGGCCTGGTTGTCATAAATGTGATTCTGTAATATTATTTGTGAATAATTAATTATTGATTCATATGATAAGGAAATATTTATATTATGTGGATATAAATGAGGGATATATTTTTGTGGTTAAAAATGAAGGAGTTAATGTTGAGGTTTTTATCAGTATTTTTGTCGGAATGGAGGTATTAAAAATCAGGATTTTTGAGATATTTTGCGGGGTTATAATTTTTAATCCGACCGTTGGATCGTGGTAATTTTTGGATATATTATACATATATAAGTTGAGTATATGTCCACAAATTTTGAACCGTTAAAAATGAACGTATGATTTATTATGAATTTTACGAGATGACTGGTTCAGAAATTGTTGAATTTTCGGAGTTTATTATTTTGATGGAAAATTCTAGAATTAGTGGGCCCCACTCTTGGTTGGTGAAGAAATGTGCTGAGATTTTTATTTAAATATGGTGGGTGGAAATAGTAGCAGGTAAAGCCATCAGGTTGCAGGTTAAGTCTGCTTCGGCGTGCTAACATTTTCCTATAAATAGAGGGCTAAGTTAGAATTGAAAATCACACCAGAAACAAGTTTTCTCTCTTTCTCTCTCTAGATTATTGAGTGTATTTTATGAGTATTTAGATACTTTGAGAGTTTCTATTCATCAGAGCAAGTTTCTTTCAGCCTTATGCCGGTATTCCGACCCGAAGTACTGATATTTTGAGGTAAGAGATATTATTTTTTTTCTTAATGATATTATTTTCTTCAATATCATTATGCTGAAATATTGATAGGTGTTTTTATCAAATTTGGAACTTTTTGTGTCGGGGTTACTATTCACGTATACGGCACTATTCACGAATATGACACTATTCACCAAAAAATAAAATTTTCTCTTTTTGTCCAAGATATCTATTATGGTTACTATCTTTGATTGTATCCATGTTTTGATCTTTATTTTTGAATTCTGCTTCACAATTGATTATTATGAAGTATTATTGATCTTGGATAAACTTTTATACGAATCCCTAATATTTGTCCTTCTGTCTCACTGGATTCGTTCTCTTTAAGATATTTTTTATCATCCTCAGTCCTAAATGATGATATTACTGAATATCTTTGGCCTGTAGTGTAAAGATGTATGATTACTTGATGAATATCTTTGGCCTGTAGTGCAAAGATGAACAGGTGTTGAGATGAACATGACTGACAGGTGATACAAATGAATATCTTTGGCCTGTAGTGCAAAGATGAATATTTGGATAAAGATGATTATTAATTGATGTTACAGGGTTAAAATATTGATGATGGACTTTTAAATCTTAGAAGATAGTAGAATTCTTTCTCTACTTGACTCTTCTAATGGTTTACTGTTTCTGCTGCAGTTGTTGATCTAAAACTTATTGTCGATTATATTCTATCAGATTTTTCCCTGTTGAAGACTAACGATAATTTGTTGTATATTATCTTAGTCATAATATTTTTTACTGGGCTAGTTGAGCTCACCCTTTTCCTTTTTATTCCATTTTTCTTCTCAGGAGGTGAGAACATAGCAGGATCTAGTCGGGGTATGGAGTAATGATTCTAGAAAGATGTTTTAGCAGTCCTCACTATTTCTGTAAAATAGTGTTTGAATAATTGTAATAAGAATTTATTTGAAAGTGGATATTGTCCAGTATGTGTGGTCGTATTTTGCACGACAATTATATTATTGAAGTTTTCGTTTGCTTTCTGTACCATGTATTTGGCGACTCATAATGGGTGTTGTATACCTATTTTGGGGGCGTCACAGAAATGATGAATGCATTATTATTAAGTTCTGGATTACCTCAGAATTTGTGGGGGGGGGGAAGCAATTCTATCAACAAATTATATTCTCAACCGAATACCTCAAAAGAAGTCCAATGTTTCACCCTATGAATTATGGAAAGGACGTAAGACGTCTTATAAACACTTAAAAGTGTGGAGGTGTTTAGCAAAAGTAATGGTTCCTCCACCCAAAAAGGTGAAAATAGGACCGAAAATAATCGATTGTATATTCATTGGTTATGCTAATAATAGCAGTGCATATAGATTTTTGGTTAATAAATCAAAAATAGAGGAAATACATGAAAATATTATTATTGAGTCAAAAGATGTTGAATTCTTTGAAACAATATTTCTTAATAAAAAGGAACAAGAGCCAAGTTCTAACAAACAAGAAACAAGTTCAAATAAAAGAACTTATGATGTTGTTAATGACAGTAATCATGGTTTAGAAGATATTGATGAACCTAGACGTAGTAAACGTGATAGAACATCAAAATCTTATGGTCCAGATTTCTAACTTATTTGTTAGAAAATGAGCCTCAAACCTATAAAGAAGCAGTATCGAGTCCTGAAGCTCCATATTGGAAAGAGGCTATAAATAGTGAAGTAGAATCCATTTTGCACAATCATACGTGGGAATTAGTAAATCTCCCACCAGGCTCTAAACCTCTTAGATATAAGTGGATATTCAAGAAGAAAATGAAAGCAGATGAATCTATAGACAAATATAAAGCAAGACTTGTAATCAAAGGATACAAACAAAAGGAGGGTTTAGATTATTTTGATACTTATTCTCCTGTGACAAGAATATCCTCAATTAGGATGTTAATAGCCATTGCAGCTATATATAATTTAGAAATACATCAAATGGATGTAAAAACAGCTTTCTTGAATATAGATTTAGAAGAAGAAATCTACATGGAACAACCAGAATGATTTATTGTTCCAGAACAAGAAAAGAAAGTTTGTCGGCTTGTAAAGTCTCTTTATGAATTAAAACAAGCACCTAAATAATGGCATGAAAAATTTGACAATGCAATGTTATCAAATGGTTTCAAAATAAATTAGTGTGACAAATGTGTGTATGTCAAGGACACTAAGAATGGATATGTTATTATTTGTCTTTATGTAGATGATATACTCATTATGGGTAGTAATAATGAAATCATTAAAACTACTAAAAGAATGTTAAATAATATGTTTGACATGAAAGGCATGGGTGTTGCCGATGTAATATTAGAAATTAAAATATCTAAAACATCGGATGGGTTAGTGTTATCACAATCACACTATATTGAGAAAATACTCAGAAAATTCAATCAATATGATTGTAATCCTATGGGAACACCGGTAGATATAAATCTACATTTGTCTAAAAATAAAAGAGAGAGCATATCACAACCTGAGTATGCACAAATAATTGGAAGCCTTATGTACTTAATGAATTGTACACGTCCTGACATAGCACAAGCTGTCAATAAATTGAGTAGATTTACAAGCAATCTAGGACAAGATCACTGGAAAGCAATTATAAGAGTTTTAAGGTATTTAAAATACACTCAAAATTTTGGATTGCACTACTCAAGATATCCAGCAGTACTTGAAGGATACTGTGATGTGAATTGAATATCGGATACAAAAGACTCTAAATCCACAAGTGATTTTGTGTTTATACTAGGTGGAGGAGTAATATCATATAAATCTTCTAAACAAACATGCATTGCTCGATCAACGATGGAATATGAGTTTATTGCATTGGATAAGGCTGGAGAAGAAGCTAAATGGTTTCATAATTTTTTAGAAGATAATCCTATGTGGCCTAAACTTGTGTCGCCTATTTGTATCCATTGTGATAGTCAATCAGCAATTAGAAGAGCACAGAGTCACATGTATAATGGTAAGTCTAGACATATTCTTCGTAGACACAATACCATAAAACAATTGCTCTCTAACGACATTATGTCTATTGAGTACATAAAGTCAAAAGAAAATATAGTGGATCCGTTGACTAAAGGTTTGACTAGAGAGCAAGTAAAAATAACTTCGAGGGGAATGGGTTTAAAGCCTATAAACAAGGATCGTCATGATGGAAACCCAACCTAGTTGACTGGAGATCCCAAGATCTAGGTTCAAAGGGGCAACTAAATTGTGAACAATTCAACCAAATCACTATGAAGAAATTAATTTCTTCTGCTCATTCCTATGATACGAGATAGTGATACTTGCAGCGGTTATAGGATAAACTATATTTTTAATGATTCTTAAATCTTGATAAACATGTGGATTATGACAGGATACTCTTATTAAGAATCACCTATGTGAGTGTGAACTGGGCCAATTCTATGAGAAGGATAAGACTATAATTCTCTAAAGCACTCATAAATCCAGGATTGTTCGGGGCCAAAATGAACAAAATCATGAGAACCAAATAATATTTAGAAAGATTCTGTGTGAATTACTATTGTTTCGATTTACACAAACAATTGGACAGTTCAAGACATCACGTTCACTGGACAACCAGTAAACCCGATAGTCTTTCACAAGGGAAGGTTCAAAGTCAAAAGCTACCTCTCTCGATACAGATGATTTCTAATTTTGTCTCTCTCTCTCAGAGTCTGCATAACAGTTACATAAGGCTAGCAGTCAATATCATTCATGTGGGGGATTGTTAGAATCTGAGCCTAAATTAATGTGGGTGTCATTAATTATTTTTAATGATTCATATATTAATGTGTTCTACTCCATGAGTAGATTAAACTAAGTATTTGGAAGCTCAAATCCATGGAGTAATGAATGAGATATTAACTTCTAAAGATCACACTTAGAAGTAATAAAAGATAATAAATACATGTGGAAAAAACCAAGTCCAACATAGGTTAGGAATTAAACATTTAATGTGTTTATATACAAGGGAATTGCTCTTGGGTTTGGGCCCCAAGGGGTACCCCACTTTTGTGGAAGGGAGAGGATCTAGCCAAGGCTTGATTCGAACCCACGCGCGCGTCGCTGCCGACTGATCGGCCTGGTTCAGGGCACGTGGGTCTGGGTCCTTGTATATTATTTTTTAGACAAAATTTATTTAAATTTTTAATTAAATTTTATTTATTTAATTCTATTATCAAAACTGTCATTTTGAGAAGCGGTATCTGCTGAAATGGTATAAGTTTGAACGAACAGCCCAAAACTACGTTGTTTTGTTGCGCCTTTTCTACTAAGCCTAAAATTACATAGTTTTGCTTCTGCTAATGCTTAAACTACGTCGTTTTATGGGTCCGAATAGTTGTGCCTATTCTATAAATGATCAAAACTATGTCGTTTTGACCAAAGGATGCCAACCATGCCGTTTCAGAAGTACCCCATGCCTTTTCAAGGGTGAAGTACCCATCCGAAGGGTCACCAACCCCTCCTATAAATAGATAGGAGGGGGCAGCCTTCATATTCATTCAATTCACAAGCAATTCAGTATTTTAGTCATTCTAGTATTTAGTTTTCCATCAGTTTCATAGTTATAAAAAAAGAGAGTTAGAACATTTATTTTTAGTTCGTAGAGTATACTTTTTATAGTGCTGCTAAAGTATACAGTGTTATTATATTATGGGAGACAAGTGCTATCAACTCTGAGCACCATACAGAGGACATAATTATCTTAAGGACATAGTACCAAGTACTAGCCTTGACAAAAAAAATTTCAACAAGATAAGTTAATATAAATATATATAGTTTCCTAGCTTTCATATTACTAACAGCTTCAAGCCATAATTTCTTCCCTTATTGTTCCAGAATTCATGTAATTGTTGGGAAAAAATCACCTCCCAATACTGTTGTCTTTGATAAATTAGACAGATAAAATATCAGCACATGCCAAACAGATTGTAGTTCCACCAAAATAATAACCATGCAGGAAATAATGAGTAAAAAATATCAAACCACGAGACACCAAGATTTTTATATGAAAAACTCTCTAAAACTAAGAGGTAAAAACTGTAAGACCCCAACATATTCATAAATAAAATCGAATTTTCTCTAATTATTATTTTGAATAATAAGGTGTCAATTTGATATAATGCTTTGGTTATGGGTGAAATGTGCAAATTTTACAAAATAAGCAAGTGGTTATAAAATATTCATTGTTGTCAGAAAATATTCGTTTGGTCGTGGAATATTCTGGCTGTCGGGGAATATTCGTACGATGACATAGTCATTTGTGGGCCCTATAACGGAAAATGGTGGGATGAAGAAAACGACAAGTTTGAGTTTTTATAAATAACGGCGCAGCTGTTACCGTTAACACTGTTGGAATACCCGGTGGTTAAAATACAGTAATACGCGTGGGTACACAGTAGCACACGGTATTGCATAGTATTATTGCATTTTTGATCCTTACGTAAGAAGGCACTACTCAATAATTGTTACAGTAATTACTGTTCAATATTTTATTTTATTGATTCAATAATTGCTAGGTTTATATTTCTTATTATTGTTGTTTCAATAATTGTCACTGCACAGTATCTCTATTATCAGATCAATAATTCACATTATTTGAATAATATTATTAGATAACATTATTAGCAATATCTAAGGAAGTTCTGTCTAAGGAGAGGTTTGGTCACTTAATTGCGCGCTAGTAAGGAGGAATCCTTATCGAAAAGCCCCCTCTTTCCTGGGAACGACCTGGTTGTCATAATTGCGATTCTGTAATATTATTTGTGAATAATTAATTATTGATTTATATGATAAGAAAATATTTATTCTATGTGGATGGATAGGGAAATATTTATTTTGTGTGGATATAAATGAGGAATTAATGCTGAAGTGTTTTATTAGTATTTTATCGGAGTGGAGGTACTAAAAATCGTCCGTATATGGATTTCGGACATTTTCTGATTAGAATTTGGAAAAACTTTCTTCTGCAAAGTTGTAGAGAATTAAATTTCCTATGAAAAAGACATGAGATTCGAATTTTTTCTGATAAAAGGGCTATTTATTATGAATTATTAAAATTTTAAAAATAAATTGTTTTTTTATTAAAAACATGGGTGGGACCCATTTTTGTTTTTTGGTGGAAAAAATATGCTAATATTTTTTTCAAAAGTGGAGGGCTGAATTTGTCAAATAAGTGTGCGTAGAAAAAAATATTAATATTTAATTAATTTAGTCTGCTTTGGCGTTTTAGCATTTTTCTATAAATAGGGTGCTTAGTTAAAATTAAAAATCACACCAGAAATAAGTTTTTTTTTTTCTCTCTCTTTATATTATCGAGTATATTTTGTGAGTATTTAGATACTTTGAGAGTTGCTATTCAGTGCAAGTTTTCTTCAGCATTACATCCGATATTCCAGTCAGAAGTACTGTTCTTTTGAGGTAAGTGATGTTATTTTCTTCGTAAATGATATTATTTTCTTTAATATCATTATGTCGAAATATTGATATAAATTTTATTGTGGAATTTCTACCTTTTTGTGTCGGGGTTACTATTCACGTATACATTACTATTCACGAATACGACACTATTCACGAATACGACACTATTCACAGAAAAATAAAATTTTCTCTTCTTTTTCCAAGATAGATTATGGTTACTATCTTTGATTGTATCCATGTTTTGATCTTTATTTTTGAATTCTGCTCCACAATTGATTATTATGGAATATTTTTGAACTTGGATAAACTGTAGTACGAACCCCTAAAATTTATCCTTTTGTCTCACTGGATTCGTTTTCTTTAAGATATTTTTTATCATCCTCGGTCCTAAATGATGATATTACTGAATATATTTGGCCTGTAGTGCAAAGATGAATAATTAACTGATGAATATCTTTGGCCCATAGTGCAAAGATGAACAAGTGTTTAGATGAACATGACCAACTGGTGATACAAATGAATATCTTTGGCCTGTAGTGCAAAGATGAATATTTGATTCAAGATGTATATTGATTGATATTACAGGGATAAAATATTGATGATGGACTTTTAAATCTTAGAAGATAGTAGAATTCATTCTCTACTTGACTCTTCTAATGGATTGTTGTTTTCGCTGCAGTTGTTGATCTAAAACTTGTTGTCTATTATATTTTATCAGATTTTTTCCTATTGAAGACTAATAATAATTTGTTATCTATTATCTTAGTCATAATATTCTTTACTGGGCTAGTTGAGCTCACCATTTTTCTTTTTGTTCCATTTTTCTCAGGAGGCGAGAATATAGCGAGAACTAGTCGGGGTGTGGAGTGATGTTTCCTGTCAGTTGTGTTAGCAGTCCTCACTATTTTATAAAATAGTGTTTCAATAATTATAATGAGGACTTATTTAAACTCACAGTTTATGTGTTGTCGTATTTTGAACGACAATTGTAGTAATGATGTTGCAGTTGTTTCTGTACCATGTATTTGATGACTCAGAATAGGTGATGTATACCTATTTTGGGGGCGTCACAGTTGATATCAGAGCTTAGGGATATAGTCTCTGGCGGAGATCGGGGAATAGAACAAGGAGGGGAGAGACGAGTAAATCATTCGCTAGTGTGTCCTACCTAAGCTTATTTGTTGATCGGTCATAATATAGGGGTATTATGTGGTATGTCAATTTCTTTAATTAACCCTTGTTTTATGACAGTATTTGAGAATGATAGCAGAGAATGTTAACAATGGAGTGAATGAGACCGTGGAGACACAATCACCAACCAGGGGAACGTGCAACAGGAAGGCAATATTCCTCCTGTAAACAACACTACCGAACAAATGATGAATGATGGAATGTTTAGAAGATTTTTGTAGTTCATGCAAAATCAGTCGAAGGAGACTCGTGTACAAAATACAGGTAAAAATGATAACAACGCGCGACTTGTCACAGGCAAGCAGTTCAAAGAGTTGGGACCACCAGAATTTATGGGAAAGTCGGATCCGATCAAGGCAAAAACGTGGGTCAAGCAAATTACCAAGATATTTGATGTCTTGGGATGCACGGAGAAATAGAAGGTTCCATTCACCACCTTTATGTTCCATGGTGAGGTAGACTACTGGTGGGAGTCTGTGAAGCGTACCCAGCCAGCCGCACTCAATATGTCTTGGGAAACGTTTCAAAAACTATTTAATGACAAGTACTTTCCTGAAAGTATTCGTCATATGAAGGAGGTAGAGTTTATTAGACTGGAACAAAATAACATGACGGTGTCCCAGTACGAGGCGAAGTTTGCGGAGTTATCCAGGTTTGCATCTCATTTGGTAGAGAATGAGGAACGTATGACAAGGATGTTTCTAAGAGGTCTGAAACCTGAAATTCGGCAATATCTTATCTCTCATAAATTTTCTCTATATTTAGATGTTGTAAACAAGGCTCAATTATTAGAGCGTGATAATGAGTATATTCAACCGAGGCACCACAACCAGGGTCATACCGGTGGCAGCAGTCATCGGAGCAATGACAACCAGTGGGGAGGAAAACATTCGGACAAAAGCGGTAACCACTCTGGTGGTAATCGTGGCTATGATAGTAGAAGAAGCGAGTTGGGGGGAGATTTCAAAAAGAGAAGGTACAAAAATGATAACGTGAAGACGTCAGCACTAGCATCAACTGTTTCTAGGGGAAGAGAACGATCACCGGTCGTTTGTTATAAATACGGAAAAGAGGGACATATCAGTCCAAACTGTCCACAACAATTCAAGGTGTGTTATAACTGTAGAAAGGAAGGTCATATAGCTAGAGATTGTCTTGTAGCGAAACCAAGTCCAGTGGGAATGGTGACTCCGAAGGCTATTCCAAAAAAAATCAAAGTCAGTGGTTCCTAGAAGAGCGTTTGTCGTGACTGGCCAAAACGCAAGGAACCCGAATGAGGTGATCACGGGTAAGCTAATCATAAACTCTTGCGAAGTTTATACCTTATTAGATACCGGTTCTACCTATTCTTTTATCTCTCCTGCTTGTGCTCAACGTTTGAACTTGACTTCGGAGAAATTAGACTTTGACTTATCTGTTGAGACTCCGTTAGGAGAAACTTTTATTACATCTGCTGTTTATAAGTCTTGCTTGATCCAAGTTGGTACTATCACATTACCTGTCGATCTTATTTCTTTGAAAATACTTGTATTTGATGTGATTTTAGGGAATGATTGGTTAACTATTCATCATGCTAAAATTGATTATTTTCGTAAGGTTGTTAGTTTTCATATTTCTAACCAACCTATTATGCGAATTCAAGCTACCAAACCACTAAAGTCAATCACTGTCATATCAAGCCATAAAGCTATTCGTTTATTAAAAAATGGATGTCAAGCTTTCTTAGCCCATGTCACGGACTTGAATAATAACACGTCAGATTTGAATAATATTTCTATTGTTAGTGAATTTCCTGACGTATTTCCTGAAGAACTTCCCGGTCTACCCCCAGAACGTGAAGTTGAATTCTTTATTTACCTTGAATCCGGTACAAAACCCATTTCTAAAATTTCATATCGAATGGCTCCTATTGAACTTCAGGAGTTAAAGGTCCAACTACAGGAGTTGTTAGACATCGGTTTCATTCGTCCTAGAACATCTCCTTGGGGTGCTCCTGTTTTATTCGTAAAGAAGAAATATGGGAGTATGCGACTTTGTATTGACTACCGGGAATTGAACCATGTCACTATCAAGAATAGGTATCCACTACCTCGCATTGATGACCTGTTTGGTCAGTTGCAATAAGCATAATTCTTTTCAAAGATCGATCTTCGTTCTGGATATCATCAGCTGAAGATTAAAACTGAGGATATTCCGAAGACTGCCTTCAGAACTCGGTACGGGCATTATGAATTCTTAGTCATATCTTTTGGATTGACTAATGCTCTTGCTGTTTTCATGGATATGATGAACCGTGTGTTCAAGGAATATTTGGATCAGTTCGTTGTTGTCTTTATTGATGACATCCTCATCTATTCCAAAAACCGTGAAGATCATGAGCACCATTTGAAGCTAGTACTCCAAAGGCTTCGCGATAACAAGATATATGTCAAGCTGAAGAAATACGAGTTCTGGCTTAAGGAAGTAACATTCCTTCGGCATATGGTGTCAAAACATGGAGTATTTGTTGACCCGACGAAGATTGAAGCCATACAAAGTTGGGAGCAACCGAAGTACGTAGCTTTTTGGGCTTAGCTGGTTATTATCGGAGATTCGTGGAAGGATTTTCTCGAATCACTACTCCGTTAACTCAATTGACTCGGAAAGATACAAAATTCATATGGAGCGGGGAATACGAGAAGAGTTTCCAAGAGCTCAAGAGGAGACTCATTTCGGCATCTATTCTGACAATACCATCTGGTTCAGATGGATTTGTTATCTACATCGATGCTTCAGGCAAAGGGTTAGGATGTGTTCTCATGCAACATGAGAAAGTCATAGCCTATGCCTCACGATAACTCAAAGAATATGAGAGGAATTATCCTACTCATGATCTGTAGTGGGCAGCAGTTGTTTTCGCGTTGAAAATCTGGAGACACTACCTGTATGGGGAGAAAGTGGAGATTTATACGGATCATAAGAGCCTTAAATATTTCTTCACCCAAAAGGAACTCAATATGCGGCAACGACGTTGGCTTGAGCTGTTGAAAGATTATGATCATACCATCCAATACCATCCTGGAAAAGTGAACGTAGTAGCTGATGCATTGAGTAGAAGATCATATGCGGGTACGAGTGCGATGTTGTTAACACAAAGGCCCATTTTGTATGACTTGCAAAGGTTGGAAATAGAGGTAAAGGCTCCAAGTGCCTACGTTATGATATCAAATATACGAGTAGAACCGACTTTAATCGATAAAGTTAAAGATGCTCAAGCTACGGACCTGGAGCTGATGCGTATGAAAAAAAAATGTAAGAAGGTGCTATTCCAGAAGCAAGAATCGATAAAGAAGGAATACTTCGAGTTAACTCCAGACTTTGTGTTCTAATGATTCTGACTTGAAGCATAGAATCATGATGGAGGCACACAACACACCGTTTGTAATCCATCTTGGACCCACGTGATGATAGCAAATATACGATTAGAACCGACTGTAATCGATAAAGTTAAAGCTGCTCAAGCTAAAGACCTGGAGCTGATATGAGGAAGAAAGTACAAGAAGGTGCTATCTCGGAAGCAAGAATCGATGAAGAAGGAATACTACGAGTCAACTTTAGACTTTGTGTTCCTAACGACCCTGATTTAAAGTATAAAATCATGATGGAGGCACAACACACCGTTTGCAATTCATCCTGGGAGTACCAAAATGTATCATGATCTTCGACATACATTTTGGTGGAGCAATATGAAGAGAGAGATCGCGGAGTTTATCTCGAGGTGTTTAACTTGTCAACGTGTAAAGGCGGAGCATCAAGTGCCAAAGGGTCCATTGCAACCACTTGAGATTCCAAAATGGAAGTGGGAACACATTACTATGGATTTCATTTGGGTCTTCCCAAGGTTTCTCAAGGCATAGATGCGATTTGGGTTATTGTTGATATATTAACCAAGTCTGCTCATTTCTTGCAGATACAAGAAACTTATTCCCTTGAACGTCTTGCTCGTATGTACGCGAATGAGATTATGAGATTGCATGGCATGCCAGTATCCATAGTTTCGAATCGTGACCCAAGATTCACTTCTCAATTTTGGGTTAGCTTGCAGAAAGCTATGGGCACGGATTAACGATTCAGTTCGGCATACCATCCTCAAATGGACGGGCAATCAGAAAGAACTATTCAAACTCTTGAAGATCTATTAAGACTCTGTGTCCTAGATTTCAAAGGGAGTTGGGATAAGTACCTACCATTGGTGAAATTCTCCTACAACAACAATTATCAAGCAAGTATAGTCATGGCTCCATTCGAGGCGTTGTATAGAAGAAAATGTCGTTCTCCAGTATGCTAGGACGAGGTGGGTGAAGCAACATTGTTGGGACCAGAATTGGTACGTATGACTATAGAGAAAATCCAAATGATCCGACAATGTATACAAATGGCACAGGATCGACAAAAGAGTTATGCGAATCTTCATCGAAAGGACGTGGAATTTAATATTGGGGATCATGTATTATTACGTGTTGCTCCATGGAAGGGAGTAACAAGATTTGAGAAGAGAGGAAAGCTCAATCCAAGATTTGTTGGTCCATTTGAGATTCTTGACCGAATAGGAAATGTGGTCTATAGACTCGCATTACCTCCAAGTATGTCTCATGTTCATAATATTTTTCACATATCTATGCTTCGTAAATATGTAAAAGACCCGAACCACATTATTGAGTTAGAACCAGACGAGATAGCCGAAGATTTAACGTACGAGGAGGTACCTGTTAAGATCTTGGATAGGAAAGAGCATGTCCTACGCACCAAGGTTATACCACAAGTTAAGATTTTGTGGAGGAACCATGCTATTGAAGAAATGACCTGGGAGTTAGAATCAGAAATGAAAGCATCGAAACACCAGGTACGTACGACAATTTCGAGGACGAAATTTCATAAGGAGGGGAGGTTGTAAGACCTCAACTTATTCATAAATAAAATCAAATTTTCTCTAATTATTATTTTTAATAATAAGGTGTTAATTTGATATAATATTTTGGTTATGGGTGAAATGTGCAAAATTTGCAAAATAAGCAAGTGGTTATAAAATATTCATTGTTGTCGGAGAATATTCATTTGGTCGTGGAATATTCTAGCTGCCGAGAAATATTCGTACGATGGCGCAGTCATTTGTGAGCCCCATAACGGAAAACGGTCGGATGAAGAAAATGACAAGTTTGAGTTTTTATAAATAACGGCGTAGTTGTTACCGTTAACACTGTTGGAATACCCGGTGGTTAAAATACAGTAATACGTGTGGGTGGACAGTAGCACACGGTATTGCATAGTATTATTGAATTATTGATCCTTACGTAAGAAAGCACTTCTCAATAATTGTTACAGTAATTACTGTTCAATATTTTATTTTATTGATTCAATAATAGCTACGTTGATATTTCTTATTATTGTTATTTTAATAATTGTCACTGCATAGTATCTCCATTATCAGATCAATAATTCATATTATTTGAATAATATTATTAGATAGTATTATTGGCAATGTCTAAGAAAGTTCTGTCTAAGGAGAGGTTTGGTCACCTATTACGCGCCAGTAAGGAGGAATCCTTATCGAAAAGTCCCCTCTTTCCTGGGAACGACCTGGTTGTCATAATTGTGATTCTGTAATATTATTTGTGAATAATTAATTATTAATTTATATGATAAGGAAATATTTATTCTAGGTGGATGGATAGGGAAATATTTATTTTGTGTGGATATAAATGAGGAATTAATGCTGAGATATTTTATCAGTATTTTATTGGAGTGGAGGTACTAAAAATCGTCCGTATGTGGATTTCGGGCATTTTCTGATTGGAATTTGGAAAAACTTTCTTCTGCAAAGTTGTAGAGAACTAAATTTCCTATGAAAAGGAGAACTAAATTTCCTATGAAAAGGACATGAAATTTGAATTTTTTCTGATAAAAGGGCTATTTATTATGAATTATTGAAGTTTCAAAAATAAATTATTTTTTTATTAAAAACATGGGTGGGACCCATTTTTATTTTTTGGTGGAAAAAATGTGCTGATATTTTTTTCAAAAGTGGAGGGCTGAATTTGTCAAATAAGTGTGCGTAGAAAAAAAATATAAATATTTTATTAATTTAGTCTGCTTTGGCGTTCTAGCATTTTTCTATAAATAGGGTGCTTAGTTAGAATTAAAAATCACACCAGAAATAAGTTTTCTTTCTCTCTCTCTCTCTCTCTCTCTATATTATCGAGCATATTTTGTGAGTATTTAGATACTTTGAGAGTTGGTATTCAGTGCAAGTTTCTTTCAGCATTACATCCGATATTCCAGTCAGAAGTACTGTTCTTTTGAGGTAAGGGATGTTATTTTCTTCGTAAATGATATTATTTTCTTCAATATCATTATGCCGAAATATTGATATGAATTTTATTGTGGAATTTCTAACTTTTTATGTCGGAGTTACTATTCACGTATACGGCACTATTCACGTATACGACATTATTCACGAATACGTCACTATTCACATAAAAATGAAATTTTCTCTTTTTTGTCCAAGATGTCTATTATGGTTACTATCTTTGATTGTATCCATGTTTTGATTTTTATTTTTGAATTCTGCTCTACAATTGATTATTATGGAGTATTTTTAAACTTGGATAAACTGTAGTACGAATTCTTAATATTTGTCTTTTTGTCTCGCTGGATTCATTTTCTTTAAGATATTTTTCATCATCCTCAGTCCTAAATGATGATATTACTGAATATCTTTAAACTGTAGTGCAAAGATGAATGATTAACTGATGAATATCTTTGGCCCGTAGTGCAAAGATGAACAGATGTTTAGATGAACATGACCAACTGGTGATACAAATGAATATCTTTGGCCTGTAGTGCAAAGATGAATATTTGATTCAAGATGTATATTGATTGATATTACAGGGACAAAATATTGATGATGGACTTTTAAATATTAGAAAATAGTAGAATTCATTCTCTACTTGACTCTTCTAATAGATTGTTATTGTCGCTGCAGTTGTTGATCTAAAACTTGTTGTCTATTATATTTTATCAGATTTTTCCCTGTTGAAGACTAATGATAATTTTTTGTCTATTATCTTAGTCATAATATTCTTTACTGGGCTAGTTGAGCTCACATTTTTCTTTTTTGTTCTATTTTTCTCAGGAGGCGAGAATATAGCGGGAACTAGTCGAGATTCGGAGTGATGTATCCAGTCAGTTGTGTTAGCAGTCCTCACTATTATATTAAATAGTGTTTCAATAATTGTAATGAGGACTTATTTGAGTGTGGATATTGTCTAGAAGATAATATTTGTATTAAAACTCACAGTTTATGTGTTGTCGTATTTTGCACGACAATTGTAGTAATGATGTTGTAGTTGTTTCTGTACCATGTATTTGATGACTCAGAATAGGTGATGTATACTTATTTTGGGGGCGTCACAAAAACCACGAGACAAACTCCGAAGAATTCACTAGAATAATATGAGAGAATACAAAGATATCTTAATTTAAGTACAAACTCAAATTACTTCACCACAATAACTATGTGATGGAACCCAAATAAAACACCCTTTTATTTGAACTATCTTTCTCTCCTTATTTTTCTAAAGCTTCACAAAAGTTTTTTTCTCTCACTCTCTATTTTTTCCAACTCTCTCGGATGGAGTATATATTTTTGGTTGCTCTTGGTGTGTATAATCCCTTTCCTTAGCCTTCCTTTTATAGCCGATGGAGGGGAGTAGTATTAAATGAGGAGCATTAAGAGAGTTGGTGAGATGTTTCCTTTGACCCATTAATGAGTGATGACCATTGACCAACAATCTCCCCCTCCAAACCCATTAGAGGAGATATTCACCATGACTCCGTCACTTAGAGTCAATTCCTGTGTCAAATCCAACTCTTGAAGAAACCACAACATTTCGTTGTCAACTCAGTAGTAGACAAAGCAATACACTTCTGTAACTTGGAATGCCATAACACAGCTCCCCCTGCAAAAGTAAACAAATACCCCGAAGTAGACTCCTCTTCCAAACCTGCTATGTCTGCTACTATATAACCTTCCAAGACTGAATTTGCACGTCAAACCACAACTCCTCACTTGGAGTTAATCCTAACGAAGCCTTGACTCAACTCAAGCTTCTTGGAATTTTTAACTTTCTTCATGCCCGACTTTATCTCATCGGCATGTCTTTTCTTGATGGGAGGATCTAACTCAAACTTGACAGATTTTTACTTGTCAAATTCTTTCACAACCGCTTTGTATCTTGGCTGCGAGCTATCACTTTTCTTCTTCACTTTTGGTACAAATTTAAAATGAAGAGCTTTCTTCTTGTGGTTCTCATACAAGGCTTTCCTTCCATCTTGCATGGCTTTGTACCACATCTTTTTCTGCCTAACTCCCCCATCTTTAACACCTTCCACATGCGCCTGCATTGTGTAAAAGGCGCCTACCTTTTTTCCTCTAGTCACCACTAGAGACCCTTTAGTGAGCTTCCACTGACCTTCACCAAAGGAAATGCTATAAATCATTCTCATCAAGCTTACCAGTAGACATCAAATTAAGGCGGATATCCGGAACATGTCTGACTTCTCTAAGCATCAACATGCCACCATTGATAGTCTTCAGATAAATATCTCTACTGCCGATAACCTTGGATGCACTACCATTTCCCATCCGTACATAGCCAAAATCACCACTAATGTAGGATGTGAAGATCTCACCACGCGAAGTAGCATGGAACGAAGCACCCAAATCAATAACTCATTCATTAACTTGACACTTGGTTTTACCCTTACTAACAATGGCTACATCAACGTCGGATAGATACACAATTGAGTCCTTATCCTCATCTTTTTCCTTAGACTGTTCCTTCTTTAAAATTCTGCACTCTCGCCTTATATGACCCGGTCTTTGGCAGTAAAAATAAATTATCTCTTTTCCTCTCAACCTTCTCCTGGATTTGTCATCTTCAGGAGAGCTCTTCTCTCTGTTTCTGCTGCTACTCTGCGTGACGAAAACTTGTGTTTGTGTCTCAAAATTAACACCTTGCTCCTTTCGTCTTGTCTCCTCATTATGAAGGCTGTCCTTGACCATCTGTATAGTCATTTTTCCTTCTGGAGCTGAATTGCTTAGAGACACCACCAAAGTCTCCTAGCTGTTTGGCAACAAACTGAGAAGCAAAAGAGCCTGAATCTCATCATCAAGATTCAACTTCATGGTGGACAACTGGTTCACCAAACCTTGAAACTCACTCATATGCTCCGACACACTGCTCCAGTCCTTGTACTTTAGATTCACAATTTTTCGAATGACAAAAGTTTTATTTTGTGCATTCTTCTTCTCGTACATAGACTCTAGTGTTGTCCATAAAGTGTGAGCATCCGTCTCCTGCGAAACATGGTGGAACACACTTTGATCAATCCACTGCTGGATGTGACTAATAGTCTTCCTATTCATTTTATTCCAATCAGCCTCAGACTTATCCGCGGGCTTCTTTCCCTTGAGCTCCAATGGATCATATAAATCCTTGCAATAAAGGATATCCTCCATTCTGGGCTTCCAAATCAAAAATTTTAAAGAGGTCAATTTAATCATGGCTTCGACTGTTCCTCCATAAAATTTATCAAAAACAACCGAGCAAATAACCTTAGCTTTGATACCACTTGTTGGGAAAAAATCACCTCCCATTACTGTTGTCTTTGATAAATTAGACGGATAAAATATCAGCATATGCCAAACAGATTAAATTTACAGTTCCACCAAAATAATAACCATGCAAGAAATAATTAGTAGAAAATATCCAAACACGATACAAACTCCGAAGAATTCACTAGAATAATATGAGAGAATACAAAGATATCTTAATTTGAGTACAAACTCAAATTACTTCACCACAATAACTATGTGATGGAACCCAAATAAAACACCCTTTTATTTGAACTATCTTTCTCTTCCTATTTTTCTAAAGCTTCACAAAAACTTCTTTCTCTCACTCTTTATTTCTTCCAACTCTCTCGGATGGAGTATATATTTTTGGTTGCTCTTAGTGTGTATAATCCCTTTCCTTAACCTTCCTTTTATAGCCGATGGAGGGGAGTAGTATTAAATGAGGAGCATTAAGAGAGTTGGTGAGATGTTTCCTTTGACCCATTAATGAGTGAGGACCATTGACCAACAGTAATCTCTTCACCACACCAATTTCACAACCAAGCATCACAATTATAGTAATAATAAGTATTATATACTTTCAATTTCCATGAACTTAACAAAACACATGGCTTACCTCTTATTTGATGTTCTTAATTGAATCCTTGATTCAATTCTTATTCCAAGATTCTTATTGGAGTATACCCAGTTCACATATATGCTTGAAAATCAAATGATTTGAACAATTTCCGAAAAACAAGCACATACCTATAAAGCAAAAGTTGGAACAATTTCCTTTCTCTTTTTTTTGAACAAATGGGCATGGTCATGGATAGACCTGGCAAACGGGCGGTCCGGGCCGGGTCAGACCGAGCGCTGGCCGGGCCAAAATGGCCCGGGTTTTGGCGGGCTGAATTTGTGAGGCCTGGGTTTGCCCGGCCCGACCAGCGGGCTTCTTCCTTTAATTTTTTTTTTGCAAAATCTTGCTACACCAAAAATAGTACTAATAATAAATATTAAAAATAATAAAATAATTTATAATAAACAATAATTCTAATTACCTACATTAACTACATATCTTAATCAATTAAAATTTTAATAGCATTATAAATTACTTTCAAAGTATATAATCAAATTTAATTTTTTAAAATTATACTTTAAAATTAATATAATTTATTTAACTTTTAAAAATAATAAATACTGTAATTAATACTAATATATAGATAATTTTAAATTTTTATAATTATATTATCTAACTTAAACTAATAATTATTAGTTTTATACTTTGAAATTGAAGAACTATTTTGAAAGTTCATCCAACTGTAATTGTTTGTGAGCGTGAGTAAAGATATATAGAGGATATATTGAGGGAATTAATATTTTCACCAATAAAATTAAAAGCGATATCAATTCCCTATAATAATCATGAATTCAGTGTCCTGTATAATTTATGAGATTTAATGTCACAAAACAAGTTGTCTCACTTTTTATACCAAAAGAATGAGAATTTCATGTCTCAAGCAGTAGAGAATTTAATAATCTCCCATGGAGAAATAAAAGCAGAAAAGGTTGCAAGTATATTAATCAAACTTGTTTCTGCCATGCCCATGACTAGAAGCATCTAATTAAGCTTAATTACTCATGTTCTTAACAAATCAATTAATTTTTTTTGAAAAATAGTAATGCTCATAAATATTATAAATTAGGCACGATTTAGGTTTTACTTTTTAAGAATAGTAAAATTTGAACAAAAGTAAAGAAATAATATATTGAAGATTGCATTAAAAATAAATAGTTGTTATAGTTCAGTTGGTTTGGACTCTTAATTATTTACTTACAAGTCTTGTGTTCAAGCCTCACAACCCACAAGTAGCAACATTTTATTTTAAAAAGAAAAAAAGTCACGGGCCACCCGCGGGCCGGGCCTTCACGGGCCGGGCCAAAATGGCCCGCATTTTCTTAGGCTTAAAAACTGTAGTCCACAGCCCGGCCCATGGTGGACGGGCCGGACCAAGCCCGCGGGCTTGGGCCATGTTTGTCAGGTCTAGTCATGGAACTATTTCTTTCTTCTTTCTTTCTTTGGGTCGGACGAATGGAAGCAGGGGGTTCTATTTTCTCTCTCTTTTTGGACGAAAAGAAGGCAGGAATTGGAGGACCAGGGCTTCAGGCTTCTTTTTTAAAATGAATGCTTAGTGTCTTAATAATAGACTAATGGCTTGACACCTCATGCTTAGATTAATGACTCCTCATCCACCTTTTAATTCTCACCTGACTTGCTTACAACATATATTACATAATGGGAAAAAACACATTTACCCCACTGTGGTTGTAGTATTTTAAGCAATTAGCCACTGTGCTTTTAAAATATTCAATTAGCTCACTGTACTTTCTAAAAATGTTCAATCAAATAATTCCGTCAAATTTTGCTCACAGACGTTAAAAAATTGGGGGGGAAAAGCACCTTTACCCCACTGTGCTTTTAAAATATTCATTTAGCCCACTGTACTTTTTAAAAATATTCAATCAAGCAATTCAGTCCAATTTTACTCACGGATGTTAAAAAATTGGACCAATTTTCCTACGTGACTTTAAAAAATAAAATACAAATGACGTGTCTCATTTTCAATGGGGGTGCCATTTTCAATGACGTCATTTGTATCTAGTATTTTCTGCATGTAAACCAAAATAACCTGGGGTGGGGGGATTCTAAAGACGTATGGTTGGATGTATAGACAGAGGAGGACCCATTTTTCTGTGATCTTGCAGTTTCTTTTTTCTCATATCAATTCCTTTTGCCAGGTGGATTACCTTGGCACAATACTTGATACCAAATTAAGAGAGGAGTCTATTATTATGTCTAGCCCAAACATAGCATACAGATTTCCAAATGTGCCCTCAGGGATACTAATTAACCTCATCCAAGAGAAGTGTTTTGTAGTTCCACCAAATTAAGTAAGAGAAAAGAACTGTAATAATGAAGCCAAATTACATTCAGGTTCCGGATTCAATGTTAAATATGAATTTGAATACGCAATTTAAACCACTTCTTTCATCTTATAGTCTCTTTTCTACTTAATTGGGTGATTGCATATTCTCACAATAGAAGTTTAAAACTACATAGATTACGAGGCAATAATATTCCATGAGAATGTTGATAATTAATTACTTTCACCAAATGGGTATTTATATTTAATTTTCAGTAGATTCAATTAACAATAAGACACGCCATTTGTATTTTATTTTTTAAAGTTGCGTAGGAAAATTTACCCAATATTTTAACGTCCGTGAGCAAAATTGGACGGAATTGCTTGATTGAACATTTTTAAAAAGTACAGTGGGCTAATTGAATATTTTAAAAGCACAGTGGGTAAATGTGCTTTTTCCCCCCAATTTTTTAATGTCCGTGAGCAAAATTTAACGGAATTACTTGATTGAAAATTTTTAAAAAGTATAGTGGGCTAATTGAATATTTTAAAAGCACAGTGGCTAATTGCTTAAAACACTACAACCACAGTGGGGTAAATGTGCTTTTTTCCATTACATAATACATACTATATATATTAAATATTTAATTTACATTATATATTATATTTCCTCATTTAATATATATATATATATATATATATATATATATATAATATTTATATTTATTACCTTGCAAATATTTCATGTAATGCACATGTACTCACATCACATATAAAAAATAAATAAAAAATTTATTCTTTCACATATTAAAATAATTCAATACTAGAATTTACTTTAATATCCTTTATTTAAAGTATACAATAATTTTTGTATACTTCAACTAATTATTTTCTTTTCCCTTCAATAAATTGTTTTCCACAATTTAATTGTAATAATTATAATAATATATTCATTACATTAAAAATCTGCATACATTACACTCCATAATGTAATATATGATTTTTTCAATAAAATGGTGGTAATACATTAAGTATATATTTAATGTCACCAATTCACCACATTAAAATAATTTAATATTATAGATTATTTTAATTTTACTCATCTCATTTCCTTTAATAAATTACTCCTACAACTTGCATACATATAATAAATATATAATACTAATATATTTATTATACACGAAAATCCCATATTGTATAGTTCATACTCACTTATGCAATATAATATCACATAACATATCATTTAATAAAAAATTTCTTTATTTAATTTTTATTTTAATATTTTTCAAAAATCTGGGTTATCACAATTTGAACCTGCAAACTTTTTTGTGAATATGATTATTTTTTTCCTGTATAGTGAAGTAATTCAATCAGTTCAAATTTCATGGGAAATGCACATTTGTTCTTGAATATGGATAATTACATGATAAATAAGCAAAGTCTTTCCCTTTGACAAGGAACAAAGTCTATTTTTTTTTGGTTGAATTGTAAGGGTATCTTCAAGCTAGTTAAGCGCAGAGGCGGAACCAAAATATTTTTAGAGGGGGTCAAAATATATCAGTAAAAAAATTATCTATTGACACTTGAAGTATTTCTTTCAAATTTATTTTGCCCAATTATAGTATTTCACACCATTCTATTCCAACCTTTGTCAACTTTTGAGTTGTGAGTCTAATGACTTTGAATATATATATATATATATATATATATATATATATATATTAATTTTCCCGAACTATGGGACAATTAATCAGACTTTAAAGTTTTTAGTCAACTAATTAGCTACTTTTATAGATAAATTATAAATTATAATATTATATATTCAAAACTTTATATTGTGGTTAATGAGATTAATTAGCTTGAAAGAAGGAATTTCTGTAACGCCCCCAAAATAGGTATACATAACCCATTCTGAGTCGCTAAATATATACATGGTACAGAATTTAAAAACAACTTCATTTATACAATACGACAAAATCGTAGCTGTGAGTTTTAACATGAATATTGTCGTAGGGTGAGCTCAACTAGCTCAGTAAAGAATATTATGACTAAGATAATGCAGAATAAATTATCATTAGCCTTCAATAGAGTTAATCTGATAGAATACAATAGACAACAAGTTTAAATACAGCGGAACAAATAATCCATTAGAAGAGTCAAGTAGAGTATGATATCTACTATCTTCTATGATTTAAAAGTTCATCATCAATATTTTATCATTGTAACATAGCTCAATAAATAATCCACATCATCGAATTATCCATGCACTACGGCCAATGATATTTGTTAGTATTACATCCATAAATTATCCATGCACTACAGGCTAAGGATATTCGTTAGTATCACCAATGGTCATGATCATGCCAACAACTGTCCATCAATGCACTACGGGCCAATGAGAACTTTTACCACATCATTTGTAACATTACATTTCATTTCATAATCATACCAATCAACAGTCCATCTATGTACTACGGGCCAAAGATGACTTTCATCATAATATAAGCATGAGGATGATGACAATAATATAAGAATTCAATTAAATGAGAGCAAGGATAAATTTTAAAGATTTATAATTTAATTTATCCAGAAATCAATAATGTCCAAATTGTCAGCATGATACTGCTTTGTGGAGTAAAATTCAAGAATAATATTGTATCAAAAATAATTTGGACAGAAAAGAAATCAATTTTTATCATGAATAGTATCCCGGGTGAATAATACTCGAGTGAATAGTATCCCGTGAATAGTACTTCGAGAATAGTACCCAGTGAATAGTATCCCGGCATGAAAAGATTAAAAATTATCAAGAATGTTCAGAATAATATTTTCTTGAAAAGATACTAGATGAAGCGCAAATTTCAAGGATATTCTACTAATTTTAAGCTAGTATAGAAGCAATACTTAACAAAATAAGTGTAGAATTCAGAATCTGAAACGAAATAATATTACTTACATACTACAGAGTATGGAAGAAAATATTATTTCTTACGAATATTGAACAAAAATAATATTCCTTACCTTAAAAGGAGAGTACTTCTGAATGGTATAGCAGGGATATTCTTAAAAAAAATTTACACTGTTTTCTACACTCAAAACTTTCTTAAACTCTAAAGAAATACGTTCAATATTATAGAAGAAGAATTCTCTGATTCTGGTGTAATTTTTATTTCTAAATTGAGCATCTTATTTATAGGAGAATGGAATGATACTATTTAGGAAAAAATCACGGACTGCACAGTGATTACATTCACGGGCGTTCAACCGACGAAAAATTTAATTTATTATGCAGTACTATACAATAAAATATTCTAATAAAATAAAAATTTTAAATAAAATATAATATATTCTATTTATAATCTAATAAAACAAAACTTATATATATATATATATATATATATATATATATATATATATAGCAAAGAATAAGAATATTTCTCCTTAAATAGCACTCCTTTATTAAAACTACGTCGTTTTGGAGTGGCCGCGGTGACATTTTTATAAATAAAAGGAAAATAAGTGGGACCACTCTCTTTTAAGTCACTCCAAAACGACGTAGTTTTAATAAAGGAGTGCTATTTAAGAAGGAATGCTATTTAAGAGGAATGTTCTTGATCCTTGCTCATATAGAGCAAAGATCACCCACCACCACTTTCACATCACCCACCACACACAGACCCACACACACACATCCACATCACACATTATATATATATATATATATATATATATATATATATATATATATATATACATTATAACTTTCTATCGATTATTTTAAAAAATGGGTAAGTGGGGGTCCATGCAATAAGCAAAATTTACAGCAAATACTTCATAAAAATTCCCTCTATTTATCTCAATTTACTTGGCTTCACAAAACACATTTTTAATAATATTTATTCATCATTTATAACTCACAATATTAACAACCAGATCATTCTCAGGAAAGAGGGAGCTTTTCGATAAAGATTTCTCCTTATTGGCACGGAATTAGGTGACCAAACCCCTTTCCTCGACAGAACTTTTTAGACATTGTTAATAATACAAATAATAATATGAATAACTTGTCATCTCAATTATTAATTTAATAATATAAAATATTGTGCAGATGATACTGTGACAATAATTGAATCAATAATATGAAATACTATGCAGCAATTACTGTGGTAATAATTGAATAAAACTGAGTGACTTCTCACGTAAGCATCAATAATCAGATATATTTTTCTAATAAATTAATTATAAACTCCAATATTCAGAAATTTCAATAATTCGCAATAATTAGCACTTTTATCAGAAAAATACAGATCTTATGTCCTTTCATGTAAAATTTAATTCTCTACAACTTTGTAGAAGAAAGTTTTCCCAAATTCTGACTCTAACATAGAGAGAAAGGCTTACCGAAATTTCTGCTACAACAATTTCTGGATTAGTCACCTCCTTAAATTCATAACAAATCATTCGTTAATCTTTAACGATTCAAAATTTGTGGACATATACTCAACTTATATATGTATAACATATCCAAAAATTACAGCGATCCAACGGTCGGATTAAAAATTATAACTCACGCAATATATATCAAGAACACTGATTTTTCGGACTATAAGTCATTCGGACCAGTTCCACTCAAACTGTTACCACGAAAAATCCACAAAGAATTTTTGGGTGATTCAAATTTTTGCGTTTAGCTTACTTCCAGGGCTTTCTTTGATATATAGCTCATCTCCCAACTCATTATACACAAAGAGTTATGGATTTTACAAAATCAAGTAGTAAACTAATTTTTCTGAAAATCTCCATATTTTGTTCTTCTTTTGAGTTTTTGATTTCTTTCCTTTGATTCATATTTTTGTAAGTTTATTCTATCACATACAAACATAAAGACACAAACATCATAAACTTAACTTCTATTATGAAAATCAAAGGATTAATCAAAGTTTTATTCATTACCTTTAAAGAGTTTCTTCCTTTATTCTTTTTCTTCACCTTTTTCCTTCTTCCTTCTTTCTTTTCTTTTCCCCAAATTTTTGCTACAGGAGGAAGTGTGTAATGATGAAGAGTAAGTTGTTGATTTTACCTTATTTGGTTTAATCATACAACCAACATCCATGACCCACTTGAATTAAAGGACCAATCACAAACAAGTAAGGTGATGAATTTGGAGAATTTTTTTTGGAAGCATGTAGGAATTAATATCAGCACAATACTCAATTATCAACTTCTTAGCCGCCCACATGCCACCTTTCTAGAAGATTTAATCCCCCTCTTTTATTAACTTATTTATCCGATTAATTGCTCATTTGACAATTTATCAATTTAATATTTTATAATTAAAAATAATAATCATAAATTAAATTAAACTTTTATTTCATAAAAGTCGGGGTCTTACAATTTTCTCTCCTTATGAAATTTCGCCCTCGAAATTTACGCATGTACCTGGAATTTCGAACAGATAAGACTTTCAAATTCTAGCTCCCAAGCTACTTCCTCTGTCTCATGGTTCATCAATTGCTCATCTCCTGTATTTCAGATATCATTCTAGAATACAGTTTCAAAACAAGGGTTAATTGACATGCCACATATTATCCCTATATCTTGACCAACTAATTAAATAACAATTAAGCTTACGTAGGTCATACTAGCGAAGGATTTACCCGCGTCTTCCCTCTTATTTTTAGTCTCACATCTCAAGCAGGGATCATATGTTAGGTTTGTAATATTCATGAACGCAATTAAATTGCACAAAATAAGCGGAAATGTGGAAAATCAGAGTTTTAAAATTTTACAAACCATATACCCAGATCATCCTTTATGCACAATTATTAATTAAACGAAAAGATAAAGAATAAAAATCATACACTTGAAGATTCGAGCTTCCTCAGGTACAAGTTCACCTCTAAATTCTTTTGCATTCAACTTGAATCCACCGGGTTTGGTTCCTTCCTTTGATCAACGTTAGCCACCCAAGTGTTTGGCCTCTAGAGGTGATCCACCAAGGAAGAAGAAAGATTCAAGAAGATGAGTGTTTGGCAAAACTCTAGTTTTTCTATCTTTCATAGAAAAATGGTGTACTCTCCCAACTATTGAAATTACGTATTCACGTGTGTTGTGAAAGTCTCAACCACCTTCACCCATAGTAAGACTCCTCTTATTTATAGATGCAGGTAACTCTCCTTAACAATTAAGGAATCGGGTTTTATTTTAATTGATTAAACTCTTTTAATTAATTAGGCTCCTAATCTTATTATGAATAATTAATTAAACTCTTTTAATTAATTAGCTTCCTAATATTATTAGGATATATGAGAGTATTTTTATTAATTACTTTCCAAACTCCTTTAGAAATTAAATAATAATAATAGTAATAATAATAATAAGACTCCTCTTATTAATTTATATTTAATATTTCTAAAATATTAAATAATAAATATTAAGATATTTAATTTATTCCATCACCATAGATTAAAATAAATATACTTAACTTATTATTACGATTATGCCATTAACTTCTTAAATAATTATTCTTCCTTTTATGGTGTGACCCTTTAGGTTCTCCATATTAAACCGGTTGTGTATAAATCAATTAGAACAATTCTAATCTTATTTAAATAAATAATGTGACGCCCTCAAAATTACGTATACATCACCCATCTTGGGTCGTCAGATACATGGTACAGAATACAAATATAACTTACTAATACAACTGTCGTGTACAATACGACAAAACATAACTGTGAGTTTGAATACAATTATTGTCTACTGGAGGCTATACAAACTCAAAAGGAGTCCTCATTACAATTATTGTCACACTATTTAATAGAATAGTGAGGACTACTAATACTATCATCTGGTCCATCACTCCGTTCCCCGACTCGTCCCACCTATATTCTCATTTCCTGAAGAGAACAGTGAAAGAAAGGATGAGTTTAATTAGCCCAGTAAGAAATATTATGACTAAGATAATGCAGAATAAATTATCATTAGCCTTCAACAGTGTTAAACTGATAAAATATAACGAACATCAAGTTTAACTGCAGCGGAACAAGCAATCCATTAAAAGAGTCAAGTAGAGAATAAAATCTATTATCTTCTATGATTTAAAAGGTTTTTCAACACTATTATCGCTGGGACTCAGCTTAATAAAATAATCCACGTCATCGAATCACCCCTGCACTACGGCCAAGGATATTCGTGTATTCATTAATGGTCATGATCATGCCAACAACTGTCCATCAATGCACTACGGGCTAATGAGGACTTTTACCACATCATTTGTAACATTACGGTCATGATTACACTAAATAATCCCTGGTTATAATCATACCAAGTCCATCTATGCACTACAGGCCACAGATGACTTTCAACATTTTATAAACATGAGGATGATGACAATGATATAAGAATTCAATAAAATAAGTTCAAGAATTAATTTATTCAAGAATTAACAACGTCCAAATTGTCAACATGATACTGCTTTGTGGAGTAAAATTCAAGAATGCTTAGAAGAATATTTTTATGAAAAGATACTGGATGAACCGCAATTATCAAGGATATTCCACTAATTTCATGGAGTATAGAAGTTAAAACTTAACCAACTGAGTATAATAAAGAATAGAATAACAAAAGAAATCACCAGGCATGCGATAGACCGCACAGACAGGTTATTCCAACAGAATAATAAATAATAGAACCAGGTCTGGCGTAAACGCACAGACAGGATATTCCGACAGAATAATAAATAATAGAACTAGGTCCGGCGTAAATGCACAGACCGGATATTCTGACAGAATAATAAATAATGGAACCAGGTCCGGCGTAAACATACAGACAGGATGTTCCAATAGAATAATAACAAGACGGAACCAGGTCCGGTGTAAAACACACAGACAAGATGTTCCAACAGAGTAATAATAAAAACGAAACCAGGTCCGGTGTAAAACACACAGACAGGATGTTCCAACAGAATAACAGAAGAATGTCACCAAGTATAGGGTAGACCGCGTATACAGGTTATTCCAACAGAATAATAACAAATGGAATAACAACAGTTCTCTTCATGAATAAAAAAGAATAACACCCCTTACCGTTTTAAAGAAGAACTGAAATAAGGAAGTAGTTAAGTAGCAGAATACTTTTTTTCTCTCTCTCTATAGTTTCTCTCTATAGTTTCTCTCTCTAGAGTTCAGTGAATTCGTAAGAAATAATGAAGGAATGAGCTGCTATTTATAGAAAAATAGAATGCATAGTAACTAATCCATGAACGGTCCAGATTGATTACTTTAATCTGACGGTCCATATTTAAAGAAAAATCTTTTAAATAAAATATAATATATTCTATTTATAGAATAACTTTAATAAAATATTTTGTTTTATATAAAAAGATGTTTCTGTTTTATTACGTTAATAATACGAATAAAACAAAACTTCATTATCGCTAAATAATTCATATTATTAACTGACAATAATTGAATCAAACTAAGTGACTTCTCACATAAACATTAATAATCAATACCGTGTGCTACTATGCAACCACACGTATTACTATACTTTTACTACCGAGTAGTTCAACAGTATCAATGGTAAAACTTTTGCCGTTATTTTTAATAAAATATTTTTATCGTTTTCTCAATCTGACAATAATTCCGTTGTGGGGTCTACCAATGATTGTGCCGTTGTACGAATACTCCCTGCTAAAACGAATATTCCCCGACCAAGCGAATATTATATAACAACTTGCGTACTTTGCAAAATTTATAAATATTACCCACAACTATAACATTATATCAAATTAACTCCATAATATTCAAAAATGATATTTATAGAAAATTCATCTTTATTTATAAAAATTGGGGTCTTATAACCTCTCCTTCTTATGAAATTTCGCCCTCGAAATTAGGGTACGTACCTGGTATGTCGAAGAGGTAAGGATACCTTGATTTCATTTCAGATTCTAACTCCCAAGTCATTTCCTCAACATCGTGGTTTCTCCACAAAACTTTGACTTGAGGTATAACCTTGGAGCGTAGAATATGTTCCTTCTTATCCAAGATTTGAACATGAACTTTTTCATACGTCAAATTTTCTACTATTTCGTCCGGTTCTAACTCAATAATATGGTTCGGGTCTTCCACATATTTACGTAACATGAATATGTGAAAAATATTATGAACACGAGACATACTTGGCGGTAAAGCTAGTCTATAAGACACAGTTCCTACTCGATCGAGGATTAAAAATGGACCGATGAATCGAGGATTGAGCTTTTCTCTCTTTCCAAATCTCGTAACTCCTTTCCATGGAGCAACACGTAAGAGCACATGATCTCCTATATCAAATTCCATGTCCTTTCGATGAAGATCAGCATAACTCTTTTGTCGATCTTGTGAGATTTTTATACGTTGTCGGATCGTTTGAATCTTTTCTGTAGTCATAACAACGTTGCTTCACCCACCTCATCCCAGCATACTGGAGAATGACATTTTCTTCCATACAATGCTTCGAATGGAGCCATGCCAATACTTGCTTGATAACTGTTGTTATAGAAAAACTCCACCAATGGTAAGAACTTGTCCCAACTTCCCTTGAAGTCAAGGACACAGAGTCTTAATAAATCTTCTAGAGTTTGAATAGTCCTCTCTGATTGTCCGTCCGTCTGAGGATGATATGCCGAACTATATCGTAAATCCGTGCCCATAGCTTTTTGTAAACTAACCCAAAATCGTGAAGTGAATCTTGGGTCTCGATCAGAAACTATGGATACTGGCATACCATGCAGTCTTATAATCTCGTTTATGTACATACGAGCATGACGTTCAAGTGTATAAGTTTTTTGTATCGGTAATAAATGAGCGGACTTGGTCAATCTATCAACAATGACCTAAATCGCATCTATACCTTGAGAAACCTTAGGAAGACCGGTAACGAAATCCATGGTAATGTGCTCCCACTTCTATTCTGGAATTTTAAGTGGTTGCAATGGACCTTTTGGTACTTGATGCTCCGCTTTGACTCGTTGACAAGTTAGACTCCTTGAGATAAACAGCGCTATCTCTCTCTTCATATTGCTCTACCAAAATGTATGACGAAGATCATGATACATTTTGGTACTTCTAGGATGGATTACAAACGGTGTGTTGTGCGCCTCCATCATGATTTTATACTTTAAATCAGGGTTGTTAGGAACACAAAGTCTGGAGTTGACTCGAAGTATTTCTTCTTCATCGATTCTTGCTTCCGGCATAACACCTTCTTGCACTTTCTTCCTCATACGCATCAGCTTCAGGTCTGTAGCTTGAGCAGCTTTAACTTTATCGATTAAAGTCGGTTCTACTCGTATATTCGCCATCATCGCATGGGTCCCTGGAGTCTTTAACTCTATCTCCATCCTTTGTAAATCACACAAAATGGGCCTTTGCGTTGTTAATATTGCACTCGTACTTGCATATGATCTTCTACTAAATGCGTCAGCTACCACGTTCGCTTTTCCAGGATGGTATTGAATGGTATGATCATAATCTTTCAACAGTTCAAGCCAACGTCGTTGTCGCATGTTGAGTTCCTTTTGAGTGAAGAAATATTTGAGGCTTTTATGATCCGTAAAGATCTCCACCTTCTCCCCATAAAAGTAATGCCTCCAAATTTTAAGTGCAAAGACAACAGCTGTCAACTCTAGATCATAAGTAGGATAATTCATCTCATATTCCTTGAGTTATCTTGATGCATAGGCTATGACTTTTCCATGTTGCATGAGAACGCATCCCAACCCTTTGCTCGAAGCATCACTGTAGATGACAAATCCCTTCGAGCCAGATGGTATTGTTAGAACAGGTGCTGAAATGAGTCTCCTCTTGAGTTCTTGGAAACTCTTCTCACATTCTTCGCTCCAACTGAACTTTGTATCTTTTCGAGTCAGCTGAGTTAATGGAGTAGTGATTCGAGAAAATCCTTCCACGAATCTCCGATAATAACCAGCTAAACCAAGAAAGCTACGTATTTCGGTCACTGATTTAGGTTGCTCCCAGCTTTGAATAGCTTCAATCTTTGCCAGGTGAACCGATATTCCACGACTTGATACTATGTGCCTAAGGAATGCTACTTCCTTCAGCCAGAACTCGCATTTCTTCAACTTAGCATAAAGCTTGTATTCACGAAGCTTTTGGAGTACCAGCCTCAAGTGTTTCTCATGATCTTCATGGCTTTTGGAATAAATAAGGATGTCATCAATAAAGACGACCACAAAGTGATCCAACTATTCTTTAAATATCTGGTTCATCATATCCATGAAGGCAGCAGGAGCATTAGTCAATCCAAAGGACATGACTAGGAATTCATAATGCCCGTACCGAGTTTTGAAAGCCGTCGTTGGAATATCCTCAGTTCTAACCTTCAGCTGATGATATCCAGAACGAAGATCGATCTTTGAAAAGAATTGTGCTCCTTGCAACTGGTCAAACAGGTCATCAATACGTGGCAATGGGTGTAAGACCCCGAATTTTATGAAATAAAAGTATTCAATTTTTCTATTCAGTAAATGGTTAAATTGATAAAATTTTAAAGTTATGGGTGAAATATGAATTTTTTTTCAAAATAAGCAAGTGGTTATAAAATAATCATTGTTGTCGGGGAATATTCGTTTGGTCGTGGAATATTCTTTCTGTCGGAGAATATTCGTACGACGGCGCAGCTATTTGTGGGCCACATAACGAATAACTGTCGGGTGAAGGAAAACGACAAATTTGAGTTTTTACAAATAACGGCGTAGTTGTTACCGTTAACACTGTTGGAATACCCGGTGGTTAAAATACAGTAATACGCGTTATTGCACAGTAGCACACGGTATTGCATAGTATTTTTGAAATTATTGATTCTTACGTAAGAAGGCACTACTCAATAATTGTTACAGTAATTACTGTTCAATATTTTATTTTATTGATTCAATAATTGCTACGTTGAAATTTTATATTATTGTTGTTCAATAATTGTCACTGCACAGTATTTCCCATTATCAGATCAATAATTCATATTATTTGAATAATATTATTAGATAACATTATTGGCAATGACTAGAAAGTTCTGTCTAAGGAGAGGTTTGGTCATCTAATTGCGCGCCAGTAAGGAGAAATCCTTATTGGAAAGCCCCCTCTTTCCTGGGAATGGCCTGGTTGTCATAAATGTGATTCTGTAATATTATTTGTGAATAATTAATTATTGATTCATATGATAAGGAAATATTTATTTTATGTGGATATAAATGAGGAATATATTTTTGTGGTTAAAAATAAAGGAGTTAATGTTGAGGTTTTTATCAGTATTTTTGTCGGAATGGAGGTATTAAAAATTAGGGTTTTTGAGATATTTTGCGGGGGTTATAATTTTTAATCCGACCGTTGGATCGTGGTAATTTTTGGATATGTTATACATATATAAGTTGAGTATATGCCCACAAATTTTGAACCGTTAAAAATGAACGTATGATTTATTATGAATTTTACGAGATGACTGGTTCAGAAATTGTTGAATTTTTGGAGTTTATCATTTTGGTGGAAAATCCTAGAATTGGTGGGCCCCACTTGTGGTTGGTGAAGAAATGTGCTGAATTATATTTCAAATGTGGTGGGTGGAAATAGTAGTAGGTAAAGCCATCAGGTTGCAGGTCAAACCTACCAAAATTTTTCTATAAATAGAGGTCTAAGTTAGAATTAAAAATCACACCAGAAACATAAGCTTTCTCTCTTTCTCTCTCTATATTATGAAGCATATTTTGTGAGTTTTTAGATACTTGGTGAGTTGCTATTCATCAGTGCAAGTTTTCTTCAGCATCATATCCGATATCCAGTCAGAAGTACTGCTCTTTTGAGGTAAGGGATAGTAAGGGATAGTAAGGGATATTAAGGGATTTTAAGGGTTGTTATGATTTTCAGTTTCGTAATTTTTCTGATCTTCAAAAATTCTGGAAAAATTTGAAATGATATTTTGATGAGTTTTCTTGATTGTGTCCAAAAATAGTGATTTTTGGATGTATAGATTGAGAGTTATGAATTTTATGAGAAAAGACTTTTAAAAGTAACAGCTTATAATTCCTTGTGGTTAACTCCAAAATTGATAAAATTTTTATTGGGAGTACATGTATATGATAGAAGTATACTCTGTAAATTTCAGAATTTTTAGATAAAAGTACAATTTTTGATAAATGTCTAAATATTCGGCTATTTTGGCCATATGAAAAATAGTAAATGACTTTTAAAAATTCTGAGAAAAATATATGTTCACTATGGGACTATATTATGCTAAATCCCAGAAAAGAAATATTTTTGGAACTGATGTGGTATTTTTCATGAAAATAGTCTAGTTATGAGTAAATGAATTAAATATGTTTTGTGAAGAAAGAAAATTGAAAAATAGGATTTTATGGCTTGAGAATCCTATATGAGGTATATGCAGATTTTTGATGAAGGTTTTGGTTATTGATGATGAAATTGTAAGAGTTGGCATTTTATGATGATTAAATGCATTAATTAGTAAAGTGTAAACAATTAAAATAAATTGTTTATAAATTTAAGTAATGATATTCTTTCAATATCATTATACCGAAATATTGGTATAGATTTTATTGTGGAATTTTTATCTTTTGTGTCGGGGTTACTATTCATGAGTTACTATTCACGATTTACTATTCATGAGTTACGAATATTACTCTTGAGATTAAAACTATATGTTGATCATATTATTTTTATCATCATATATAACATTTTTATAACCCTGATGTTGAAATTCTCTTTCACTAGAGTGTAAAGATGGGTAGATTATTGGTATGATCATAACTAGGGTTCTCTTTGGCCTGTAGTGCAAAGTTGAATTGTGACTGGTATGATCATGACCATTGAATTTATAATTGAATATCTTAAGCTTAAGTGCAAAGGTGAATTGATCAACATGGTTATAATTATTGTTTATATAAATTCTGAAATGATTATATATTTCTTTGAGATATGAATATATTTGGCCTGTAGTGCAAATATGAATTGTTGATGAATATCTTTGGCATGTAGTGCAAAGATGGCCTGCTGATGAATATCTTTGGCCTGTAGTGCAAAGATGAACTGTTGTTGAATATCTTTGGCCCGTAGTGCAAAGATGGTTTGTTGATGAATATCTTTGGCCCGTAGTGCAAAGATGGATTTGTTAGTATGATTATAAACAGGAACTGTGATTTGGTATAACCATGATCTTTGATGTTTCAGGTAAAGACAGGTGATGAAAATATTCTTCGTCCTGGGTGCGAAGAAAAATTTATAGTCACAATTATGATTATGAGTTATTCATATGATTGTGGAAAGGAACTGTTGAGTGAGGTTACATGGATAAAATATTGTTGATGGATTTTTAACATGGAGAAGATAATAGACTTTATAGTCTATTTGACTCTTCTAATGGATTGCTCGTTCCGCTGCAACTATGGTTGAAATTTTTATTATTTACCATATGTTCTAAATCTCTGATTTATTATTGATGAAGGCTATTGATAATTTAATTATCTTTAGTCATGATATTCTTTACTGAGCTAGTTGTGCTCACCCTTTTGCTTCACAATTCCTTTCAGGTAATAAGAGTGTAGCTGGGTCGAGCGGGGTAACAAGGGAATAGAACGGTGGTCATCATTTAGTAGTTATATTTGGTGAAGAAAATAGGGTGAGGCGAACCCAACGTTGGAAGGGTGTTTTGTTACTATCATACAAGATGTCTAATGACATACAACCTCGTGTCATCATAAGACAGGATTGTGCTCATCCACTTGCTGAGTATATCTACGAGCACTACCTATATAATCTTGGTGTTTGTTTGAAGTATAATTCTCAATTAGAGACAGTGGAGATAATGATAAGTCAAGAGAAGACTCACCATTGGGAAGAATATGATAGTAACCTTCTCATTTTTCTTTGGGGTCTATTGGGTCAACCAAGGATAATTCTGTGGCCATATGATAGCTATCATAACCTAGAAGCATGGCCTCCCATGTACGAAGGTTTCCTTGAGTATTTCCCAAATATTCTAAATTCTAAAACAGTTTTTGACTATACCTTTATGTAAGGTATCATTGTGAGGTGCTGTCCACGATTGGGACATGAGTCACATTTGGTATATATTTGTATCCAAACTCACAGCATATGTGTTGTTGTATTTTGCACGACAATTGTTGTAATAAAGTTGTAGTTGTTTTCTGTACCATGTATTTGACGACTCAGAATGGGTTGGGTGGAATGAACCTATTTTGGGGTCGTTACAATGGGTACCTGTTTTTGATGGTGACATGATTCAACTCCCGATAATCAATACAAAGTCGCATACTTCCATCTTTCTTCTTCATGAATAACACAGGAGCACCCCAAGGAGAAGTACTAGGACGAATAAAGCCAATGTCTAACAATTCCTACAGTTGGATCTTTAACTCCTGAAGTTCAATAGGAGTCATTCGATATGGGGCTTTAGAAATGGGTTTTGTACCGGATTTAAGGTCGATACAAAATTTAATTTCACGCTCTGGGGGTAGGCCGGGAAGTTCTTCAGGGAATACGTCAGGGAATTTATTAACAATAGAAATATCATTCAAAACTGATGTATTTTTGTTTAGATCCGTGATATGAGCTAAGAAAGCTTGACATCCATTTTTCAATAAACGAATATCTTTATGGCTTGAGATGACAACGATTGATTTTAATGGTTTGGTTGCTTGAATTCGCATAATAAGTCGATTAGAAATATGAAAGCTAACAACCTTACGAAAACAATCAATTTTTACATGATGAGTAGTTAACCAATCAATCCCTAGAATCACGTCAAATGCAAGTATTTTTAATGAAATAAGATCGACAGGTAATGTGTGGGTACCAACTTGAACCAAATAAGACTTATAAACCATGGATGTAATGAAGGTTTCTCCCAATGGAGTTTCAACAGATAAGTCAAAGTCTAATTTCTCCGGAGTCAAATTTAATCGATGAGCGTAAGTAGGAGAAATAAAAGAATGTGTAGAACCGGTATCAAATAAAGTATAGACTTCGTTAGAGTTTATGATAAGCTTACCCGTGATGACCTTATTCGGGTTCCTTGCTTTCTGGGAGGTCACAACAAACGCTCTCCCTTGTACTACCGGTTTTGACTTTTCTGGGACAGCCTTTGGTGTCTCCATCTTGGCTGAACTTGTTTTTGGTCATGACAAAATCGAGCTAAATGACCTTCTCTTCCACAATTATAACATGCTTTAGATGGCATCACACAGTTTGGACTGATGTTCCCCTCCCCTCCGTATTTGAAACATATGATAGGTGGTCATTCTCCTTCCTTAACAACGGGTGCTGGTGCTGACGTCTTTCCATCATTGTTGAATCTCCTCTTCTTGAAATGACCATTCCTATTGTTTTGGCCCTGATTACCACCGAAGTGGTTACCATTTCTAGCCTGTTGATTCCCTCCATGCTTGTTGTCACCGCTTCGATGACTGCTCTCACTGGTATTATCATTTTGCTGACTGCTCTCTTTTGGTTGCGTTGACTCGTTATCGCGCTCCACTAACTGAGCCATATTCACAACATCTGAATACAAACACAGTTTATGAGAAATAAGATGTTGACGTATCTCAAGTTTCAAACCTCGCAAAAACATTTGCGTCATTCGCTCTTCATTATCCACAAAGTGGGATGCAAACCGGGACAACTCAGCAAACTTAGCCTCATACTGCGACACGGTCATATTATTCTGCTCTAATTTGATGAACTCCACCTCCTTCATGTGACGAACACTTTTGGGAAAGTATTTGTCATTGAACAGCTCTTGGAACTTCTCCCAAGACATCTTCAGTGCGGCAGGTTGAGTAAGCTTAATCGATTCCCACCAGTAATCTGCCTCTCCTCGCAACATAAAGGCGGCAAAGGGAACCTTTTGCTCCTCGGAGCATCCCAAGACATCAAATATATTGGTGATCTGCTTTATCCATGTTTCCGCTATAAGTGGTTTTGGCTCTCCCTTAAACTCCGGTGGTCCCAGCTCCTTGAACTGTTTAGCGGTGACCGTCCGAGAATTTTTAGTGTTTCCACCTATATTTTGGACAGGAGCCGCTCTCGCCTGCTGTTGCATGAACTGCATAAAGCTTCTGAACATTTCATCATTCATCATCTGGTCAGTGTTGTTGTTTGCATGAAGATTGTCACCTTCCTGATGCACATTATCCTGATTATTGATATGTGGTGAATCAACAGTCGCCTGTGCTCCATTGCTATTCTCAACATTCTCAGATGCCATTTTCAGATACTGCCACAAAACAAAAGTTAATTGATATGTCATATATTATCCTTACATTATGACCGACCAATTAGATACCATGCAAATAAACTTAGGTAGGTCATACTAGCAAAGGAATTCCCCGTCTCTCCCCTCCTAGTTCTATTCTCACATCTTAGCCAGGGATCATATCCCTAAGCTCTGATACCAACTGTGACGCCCCCAAAATTAGGTATACATCACCCATCTTGGGTCGTCAGATACATGGTACAGAATACAAATACAACTTACTAATACAACTGTCGTGTACAATACAACAAAATATAACTGTGAGTTTGAATACAATTATTGTCTACTAGAGACTATACAAACTCAAAAGGAGTCGTCATTACAATTATTGTCACACTATTTAATAGAATAGTGAGGACTACTAATACTATCATCTGGTCCATCACTCCGTTCCCCGACTCGTCGTAGCTGTATTCTCATTTCCTGAAGAGAACAGTGAAAGAAAGGGTGAGCTCAACTAGGCCAGTAAGAAATATTATAACTAAGATAATGCAGAATAAATTATCATTAGCCTTCAACAATGTTAAACTGATAAAATATAACGAACATCAAGTTTAACTACAGCGAAACAAGCAATCCGTTAAAAGAGTCAAGTAGAGAATAAAATCTACTATCTTCTATGATTTAAAAGGTTTTTTAACACTGTTATCGCTGGGACTCAGCTTAATAAAATAATCCACGTCATCGAATCACCCCTGCACTACGGCCAAGGATATTCGTGTATTCATTAATGGTCATGATCATGTCAACAACTGTCCATCAATGCACTACGGGCCAATGAGGACTTTTACCACATCATTTGTAACATTACGGTCATGATTACACCAAATAATCCTTGGTTATAATCATACTAAGTTCATCTATGCATTACATGCCATAGATAACTTTCAACATTTTATAAACATGAGGATGATGACAATGATATAAGAATTCAATAAAACAAGTTCAAGAATTAATTTATCCAAGAATTAACAACGTCCAAATTGTCAACATGATACTGCTTTGTGGAGTAAAATTCAAGAATGCTTAGAAGAATATTTTCATGAAAAGATATTGGATGAACCGCAATTATCAAGGATATTCCACTAATTTCATGGAGTATAGAAGTTAAAACTTAACCAACTGAGTATAATAAAGAATGGAATAACAAAAGAAATCACCCGGCATGCGATAGACCGCACAGACAGGTTATTTCAACAGAATAATAAATAATGGAACCAGGTCTGGCGTAAACGCACAGACAGGATATTTCGACAGAATAATAAATAATGGAACCAGGTCCAGCGTAAACGCACAGACGGGATATTCCGACAGAATAATAAATAATAGAACCAGGTCCGGCGTAAACGCACAGACAGGATGTTCCAACAGAATAATAACAAGACGGAACCAGGTCCGGTGTAAAATACACAGACAGGATGTTCTAACAGAGTAATAATAAAAACGGAACCAGGTCCGGTGTAAAACACACAGACATAATATTCCAACAGAATAACAGAAGAATGTCACCAAGTATAGGGTAGACCGCGTATACAAGTTATTCTGACAGAATAATAACAAATAGAATAACAACAGTTCTCTTCATGAATAAGAAAGAATAACACCCCTTACCGTTTTAAAGAAGAACTGAAATAAGGAAGTAGTTAAGTAGCAAAATACTTTTCTTCTCTCTCTCTATAGTTTCTCTCTATAGTTTCTCTCTCTAGAGTTCAGTGAATTCGTAAGAAAAAATGAAGGAATGAGCTGCTATTTATAGAAAAATAGAATGCATAGTAACTAATACTTCAGCTCTTCGCCTTCAGCCAACCGCTTCTTTATGTTACTGCATTCTTCATCATTCCCTTGTGATTCTTTCACCTTGTCTAATAAAGTCGGACTTGCTTCCATTTCTATTACCTTATCTGAATCCTTCGGATTTTTCACCTCCAACTCTATTTTCTCCATTTCTCTTACTAACTCTTCCTGGTCTGTTAATATAAATAATTTTTCTTGACTCTTTTTGCTTAAAGCATCTGCCACTACATTGGCCTTCCCGGGATGATATAAAATCTCACAATCATAGTCCTTGATCAATTCTAACCATCTCCTCTGCCTCATATTTAATTCCTTCTGTGTAAAGATGTACTTCAGACTCATATGATCTGTATATATCTCATAATTTTCTCCGTAGAGATAATGTCTCCAAATCTTAAGGGCAAATACTACCGCAACCAATTCAAGGTCATGGGTAGGGTATCCCTTCTCATAGTATTTTAACTGTCGTGATGCGTAAACAATGACTTTACCATTCTGCATTAATACGTAACTTAGTCCTTTGTGTGATGCATCACTATACACTGTAAAACCCCCTGTACTATCTGGTAAAGATAATACAGGTGCTTCACTTAATCTTTTCTTCAATTCCTAAAAACTCTGTTCACACTTTTCTGTCCACACATACTTAACAGTCTTCCTCGTCAGATTAGTTAATGGTGTCGCTATCTTCGAGAAATCCTGAATAAACCTTCGGTAATATCCTGCCAATCCTAAGAAACTTCTGATCTCTGTCGGTGTCTTCGGTTGTCCCCAATTTTTCACTGCTTCTACTTTCGCTGGATCAACAGAAATTCCCTCGTTGTCGATGACATGTCCCAGAAATTGAACTCTTTTCAACTAGAACTCACTTTGAAAATTTAGCATATAACTTCTCTTTCCTTAAGGTTTCCAATACAATTCGTAGATGTTCGGCATGCTCCTCTTCAGTCTTCTAATACACCAAAATGTCATCAATGAATACAACCATAAATTTATCCAAATATGGTTTAAATACTCTGTTCATCAAGTCCATAAGGCTGTCGGCGCATTCGTCAGTCTAAACGACATCACTAAGAACTCATAATGACCGTAACGAGTTCTAAATGCGGCTTTTCTGTCCTCACCTTCAACTGATGATAGCCAGTTCTCAGGTCAATCTTCGAAAAACATCTCGCTCCCTTAAGTTGATCAAACAGATCGTCTATTCTTGGTAACGGATACTTGTTCTTGATTGTAACCTTATTCAATTCTCTATAATCCATACACAACCTCACCGAACTATCCTTCTTCTTTACAAACAACACCGGTGCTCCCCACGGAGATACACTAGGTTGGATGTACTTCTTATCCAACAACTCTTGTAGTTGGATCATCAACTCTTTCATTTCTATCGGAGCCATTCGATACAGCGCTTTCGATATCAGCGCTGTCCCCGGTACTAAATCAATCACAAACTCTATTTCTCTGTCTGGAGGAAGTCCCGAAAGTTCTTCTGGAAAGACATCCCCAAACTCATTAACTATAGATATCTGCTCCATGTCCGAATTCACCACCCGTGTATCCACTACATGAGCCAAATAACCTTCACACCCTTTTCGTAACATTCTCCTGGCCTGCATCATCGTTAGACAACTTGTTTGCCTTGGCGACTTGCTACCATAAAATACAACCTTAGACTTATCTGGTGTCTTAAGTCGTATGCTCTTTTTCTGGAAATCTATAACTGCCTCATGGTTAAACAACCAATCCATCCCTAAGATAACATCAAATTCTCCTAAGCGTATCAGAATCAAATTCACGCTTAACTTATGTCCCTTTATTTCCACATTACAGTTGTTATGGATAAACTCTACAAGGATCACTTCTTTGTTTGCAACTTCTATATTCATTGGGTTCTTTAACTTTTCACGTGGTAAGTTTAATCTTCCAGCAAATTCATTAGACACAAATGAAAATAATACGTAGGCATTTATATTATTGATCAGAATAATACCTGACACCACCTCCTTTGATACAATTGCGTCTTGCACAGTCATATTGAACGTCCGAGCTGTCGGCTTGCTTTGCTGAACTGGTCCTCCAATGGTTAACTTTGTAGAACTGCTCTAGTTTCCACTTCCTCCATCTGTATTCTTCTTCAATGGACAATCCTGGAATAGATGCCCCGTTCCTCCACAAGAAAAACAACCACCTTTCTTTGGCTTAGGACAATTTGGTGAAATATGTCCTTCCTGACCACAATTATAACAAACGTTTTTTCCTTTCATACACTCTCCAGAGTGATTCTTTCCACATTTTGAACACGCTGCCTTCTTCTGCTGAGTATTCCCTTGTTGCGTTCCTGATTCATTACCACTGTTGTTCCACTTGCGTTTCTTACTGTTACTACCACCACTGCTGGCACCCTGATGTCCACCTTCAATCTTCTTCTTATTCTTCTCTCGGTTGAATCTAGAAACTGCCTCACTACTACCTTCTACAATGATGGCTTTTTCTAACAGTGTTGAGAACGTAGTAATTTGCAACACTGCAACTTTGCTGTGAATCCACGGCCTCAACCCATTTTCAAACCTACGTGCCTTTCGTAGTTCTGTATCCACCTGATGAGGTGCGAATCTGGCTAACTCATTGAATTTTGCTGCATATTCGGCAACTGACATGTTTTCTTGCTTTAATTCAAGAAACTCCACTTCTATTTTGGCTTGCATGGCCTTCGAGAAATAACTTTCTAAAAACAACTCCTTAAACCTGGTCCATGTCACTACCTCCGTTCCGGCTCTAGCTTGGTTCGTCTCCCACCAGTAATTAGCCTCACCTTTTATCAAGTAGGTAGCAAAAGTCATCTTTTGCTCTTCGGTTACCCTAGCAATGATAAAGGCCTTTTCCATCTCTTTCACCCATGCTTGAGCTGCTATGGGGTCCGTAGTTCCGCTGAATTCTGGTGGTCCTACAGCTTTAAAATCTTTAAAATTTGCCAATCTATTATTCGTTTGCCCCCTTACTGTAGGTGTACGAGTTCGCATAGCTTGAGCTATCATATCAGCGAAGTTCTGCATTGGGTCATCTTGATTCCTTTCATTGTTCACATAATGTTCCTCCCTCTGCTTACGATTTTGACGTCTTGGCGGCATTATCTGATTAAACAAAATCTTAATTTATTACATCGAGTTCAATTATATGATATATCATCTAAGTGTTTAAAATATAACATGTAATTTAAACTCTAACAATCATATTATCATAATGTTGTATTAACGAATTCAACCTGCTGAATTGACTAATTCAACTTGCTGAATTAACATATTCACCTTACTTAATTAACATATTCAGCTTGCTAAATAACACATTCAGCTTGCTGAATTAATACATTCGATTTACTAACTTTTCAAACAGATAGCTTCTCATTTTAATTCTTAATACTTTTCTATCTGATCCAACATGTAATTATAATAATGCATTTATATTCATATACCAAATTTTAGCGTCATATACTTACATACTTGGCATATTTTTATAAACGCTAACTATCCCATTTTTAATCATCAAAAGATGGGATCTACCAAAAGACATACTTCCTTACACACCTAAGATGGGGATACATCATATTATATATACTACCTCGCACAGTCTGAGGTTTACATCAAGCATAAAACCCTAATAAACAAAAGGGGTCCTACTGCATCTATATACAATAGAAAGCTAATAAACTATCACTGCGCGTCTAGAGAGGGTACGCCTGAATGCTCCTGCTCTAGTGGAAAGAGTCCATCCATAAGTCGACGTCTAACAGCTCGATTTGACTCGCCTATCTCAAAGGATCTCCTCACTCCTACTTGGGGACCAGTATATACTGTATCTAAAGCCTGTCCCAAGGACTTCATCCTAACTCGTCCAGCCTCTGCCTCAACCTCTAACTGATCCACTCTTCTCGCTGCTCGTACCCAAGCATCCTTAACTCGGATCCTGTCAGCGATCTCTAAATCAAACCTCAGGTGTAACGCCTGATGCTCAATAGTCAATATCGCAAACTTATTCTGCTCTTGTTCTAATATCTCCCTCAGCTCAGCATTCTTGGCAACCATATGCGTAGCCAAGGTCATCTGCTCCTGCAACTGTATCTTCATCTCAGAAAAGCTCGTTTTGAGCTTGATATGCCAGCTCCTTGTATTGAGTTTCAGTAAACTGATGAGTGGCATTCTCCTGCTCTAACTCTGTCACTCTATTCTCCAGCGCCATGTTATTTTCAAACAAAACCTCCACCACATCCTCGTCACGCTCGTCACTAACAACATGATCCTCTACCGGATCTAACGGCTCTTGCTCGACTGTATGGCTACCTTGTCCTTCCTCGGGCATCCTATAACCAAACAAACACAACATCAATATCACAATAAAATATATTCATTGATAAAATGAAACAATATTTTATTATGTACACTGTATACTAGATGAATCACCACAATTCACCTCTTAGCATACTCTATACGAGTTTTCTTCTAAGGTTATAACCTAAGTTTCGCATCCTAAAGTTTATAACCTACGGCTTTGATACCAATCTGTGACGCCCCCCAAATTCGAGTTCTCAAACCCCGGGTTTGGTGCTCACTATCCATCATCAACATAAGCATTCTATATACTATTGCGGAATAATAAACATACATTGTTCATTATAATAAAATCTTATACAATATTCCAAGGTCTATTACCTTAACATCAACATACTTTACTTAAGTTACATAAAGTAACACAAAAGGTTTACATAAACATCAAACATAGAATTTCATGATACTTAAACATTTATATTAACTATTCTTGGACCTTGCCCTTGCCCTTGTCCTTCTTACTTGAACTCTCTAGTTTAGCTGAAATAAATGTCATGATATAGCAAGAGTAAGCAACTAATTTGCTTAACAAGTTTAAGTACAAAGAAGATATATCATGATTAGCAAGAAATTTATCGTTCAATGTTCAACAATAGAAATTAATTGTGAAAGAACATGAATTAAGTCTTGATAACTAAATATTCGAATAATTGAATAACAGATACTGAGTGGTCATAATGACCATGCACATATGCTAATGTTATCAGTATTTAAACTGAACCTTTTAATAAGTTTTGGTAATCAAGGGGATCAACCTTTCATATCCGATGTATTATGCATAAATACTTAATGTACGAGCAATAATTGTTTTTCAATAATGCTTTAATCAAATTATTCTTTTTCTCAGTCTTGAGTCCTTACCAAATCAATTGGTGAAGAACAGCTTTTAACAACATATTTGATTTAACAAATTTAACATACTTGATCTAGCTGATACAATGAGCATAGATCCATATCTTAAATAGTTCATGAGTAAAAGAACTTTATCTAATTCACAGTTCAATAATAATAGAACAGAAATTTAATTGTACTAAGTGCGAGTATCAATAATTAATATAGATGTGAATAATAAACAATAATTATTCACTAACATGCTTTAAAAAGAATAACTCAAGTTTGAGTTAGAGAACTTGCCTCAATCGCGGTCTACTGCTAAGCAATTTACTTTAACTTCTTTAGAGAAAAGACCTATAATTGATCTTTCGATTAATCATAACACAACTCACTTATAATCTTATCATCTCATATTAAAGTGTCTAACATTTAAACATATAGTTAAGTATTAGACATTACACTTAAGTCTTAAGGTTATTGTTGTACTTTGATAGTCCTTTAATCACATCCTAATATGTAATTATAAGTTATCCCTTATTATAAGACATCTTAATAAGCTGGATAACATGTCAGTAAACTGAAATATCATTTCAGTAAATCAAAATATATTTTAGTATCCTGAAATCATAATCTTCCATTTCAGCAGCCTGAAATCACTATTCAGTATCACGAAAATACCAAATTAACTTATTATTTTTCTATCATTTTGCCAAACACATATACATATATTTCATACACAAAAAGTATTTTTCCGTAATTTTTTAATTTCTTTTAGTATTTTTCCAAAAATTATTTTTAGTACGTAGCTTAAGAAATTAGCCTCATCACGCTTAACTCCAGAAATTCTCATCTCTTGGCATAATGTTATACATGTTAACGTGACCATCCAGTTTAAATTTCGTGGCCATCGGAGTTATAGAACTCCGGTTATAGCGATTTTCGTCCGAAAAACCTAAATATTGAAATGGCCATAACTTGCTCAATATAAGTCGGAATGAGCTCATTTTTGGACAGGAGCTACCTTATACCATATATTTTCATTTCCCAAAAGGGTGGAATTTTTGTCAAAATTTAAGTAGCTGAAACTGCCCTTGCAATTTCTTTCGCAGCTTATTTTCGGGACTTTTGGCTTTTACCTACTTTGTTAAAATCAGTCCATACGGAAATTTACAACTCCTTTTTAGGTGATTCCACTTGGGTTTGAAATATAACTCATCATATTACTCTCCCAAATTTTTCCAAAATTTTTAAATGATAGAAAAATGACAAAAATACCCTTAGCATTGACTGTCCAAAAACAGTTTATTTTTCTTTCAAAAGACAAAATTGTTTTTGCTAAAACAGTTGCTACCACTTGTGTATTCAACATTTTTGAGTGCTACCACTTGGGTTTAGTACTTAACTTACCTATCTAGCACCTCTCTTTTACGGATCACAAAAAGAAGGTGTAGATCACAAATGGTAGTCGATCAAAGGAAGTGAAAAAAAACTAGAGTTTCTAACAAAACAACACTAGTTTCTTTCCTATCCTTTTGATTTACTTTCTAACACTCAAATATGTTAGAACCATAAATGAAATCATATAAAATATGTAGATAGAGGGTTATAGACCTCAAGATCATAAACTTTAGATAACCAAAATCAAACAAAATAAAAATAAATCCACAAGTTTAAGATTTATACCTAGATCTTTGAGCACTTCTTCTTAATCTTCCAAAGTAACTAACAAACTTAGGATGCATCAATGGTGTAACTCCTTCCTCTCTCTCCTCTTCCTCTCCATCGAATTTCTCTCCCCCTCTCTCTCTCTAATGTTTTTGCTTGGTTAGCTAAAGAGAAAGTAAGATGAAATAAAATAAAAGATGAAAGAGAATATGGTTTAATGTGTTGGACAAAAAAAATTTATAGATACATTATTATATCTATACATTATTGACTATCATATCTCTTTCCTTTTCTCTCCATATAACTTGTAATTGTGGTAAAATAAAGTGACTAAGTCATATAGTGACACATAGGGGAGTTGGTGACCAAATGAAAAAAAAACAACCAAAGTCACATGCCCATCTCTCCAATAAAGTGGCCGGATCCCTCCCCCCTTTATCCTCATTTTTTACTTTATTCCTAAATGCAATATGTGCTAAATTAGATGACCATCATGCCCCTCTTTAATTGGGCTAGGATTGGGCCAAACCTTAAATTCTTTTGGGCTTGAAATTAACTAGTTTAGCTTACTAATTAAAATGAACTTGGGCCTCCACAATTAAATAGTTGTACTACTAGCATACTTGCACATTAAATTTAATATTGGGCTAGCTTAACAATCAAATTATCTATAAGTTTAATGCTTAAATAAATTCTTGGGCTTGTTTAAATTACATGTCATCCTTAGTTATGTTAATCCTATTATCACATGAACTATTACTCATTATGATTGATATTTACACATTCTTATCAATCAATAATGTTAATTAACTTACATAACCCAATTAGACTTGTCTTATTCAAGTTTATTGAGAATTTAATTAGGGTTTAACACCTTAAATCTATTTTATAGATTATTAAAATACTTAAGTTAGTTCACTAACTTATTTACCTTATTAATGAGACTTCCTTTAAACATTAAAGCGTAGGATTCACATAATCACTTAATCATCCATAATCTATTACAGATTATTTAATACATTTATTTACAATATACCATAGAAATTCTTGGTTATTACAATCATACCAAGTCCATCTATGCACTACGGGCCAAAGATGACTTTTACCACATCATTTGTAATATTACGGTCATGATTATACTGAATAATCCATGGTCATAATCATACTAAGTCCATCTATGCACTACGGGCCAAAGATGACTTTTACCACATCATTTATAACATTACGGTCATGATTATACCGAAAAATTTTTGGTCATAATTATACCAAGTCCATCTATGCACTACAGGCCAAAGATGACTTTCAACACAATATAAGCATGAGAATGATGACAATGATATATATAATGAATAAACATGAATAATCAGAATAATAAGATAACATAGATCTTAGTGATTTTCAACTTAATTATCCAGAGTCCAAATTTATAACATAATAATAGATGAAGCACAAACTATTAAGGATATTCTAATCCTTTCAGAACTTTTTATCATTTAATGATAAACTGAATAAACGAATAATAATATCTTACCATAATATAGAGTATGAAAGAAAATGATATTCTTTTTACCATAAAAATGATACCCTCTTACCATAATAATGATATCCCTTACCTTAGCATGTGACTTGATTCTGCTTTCTGTGAAATTGACCAACTTAAACAATGCTTGCATTCCTTATCTACACTTGGAGTAACATTACACTCAATAAAAATACTCATAATATTATACTCACAATATTGAAGTAAAAGAATTCTATATTTTTAGTGTAGTGATGGTGTGTGTTTAGTTACTCAACCGAGCAACCTATTTATACTAAAAATTTAATAAACAACTAGCACACTTGCTTTGACAAAATAACCAAATGAGGGATATAATAATGGTAGTGGAATTTATGGTCTCACAGAGAAAATTAAACCAACTTGTATACGTTTTAAAAATAATTGAGTTGTGGTCCAGACTACTTTAGAAAAAGTAGAGTGTCGGCAAGTCTTGCCAAACTTACTTTTGTAAAAAAAAAAATTGAACAAACATCTGTATATCATATATATCTTTAATCAACACATTTTATTCATCAATTATTTACACATCTTCAATCTTTCAATAATTATTCATAATTATTAACATAGACTCACAATACTTCTAACTGGTATAATTATATCATATCAAATAATATAAGTCACTGTGCAATAACTACTGTGACAATTATTGAATGAAAGACTGAGTGACTTCTTATGTAAGAATCAAATCAATACCTTACTATAAACAATTTAAATTCTATTAAGAGTAAGGATCAACATTAAATCATATTTATCTCGAATAACATATAAACCGACTAATAATTTATTATTCATTCAAGTTGTCTTTATTTATCGCATAAAATCATTATTCATATTTCAAAACTTTAGAAGTGAATAATAAAACTTGAGAAATCTAAAATATCATATATGATAATCCACTATCCTGGTATTATCACCCTTTTTACTTTAACAAAAATATTATTTTTGTTTTTATCATAACTCATTCGTTACTTGTGCGTTTACATCCCAACACCTCATAAGCTTACTAACACTTCTAAAATATTTAAAATAGTATTATGAACTTTCCAAATAATTTTCATATTTTTTAGATTATCCAACAATTTTCAATAATTATTTCTATTTATAAAAACTATCATCTAATAGCTTCAAAATAGAAATATTAACTCCACATAATTTTATATCTTTAAAATATCATCAATATTAATCTTATATTATTATAGTATTTTTCAGTAAATTTCATAATTTTTCACCATTCATAGAATTTTCTATGAATTTCCTCTATTTTAAACTAACCAAAAATAACTTAAAAATACAATAAATATTTTTATTATTCAAAAATTTTCCAAAACTGTCCAGAAATTATAAAATAATATTATAAGATTTTTCACCAAGTTTCATAATTTTTTATAATTCATACAATATTCTACGAATTTCTTCTATTTTCAAACTAACTATAAATAGTTTAAAAATATAATAATTACTTCTGCTTTTCAATAATTCATCAAAATTTACAGAAATTCTAAGATGATATTATAAGCATTCTGTAAAAATATTTCAACCCAAATAAATTTTTTGATAAATTAATTATAAACTCCAATATTTAGAAATTTCAATAATTCACAATAATTAGCACTTTTATCAGAAAAATACAGATCTTATATCCTTCCATGTAAAATTTAATTCTTTACAACTTTGTAGAAGAAAGTTTTCCCAAATTCTGACTCTAACATAGAGAGAAAGGCTTACCGAAATTTCTGCTACAACAATTTCAGGATCAGTCACCTCCTTAAATTCATAACAAATCATTCGTTAATCTTTAACGGTTCAAAATTTGTGGACATATACTCAACTTATATATGTATAACATATCCAAAAATTACAACGATCTAACGGTCGGATTAAAAATTATAACTCAGGTAATATATATCAAGAACACTGATTTTTCGGACTATAAGTCCTTCAGACCAGTTCCACTCAAACTGTCACCACAAAAAATTCACTAAGAATTTTTGAGTAATTCAAATTTCTGCATTTAGCTTACTTTCAGGGCTTTCTTTTGATATGTGGCTCATCTCCTAACTCATTATACACAAAGAGTTATGGATTTTACAAAATCAAGTAGTAAACTAATTTTTCTGAAAATCTCCATATTTTGTTCTTCTTTTAAGTTCTTGATTTCTTTCCTTTGATTCATATTTTTGTAAGTTTATTCTATCACATACAAACATAAAGACACCAACATCATACACTTAACTTCTATTATGAAAATCAAAGGATTAATCAAGGTTTTATTCATTACCTTTAAAGAGTTTCTTCCTTTATTCTTCTTCTTCTTCTTCACCTTCTTCCGTCTTCCTTCTTTCTTTTCTTTTCCCCAAATTTTTGCTACAGGAGGAAGTGTGTAAAGATGAAGAGTAAGTTGCTGATTTTACCTTATTTAGTTTAATCATACAACCAACATCCATGACCCACTTGAATTAAAGGACCAATCACAAACAAGTAAGGTGATGAATTTGGAGAAAATTTTTTGGAAGCATGTAGGAATTAATATTAGCACAATACTCAATTATCAACTTCTTAGCCGCCCACACGCCACCTTTCTAGAAGATTTAATCCCCCTCTTTTGTTAACTTATTTATCCGATTAATTGCTCATTTGACAATTTATCAATTTAACATTTTATAATTAAAAATAATAATCATAAATTAAATTAGACTTTTATTTCATAAAAGTCGGGGTCTTACACGGATGCTCACGCTTTATGGACAATACTAGAGTCTATGTATGAGAAGAAGAATGCACAAAATAAAACTTTTATCATTCGAAAAATTGTGAATCTAAAGTACAAGGACAGGAGCAGTTTGTTGGAGCATATGAGTGAGTTCCAAGGTTTGGTGAACCAGCTGTCCACCATGAAGTTGAATCTTGATGATGAGATTCAGGCTCTTTTGCTTCTCAGTTCGTTGCCAAACAGTTGGGAGACTTTAGTGGTGTCTCTAAGCAATTCAGTTCCAGAAGGAAAAATGACTATGCAGATGGTCAAGGACAGTCTTCATAATGAGGAGACAAGGCGAAAGGAGCAAGGCATAAATTTTGAGACACATGCTCTTGTCACAGAGAACAGAGGCAGAAGCAATTTTAGGGGATCTCAAAAAGGAGATACAAATCGCAGCAAAAGAAAAAATCACAGGAGCAAGTCAAAGACCAGATAAGGTGAAACGTATAGATGCTTCCATTGTAATAAGGAAGGTCATTACAAGAGAAATTGCAGAATCTGGTTAGACAAGCAGAAAAATGGTGAGCAGGGAAAGGTTGAGGAGAAGAACACTGCGGCCACAGTCACCGAATATGTTGTGACTCTTTCATTTGGGGAAGAAGAATGCTTGCATGTTGATGATCAGAAAGTTGATTGGGTGGTTGATACTGGTGCCTCGTATCATGCTACACCTAAGAGAGAATTTTTCACAACTTACAAAGCTGGAGACTTTGGGTACGTGAGAATGGGAAATACTTATCAGTCCAAGATTATTGGAATTGGTGATGTTTGTATTCAGACAGGTGTTGGTTGCACTGTTACCTTGAGGGATGCTAGACACGTTCCAGATTTGCATCTTAACTTGATTTCTGGCATAGCCTTGGACAGAGAAGGCTATGAGAATCACTTTGGCAGTGGAAAGTGGAAGCTTACCAAGGGCTCTATGGTGATTCCAAGAGGTGTTTCTTGTTATTCGTTGTACAAGACTCATGTGAAGGTGTGTTCTAGTGAGTTGAATGCAGTTGAGGATGACTCTTTACCAAACTTATGGCATAAGAGGCTTGGTCACATGAGTGAGAAAGGGTTGCAGTTATTAGCAAAAAGGTCACTCATTCCTTTTGCTAAAGATACTATTTTAAGCCCTTGTGATTATTGTTTGTTTGGGAAACAACATAGATTTTCTTTTAGTAGTTCAACTAAAAGAAAATCAGAGCTACTGAAGAGAGTATTTTCTGATGTATGTGGACCCATTGAGGTTGAGTCTTTGGGTGGAAATAGGTACTTTGTTACCTTTATTGATGATGCTTCGCGGAAGGTGTGGGTATTTTTGTTGAGAACAAAAGACCAGGTTGTTAGTTCCCGGAGGGCACAATAGATCTAGAAGGGGGGGTTGAATAGATCCTTTTTAGCTCAAATACTTTTCTGGTTTAGGTTGTATTATTCATATTTAAGTATATGAAAAACATAAGAATCTTTTCAAGCACAGCGGAATAAGTAAAAGATTCCCCTTCATTGATATATTCATAATCATACATACATTGTTCTTGGGTTAGATTAGTTGTAAGCAGTTAGAACATACATAGCAGTTATAGCAGTTATAGACATAATGTAAATGACATAATATAAAAGACACAAGGGGTTTTAAGTGGTTCAGAGACTCAAGCTCCTAATCCACTCTTCTACTTTCAACTAGTAGGATTTCCACTAAGGAAGGGCAGCACCCTGAATCTCTACGATTCCTTCAAGGCCAGTAGCCTTGGGACTTCAGTTCACTAAGAACTCTTCAAGGCCAGCAGCCTTGGGACTCCTCTAGTTTTCTAGGAACTCTTCAAGCCCAGCAGGCTTGGAACTTCGTTTAGTCCCTCTGGACAAGGACCCTTTGGCCCTGCTTTGTTTAGTCCCTCCGGACAAGGACCCTCTTGGCCCTGCTTTATTTAGTCCCTCTGGACAAGGACCCATTGGCCCTGCTTTGTTGAGTTATTTGTTTGTTGTTGTTGGAGTCGGTGTTGAGCTGCTAAGATGTCTTCATGCTCTGAACATCTTCTATCCTTAGCAGCTTGGCTTGATCATCCTTGAAGAGCAGTTGAGTGTTGCATGATGCTCAGCTTCTTAGGTTGCTCAACTACTCCGGATGACCCCTTGATGAACTGCCTTGAAGATCATTCTCCTTGGTACTTGATGGCTATACATGAGTGGCTTCTAAGATGACTGTAAGCTCTTCTGTTAGGTACTTAGAAGCTTTCTCATGCTTGTCACCAAGATGGCTTTTGTGATCTCCCTTCTTGCTACTAGATGCCTTCCCACGATGGACTTGCTAAGCTGACTGTAGGCTCTTCTCTATTGTACTTAAAGTCTTCCCATGATGGACATCCAGATGGCATGATGCTCTTCTTTCTCTCGGCAGTTCAGAACACTCTTCATATAGTAGAACTCTCACTTCTACATAGTAGAACTCACACTTATACTTCTTGCTTGATCTAACTTCTGAGTGTTCTTGGTGGATCGTAGAGTGAGCCTTCTGACTCACTATCACTCGGTTGTATCGGTCCACCTTTTCTCCAAAACTGACAACTCCAGCAAGCTTTGATCTTTGAAGCTCTTCTCTATTTATACACCTTCCCAATCTTTCCGTTGGAAAGTAGCCGTTGGAAGCTATTCAAATGTCTTCGCAGATCTCGAGTTGCTTGATGTAGACTACTTGATGTGACTTGTCATATTTTATCTGACGCTGCAGTCTACTTTTTCACCTACCCTGTCAGATGTATCACTTTACTGTCTTGGGCAGGTTGAAGACTTTATTACTTCTGATTTCTAGATCAGAGGTTGTCCTTTTGCATCGACGCTCTCAATAAGAACTTGTTTGAATATTATCCTTCAAATTGAACCGTTGGCACTGCTTCAGTCTTCATGTATTCGAACTCTACGATTCTGATGCATGTCTTCAAGGACCTGAACGTAGTGTCTTGTTGAGTGTTGCTCGTTGACTAGAAGAGTTAACACTACGATCTGGAAGAGTGTTGATTGGATCTTCAGTGTAGAACACCTCTTCCTGTATTGTGCAGTGCTTCAATACTTCTGTTCGCCTCAACTGTTCTCAGATACTGATGGCCTAATTCCTTGCCCTGGTCCCCTTCTGAATATCAAGACACTTCAGATTTGGGGTGCGTCCAGCTTACTTTCTCCTTGTGATCTCCTGTTCACTTATCATCAATGATCTGACCCAGCACTTAATCACTTTAGCCTTGCTTATCAGAGGCTGACCAGTATCTCGGTTCACCTTCCATCAGTCCCTTCTTTGTTTGGCAAACACTACGATCTTGGTTGCTTCCAAGATCATTGTCTTCTGTTCTCTTGACAGCTACTGCATTAGCTGACTTTTCCTTAGTCAGCTGCTGAAGTCTTCATTGGATCTCCTTGTGGAAGACTTCATCACGAGTGGCCTTTCAACTCAATCTTGATGCTGATTGGATTGTTGCTTAGTTCTTCTGCTAGCCTGCATGCCATTCGTTGAGTGCTCTCTGGTTCCCTTGCTGTGGATTGCATCTTTCCAGTGCCAACCAGAGGCTTCGTACATTTGGATATTCTGGGAGTGCTCATTCGTTGAGAACCGTATCTGCTCTACGATTCTGACTTAGCATTGTGAGCACCTCTTTTGGAGTCGTAGTTCTTCACTCTACGATTTAGCTTCGGCTGTGCAGACACTACGATCCTGAGATCAGATCTTGACACTCTACGATTATTACCTTGTGTTTGTTGTCTTCATCTGATCTTGCCCGACTACGATCTTTGCATTAATTCAATGGACTCTACGATCTCAGAGTGTAGCCTACGATCCTTGTCTTTGCTTTGGCATCGCTAGACTCTACGACTCTGAGTGTAGTCTACGTTTCATACTTGGCTTTGGCAGATGGTCGCTTGGCTCATAGACAGGCTGTCTCTACGATTCTGAACATGACTTCCTCAGCATACTACGATCCCGAGGAAGCTCTACTCGATACACTACAATCCTTCTTCGTTTCCCCTGGAAATCTACGAACTCCGAGATCTCACTATCTTGCATACTCCTATTCTGCCTCGATAGCTCCTGAGTTACCTTTGACTCTCCTGGTAGACTACGACTTCTGGTGCAGTGCTCGACGATCAGACAAGCCAATCTATTACATTATAAGATCAACCTAACATGCTTGATCTTTCTATCTTTATAGTCCTTGTACATCATTTCTTTTTAAGGACTTTACAAAGTTGTTTTGCTTATGTAGGATCAACCTAACATATTTGATCAATTCATTCTAAGTCCTTGTACATATATTTCTATTATCTATCAAAGGACTTTACAGCTTTTCTTAATGCAAGCATCCTTGCATATTCATTCATATATATATATATATATATATATATATATATATCATAATCAAATCATATATTAAATAGGAATATCATTCACATGTTTATTCCTGACAATCTCCCCCTATTTGATTATGACAAAAATAATACGTGCATATGCATGTTATGAATGAATCTTAGATACAGTGAGCGGCTGTATTTCTAAACAGTTAATCATGAATGTCATTTATATTAATACGACAGTTTATATATTCAGACATTCTACATCCTAGATCCAGAACATACCTAATTAGTTAGAGATGTACCTCCTTGGCTCCATGCATGTTTCCAGGATGCTTGTTGATCAGCTACTCATCTGATTCTGCTTCTTGCTCTTGCTCCCCCTCAGATGATGATCTTCTATCTTTTCTTGGCTCCCCTTCATCATCTTTCTTATCTGGCTCCCCCTTAGATTTTGCTATCATGGGATCATCATCTTTAGGCTCCCCCTCAGATGATGATTCTTTATCTGCTGCTGCTAACTTCTTCTTTGACTTCTTCTCCCTTAACCCATTGCTCTTCTTTTGATGCCTCTTGCTCCTCTTCTTTCTTTGCCTCTTTTTTCCCCCTTTTTGTCATCAATCATTCGAAAGAGCTGCTCCATGTTGGACATAAGCTGCTTCATGAGGTAAGAGGAGTTTGCAACTTCAAACTTTAGTTCTTGTTGGCTGAGCTCAAGTTGCACAGAGAAGGTCTGCTTCAGATCGTCAATCTTGTCAGAGAGGGCTTCTATCTGCTTTGCATTGGCCTCTTGAATTTGTAGAGCTGCTGCCTTCTGATCTTGGATGGCCTTCTGATAGATGCTATCTCGCTCTTGAATTTTGAGAGATACATCAGCCAAGATAGCTTGAAGCTTGTGCTGGTAAGAGTCATCTCCTGCTGCTGTCTGCTTCTGTGAGTCTTTAGTGGGCATAGATATCTTCTTGCTTAGATCATCAGAGCTTTTTTGTAAGTCCTGCTCCAAAGCAGTTTGATCCTCTTGATTGGCAGCTTCAGTATGGGCAATGGATTGGACTCTACGATTGTCATCTTTGGACAGATTTTTAAAGGTGTGGATAATCTGAACAATCGTGGAGTACCAATTGCTTGTGGAGGATGATGGAGTGTCTGATATTAGTGCTTGGTCATAAGGAGGCTTTTGAGATTGGGCTTGAACACCATCAGCCGTAGAGTGAACAGACTCTACGATCAGCTCCCTTGTCATTTTCTTTTTCCCTTGAGAGTCCACTCTACGATCGTAGGGGATATAGAGATTTTTAGCCTGTCGATAGACCTTGAAGTTAGGCTGGTCTTTGATCAATTTAGTAGCAACCTTCTTTACTCTTGGAAAGTTTTGAGCCACCAGTTCTATGCTTGGAAACTGTTTGTAACACCAACTGAAGGAGCTTCCATCTTTTTCAGTATGGGCCTTGAGCCATGGCATCCACTGGAAGAACCATCTTTCTGGTGGAGCATCTGTTTGATCATTCGATAGTTCCTCTACTATACTTCTGTCAAATCTTTCAGGAGAGGGAACTGGATAATTTTCTTGTTCGTCTGCTTCTTGAGGTGCAGAACCAGAATCTCCTTTAATCTCTTCTCTCTCGGAGCCTGAACTTTCTTGATTATTTACAGCAGGGAATTCCTCTAGCTGTATTTCATTATCAGATCCTTCCTGCTCATCTTCAACAGGGAAACCTTCTTGCTGAATTTCATCATCAGAACTTTCTTCAGCGAGTCTTTCATTTGATTCTTCTTCTTCACTACTGGCTTCTTCTTCAGCATCTTCTCCTGGGGATACAGACTCATCATCGCTCAACTCAATAATGGCATTTGATTGGTTGTTGTTCCTTTTGGAGGCAAAATGGGCTTGCAGTCTGGAGCTCTTCCTTCTTTGAAGAGGTTTAACTATTGGAGACACAGATTCTTCTTTCCTTAACTCATCACTTTCTGAGCCATCATGAGAGCTTTCTTGGTTTGAGGGGACATGTTCTTCTCCTTCTTCTTGAGTAGCATTTTTCGACCCTTTCTCTAGGCTGGTTGAGGCAGTTGCATTTGGGGATGTACTTTGATCATCATAAATTTCTTTTTCATCGTCAGATTGACTTCTCTGAGAATTGGCCATGGGGCTTGGGCACTTTTCCTCATCAGCAGATTCAGCACTTTCTTTCATCACATCAGCTTCATTCTCATTGTTGGATGCTGACTGTGGGGACTGGACCACATTTTCAGTTTCTTTCTCTTCTGCTAACTCTACGTCTCGTTCTTCAGCAGATATATTGATTTGAGAAGCTAAGGCTGGTTTGTCATCCACCTTAGCTTTCTTGCTGACTGGCCCTTGAAGCAACCTGCTGCTTCTTCTTTTTATGGTTTCAGCAGTTTGGGCCTTTTCTTCCTTATCCTTGTTCAAGGAGGAGACTCTCCTTGGTGGAGCCTGGGCTTTTTTCACATCACCAGCTCTTTTCACCACTTTTGATTTCTTCCTGGCTGGTGTGATTTCAGCTGCTGCAGAGTCACTGGACTCAGAGCTCTCTGTCTTTACTATCTTCCTCTTCTTTGCAGAGGCTCTACTGCTGCTCCCAGTTGTCAACCTTTTGTTCTCCTTGGGGTTCTTCTTCCAGTTCTCGAATAACTGCGGAGACATTACTTTGTACACATTCAGGGCTTCTCCCTCATCATCCTTGATCTTTCCCCCTAGCTTTTTCTTCAGTATGATACTCAGCAGCCTCCCATGAAATACCTTGGTCAGGGGATTCTTCTCAGCCTTCTCTACCCACTTGGAGATCTGATCAAACAAGATAGCTTCAAAGTCGATTTGTTTCTTCAGAACTATTGCTGACATGATTTTCAACTGCTGGTCGATCACTGTGTCATGTGCAGTGTTCTTACACAGTATACACTTTCCAACTATTTCAGCAAGGAACTCATATTGCTCAGGAAACTCCTTCTTCTTCATGTCCTTGAAACTAGGGTTTTTTTGATACCCCATAACTTCATTTGCTAGTTCAGTGTTGACATTATCAAGGTTCTTTAGCCCTTGGTTAGGAAAACCTAGGCATTGATTGAGGTCAGAAGATTTTAGCTTGAGAGACTGACCTTTAACCTTGGTAGTAAGGGTTTCCGAATTTATAGAGACGTTTGAGTAGAATTCTTTAACCAGGTTGCAGTAGACTAGAGTATTTGCCTCAAGGTATTCTGAAAATCCAGCCTTCTTTACAAGCTCGATAATATCCCTGAACTTCTTTTCAGATTTCTCAAACGATTTGGTTCCAAGCTGAATACCAGTGATTACTTGCCAGTTTTCTATTTTGAGTAGTTTGAAGAATGTGGGTGTTAGATATAGAGAGATTTATGCGAGATGGTCGTCTGGTTGGTAAGGCTCTGGAGAGTTAACTGATTTTACTCTTTGAAAAGCTTTCTAGGGTTTTGAAAATGGGAGGGAGAAAGGTTCGATTTCTTTTGGTAACTGTCTGCAGATTTGAACTCGTCTTTATGGCAGTTCCTTCTAACTCTGTATACTCAGTGATGTGTCAACTGTCCATTGGTTGCACGTTGCCCAGTAATGAGTTGTAACTCTCCACAACTTTTTAGTTATTTGAAGAGTGGACATTTAATTGACGTGGCTTTGACCGTTGACCTTTTGATTCGTAGAGTGGCATGATGAGGCAGCTATAGACTCTGCGATTTCCTTTGTTGACTCGACGATCAACTTCTAAGAGATGCTGCAGTGTATGGCTTTGTCTTTCCTCCTTATTTCGATGCAGCATAGCTCAATCACTGATGTATTCGAACTTATATCCTCAGCTTGAATGGCTTAGTAGATGTCTCATTCTTCATGCTCCTTGTGAACTGGAATACCCTTTGGTAGGACTACGATCGTTGAGTTATCCTTTACGATCGCTAAGGTTGCACTACGATCGTTTAGTCCTCTTCAAACTCAACTCTACGATCGTTGACTGACTTGGTTCTTTTGAGATGAACTAGATCAAGCATTCCTTCTGGGATAAGGTAGCTCAGGAAGGGCCGACCTCTTAGTGTTAGTTAAGGGTCAGGTTTGTCCCTGAGGCACTTTCCAAATGGAATACTAAGACAGTGATTTTCAATGACATCTCATTAGACCTTTTCTGATAGGGAGGTCTTTTTACCAGCTCTGGATATCTGCATTGCTAAAATCGTGGTGTCTTTCTGCTCTTACACTACGATCATGTGTTTGATCGTAGGTACTTCACGATTATGGATTGGGTGGCTGAAGGGTTATTAGTAGTACGTTTTGAGACGTTCCTACTAACTATGGATCTTCATTTGGTTCATCAGCCATAAAGTTTTGGGGCTCTGTAGCTGGTACATCTCTTCCAGGTTTAATATTGTTGTTATTCCTTAACAGATCACTGCTCCCCCATCGTTGATGCTGTTTTCTCAGATAGATGTGATTCCTTCTTCATGTTCATTTGAAGGCTGCCCAGCATTTCTCCTTCTGACTGGAATCATCATCGTTGCTTAGTTTTCCTTGTATCGTAGAGATAAGTATTTTCAGGATTGATCACTCTACGATCCTTTGACAGCACTACGAACATAGTCTTCTTTGACAGTCCTTTGTTTTGAGAAGTTCTGCTTTGTAAAGAACTCCTTTTGTCTTAAGCTCAATGATCTTCTGTCGTGAGCTTCCCTTGAGGATCCTTTCCATAAAGCATATCTTTCTTGATGTGGTCACATAGAATCCTCTTTATCGTCTGTTTCATGGCATGCTCCCATATGCAGATTTGCAGCCATGTGAGCTCCATTCCGATTAGCTCAGAGGGTCTTCAAGGACAAGCTTGGACATATAGGAACCTTATCAGACTCTTTTCTGAATAGTCCTTAGCCTTCTGCTGGTTGAGTCTTCTTGACTAAAGTCTTCTTCTTTATCATCCCTTAGTGTGGTCAGACTGACCAGGTACCTGCAGGTTTAAGTATATTTCTACTTTTGGTCCCCATTGTTGAATGGGTCCTGCTAGGTTAGATTTCTAAACCCCTATTCCTCTTAACTGGATAATCATCATGTTTATCACCAACAGACATATTCATGCATGCAACTATCTTGAGATATAACATTTTTGAGATACATGGTGGTGAGTGTGTGAAGGATTTAACAATTAATAACACACTCTCTATCTATGATGGTTTCTTCATTTACTGGGTTCTGTTCACAGTGTTTAAATGTTCACACAGTGTTTAAATGTTCACAGAGTGTGAATTAACTCTACGATTTATGAGTATCTAGTTGATTCATGGATGTGATCAATTTCTACAAATCAGCAATATCCTCTTGTGGAACTGATCATTCTCTGTGTGTTGTCAAATACTTAGAACATAGGTTTGTACATACGTGCTAGCTCACCAGCAATGATTACTTAACATAAAGTCCATTTGGTCTATGATACTCTCATGATCTATTTCAGACTTTCTTCAAGATGTCATCTTCAGCCTAAAACTTGGTTAAAGAAAAGTTTGTAGACATTTAAATTTTCCATCTTCAAACTACTTTCTCTCTTCACCGTTTTAGGTAGATTATGACTTCTAGACAGAATACTGTTATAGTTCATAAGATGGTGCAAATATGATGTACACATTGATAATGGTGAGGAACCGTACCTTTTTTTTTTTTTACTATAAATTTCTTAACAGTCATTTACCTTAGATATACTGAGTTCAGGTATTGCTGTGCATAGCCTTTACTTTTGTTCCTTTCAGCTTAATGCTCTTTTTGGCCTTTCATCAACCAGTCGTGGTCTTGAAGATGTAGATCAAGAGAATCGTAGCATTAAGATCTTTGACATCTTTGAGTTTAAAGAGATAGCACCCAGTTGTTGGTTGGTCACTCATAAGTTTGAGAAGATCTTCTTTCTCCTCTCGATCAGCATTTCTTAATCCACGTGACCTCTTCATCTTTCAGACGGATGAATGCTTTACTCTTTGTCACTGATGTCTCTTGTTCTCTTTCTCTCGTTTGGTCTTCAGACTACAAGATTGACTGCAAGCTAGGATTGGTCTTGTTGATATAACGATCGAGAATACGGACCAATCTGAGCAGCTTCAGGTGTATACACATTTTTACCTACACACAATATTTTCAACTTGTGAGCTCTTCTGCATATAACAAGTTACTTACTACTAAACTAAATTTAGAACAATATTAGTGCCTGGGATCAGACTCAAAGCAATTAGCTTTTGAATATAGCATGAGAACCTGCTCTGATACCAATTGTTAGTTCCCGGAGGGCACAATAGATCTAGAAGGGGGGGTTGAATAGATCCTTTTTAGCTCAAATACTTTTCTGGTTTAGGTTGTATTATTCATATTTAAGTATATGACAAACATAAGAATCTTTTCAAGCACAGCGGAATAAGTAAAAGATTCCACTTCATTGATATATTCATAATCATACATACATTGTTCTTGGGTTAGTTTAGTTGTAAGCAGTTAGAATATACATAGCAGTTATAGCAGTTATAGACATAATGTAAATGACATAATGTAAAAGACACAAGGGGTTTTAAGTGGTTCAGAGACTCAAGCTCCTAATCCACTCTTTTGCTTTCAACTAGCAGGATTTCCACTAAGGAAGGGCAACACCCTGAATCTCTACGATTCCTTCAAGGCCAGTAGCCTTGGGACTTCAGTTCACTAAGAACTCTTCAAGGCCAGCAGCCTTGGGACTCCTCTAGTTCCCTAGGAACTCTTCAAGCCCAGCAAGCTTGGAACTTCGTTTAGTCTCTCTGGACAAGGACCCTTTGGCCCTACTTTGTTTAGTCCCTCCGGACAAGGACCCTCTTGGCCCTGCATTATTTAGTCCCTCTGGACAAGGACCCTTTGACCCTACTTTGTTGAGTTGTTTGTTTGTTGTTGTTGGAGTCGGTGTTGAGCTGCTAAGATGTCTTCATGCTCTGAACATCTTCTATCCTTAGCAGCTTGGCTTGATCATCCTTGAAGAGCAGTTGAGTGTTGCATGATGCTCAGCTTCTTAGGTTGCTCAACTACTCCGGATGACCCCTTGATGAACTGCCTTGAAGATCATTCTCCTTGGTACTTGATGGCTATACATGAGTGGCTTCTAAGATGACTGTAAGCTCTTCTGTTAGGTACTTAGAAGCTTTCTCATGCTTGTCACCAAGATGGCTTTTGTGATCTCCCTTCTTGCTACTAGATGCCTTCCCACGATGGACTTGCTAAGCTGACTGTAGGCTCTTCTCTACTGTACTTAGAGTCTTCTCATGATGGACATCCAGATGGCATGATGCTCTTCTTTCTCTCGGCAGTTCAGAACACTCTTCATATAGTAGAACTATCACTTCTACATAGTAGAACTCACACTTCTACTTCTTGCTTGATCTAACTTCTGAGTGTTCTTGGTGGATCGTAGAGTGAGCCTTCTGACTCACTATCACTCGGTTGTATCAGTCCACCTTTTCTCCAAAACTGACAACTCCAGCAAGCTTTGATCTTTGAAGCTCTTCTCTATTTATACACCTTCCCAATCTTTCCGTTGAAAAGTAGCCGTTGGAAGCTATTCAAATGTCTTCGCAGATCTCGAGTTGCTTGATGTAGACTACTTGATGTGACTTGTCATATTTTATCTGACGCTGCAGTCTACTTTTTCACCTACCCTGTCAGATGTATCACTTTACTGTCTTGGGCAGGTTGAAGACTTTATTACTTCTGATTTCTAGATCAGAGGTTGTCCTTTTGCATCGACGCTCTCAATAAGCACTTGTTTGAATATTATCCTTCAGATTGAACCGTTTCCACTGCTTCAGTCTTCAGGTATTCGAACTCTACGATTCTAATGCATGTCTTCAAGGACCTGAACGTAGTGTCTTCTTAAGTGTTGCTCGTTGACTAGAAGAGTTAACACTACGATCTGGAAGAGTGTTGATTGGATCTTCAGTGTAGAACACCTCTTCCTGTATTGTGCAGTGCTTCAATACTTCTGTTCGCCTCAACTGTTCTCAGATACTGATGGCCTAATTCCTTGCCCTGGTCCCCTTCTGAATATCAAGACACTTCAGATTTGGGGTGCGTCCAGCTTACTTTCTCCTTGTGATCTCCTGTTCACTTATCATCAATGATCTGACCCAGCACTTAATCACTTTAGCCTTGCTTATCAGAGGCTGACCAGTATCTCGGTTCACCTTCCATCAGTCCCTTCTTTGTTTGGCAAACACTACGATCTTGGTTGCTTCCAAGATCATTGTCTTCTGTTCTCTTGACAGCTACTGCATTAGCTGACTTTTCCTTAGTCAGCTGCTGAAGTCTTCATTGGATCTCCTTGTGGAAGACTTCATCACGAGTGGCCTTTCAACTCAATCTTGATGCTGATTGGATTGCTGCTTAGTTCTTCTGCTAGCCTGCATGCCATTCGTTGAGTGCTCTTTGGTTCCCTTGCTGTGGATTGCATCTTTGCAGTGCCAACCAGAGGCTTCGTACATTTGGATATTCTGGGAGTGCTCATTCGTTGAGAACCGTATCTGCTCTACGATTCTGACTTAGCATTGTGAGCACCTCTTTTAGAGTCGTAGTTCTTCACTCTACGATTTAGCTTCGGCTGTGCAGACACTACGATCCCGAGATCAGATCTTGACACTCTACGATTACTGCCTTTTGTTTGTTGTCTTCATCTGATCTTGCCCGACTACTATCTCTGCATTAATTCAATGGACTCTACGATCTCAGAATGTAGCCTACAATCCTTGTCTTTGCTTTGGCATCGCTAGACTCTACGACTCTGAGTGTAGTCTACGTTTCATACTTGGCTTTGGCAGATGGTCTTTCGGCTCATAGACAGGCTGTCTCTACGATTCTGAACATGACTTCCTCAGCATACTACGATCCCGAGGAAGCTCTACTCGATACACTACGATCCTTCTTCGTTTTCCCTGGAAATCTACGAACTCCGAGATCTCACTATCTTGCATACTCCTATTCTGCCTCGATAGCTCCCGAGTTACCTTTGACTCTCCTGGTAGACTACGACTTCTGGTGCAGTGCTCGACGATCAGACAAGCCTATCTATTACATTATAAGATCAACCTAACATGCTTGATCTTTCTATCTTTATAGTCCTTGTACATCATTTCTTTTTAAGGACTTTACAAAGCTGTTTTGCTTATGTAGGATCAACCTAACATATTTGATCAATTCATTCTAAGTCCTTGTACATATATTTCTATTATCTATCAAAGGACTTTACAGCTTTTCTTAATGCAAGCATCCTTGCATATTCATTCATATTTATATATATATATATATATATATATATATATATATATCATAATCAAATCATATATTAAATAGGAATATCATTCACATGTTTATTCCTGACACAGGTATTCCAGTATTTTCAGAGTTTTCATGCTATGGTTGAAAGGGAGACTGGAAAATCATTAAAGTGTCTTCATAGTGACAATGGAGGGGAATACACTTCTAAGGAGTTTGCTGAATATTGCAGTAAGCATGACATTCGGCATGAGCAGACTGTTTCTGGTACCCCACAGCATAATGGTGTGGCTGAGAAAATGAACCACACTATTATTGAAAGAGTGTGATGCATGTTGAGAATGGCTAAACTGCCTAAGTCATTTTGGGGTAAAGTTGTTCGTACTACTTTTTACCTGATTAATTGATCTCCATGAGCACCGTTGGAGTTTCAGATTCCAGAAAAAATTTGGAGTGGTTAGGATTTGTCTTATTCTTATTTGAGGGTATTTAGGTGCAAGGCTTTTGCACATATCCCCAAGGAACAAAGATCGAAACTTAATGATAAATCTACTCCATGTGTATTTGTTGGCTATGGAGATGCAGAGTTTGGATACCGGTTATGGGATCCAGTGCAAAGAAAATAATTCAGGAGCAGAGATGTGGTATTTAATGAGCACCAAAATTATGAGCATTTTGATAATGCTACACATCCCAGAGATAATAGAGTTCCAGACCTCAGCGAAGTTCCATCTCCAGTACAGAATGCCACAGTTGGAGAAGGAGGTCAGAATGAAGATATGACTGATATAGATTTGCACAATGGTGATGGGTCAGATGCAGAGTGTTGATCAGGGGGAGCAACCTGATATTGAAGAACCACAGCTAAGAAGATCCACTAGAGAACATGTGCCATCAGTCAGATATCCTTCATCTGAATATCTTCTAGTTGTTAAGGAAGGGGAGCCAGAGGATTTTCAGGAAGTCAAGACTCATAAAGAGAAGGGCAATTGACCGAGAGCTATGCAGGATGAGATGGATTCTTTGCACAAGAATCACATATATGAGTTGACAACACTTCCGAAGGGCAAGAAAGCATTGAAGAATAAATGAGTGTTTAAGCTTAAGAAGGATGGTGAAAAACTAGTGAAGTACAAGGCTCGATTAGTCGTCAAGGGTTTTGCTCAAAAGCAAGGTATTGACTTCGATGAGATTTTTTCTCCAGTTGTGAAGATGACTTCTATTCGAGTAGTGCTGGGATTAGTTGCTAGTATGGATCTTGAGCTTGAGCAGTTGGATGTGAAGATTGCTTTTCTTCATGGTGATTTGAAGGAAGATGTAACGACCCCAAAATAGGTCCATTCCATCCAAACTATTCTGAGTCGCCAAATATATGGTAAAGAAAATAACTGTAACTTTATTACAACAATTGTCGTGCAAAATACAACAACACATATGCTGTAAGTTTGGATACAAATATATACCAAATGTGACTCATGTTCCAACCGTGGACATCACCTCACAATGACACCTTACATAAAGGTATAGTCAAAAACTGTTTTAGAAATTAGAATCTTTAGGAAGTGCTCAAGGAAACCTTCGTACATGGGAGGCCATGCGTCTAGGTTATGATAGATATCATATGGCCACAGAATTATTCTTGGTTGACCCAATAGACCCCAAAGAAAGACGAAAAAATTACTATCATATTCTTCCCAATTGTGAGTCTTCTCTTGACATATCATTATTTCTACTGTCTCTAATTGAGAATTATACTTCAAACAAACACCAAGATTATATAGGTAGTGCTCGTATATATACTCAGCAAGTGGATGAGCACATCCCTGTCTTATGATGACACGAGGTTGTATGTCGTTAGACATCTTGTATGATAGTGGCAAACCACCCTTCCAACGTTGGGTACACCTTACCCTATTGGATTCACCAAATAAAACTACTAAATGAACTTTTCTATACTGCTTCGGGAGAACATCCACAGCTAGAGACCACCGTTCTATTTCCCCGTTACCCTCGCTCGACCCAGCTACACTCTTATTACCTGAAAGGAATTGTGAAGCAAAAGGGTGAGCACAACTAGCTAAGTAAAGTATATCATGACTAAAGATAATTAAATTATCAATAGCCTTCATCAATAATAAATCAGAGATTTAGAACATATGGTAAATGATAAAAATGTCAACCATAGTTGCAGCAGAACGAGCAATCCATTAGAAGAGTCAAATAGACTATAAAGTCTATTATCTTCTCCATGTTAAAAATCCATCAACAATGTTTTATCCCTGTAACATCAATCAACAATTCTGGTCCACAATCATATGAATAACTCATAATCATAACTATAGTTCTAAATTCCTCTTCTCATCCAGGACGAAGATAATTTTCATCACCTATCTTTACCTGAAACATCAAAGATCATGGTTACACCAAATCACATTTCTTGTTCATAATCATACTAATAACTTCATCTTTGCACTACGGCCAAAGATATTCATTTATATCACCAGTTGGTCATGTTTATCTCAACATCTGTTCATCTTTGCACTACTGGCCAAAGATATTCAACAACATGTCATCTTTGCACTACGGGCCAAAGATATTCATCAACAATTCATCTTTGCACTACAGGCGAAAGATATTCATCAATATTTCATCTTTGCACTATAGGCCAAAGATATTCATCAATATTTCATCTTTGCACTACAGGCCAAAGATATTAATATCTCAAAGAAATATATAATCATTTCAAAATTTATATAAACAATAATTATAACCATGTTGATCAATTCACATTTGCACTTAAGCTAAAGATATTCACTTATAAATTCAATGGTCATGATCATACCAATCAACGATTCAACTTTGCACTACTGGCCAAAGATAACCCAAAGTCATGATCATACCAAAATTCTACCCATCTTTACACTCAAGTCAAAGAGAAATATCATCATTAGGGTTATAAAAATGTTATATATAATAATAAAAATAATATGATCAACATCTAGTTTTAATCTCAAGAGTAATATTCGTAAATCAACTATAATTTGGTTAGAAAAAGAAACCAATTTGTATCGTGAATAGTAACTCGTGAATAGTAACTCATGAATAGTAACTCGTGAATAGTAACTCATAAATAGTAAACCCGACACAAAAAGGTAGAAATTCCACAATAAAATCTATACCAGTATTTCGGTATAATGATATTGAAAGAATAATATTTCTTAAGCTTATAAACAATTTATTTAAATTGTTTACACTTTACTAAATAATGCATTTAATCATTCTAAAATACCAAACTCATAAGATTTTATCACCAATAATCAAAACCCTCATCAAAAATCTGCATATACCTCATATAGGATTCTCAAGCCATAAAATCCTATTTTCTAATTTTCTTACTTCACAAAACATATTTAATTCATTTACTCATAACTAGACCATTTTCATAAAAAATACCAAATCAGTTTCAAAAATATTTCTTTTCTGAGATTTAGCATAATATAGTCCCATAGTGAACATATATTTTTCTCAAAATTTTTAAAAGTCATTTACTATTTTTCATATGGCCAAAACAGCCGAATATTTAGATATTTATCAAAAATTGTACTTTTGTCCAAAACTTCTGAAATTTACAGAGTATACTTCTATCATATACATGTACTCTCAATAAAAATTTCATCAATTTTGGAGTTAACCACAAGGAATTATAAGCGGTTACTTTTAAAATAGTCTTTTCTCATAAAATTCATAACTCTCAATCTATACATCCAAAAATCACCATTTTTGGACACAATCAAGAAAACTCATCAAAATATCATTTCAAATTTTTTCAAAATTTTTGAAGGTTAGAAAAATTACGAAACTGAAAACATAACAACCCTTAAAATCCATTACTATCCCTTACCTCAAAAGAGCAGTACTTCTGATCGGTATGCAAAGTCGAAGGAAACTTGTACTGAATAGTAACTCTCAAAGTATCTAAATACTCACAAAATATGCTTCATAATATAGAGAGAGAAAGAGAGAAAACTTGTTTCTGGTGTGATTTTCAATTCTAACTTAGCCCTCTATTTATAAGAAAATTTTAGTAGACTTGACCTGCAACCTGATGGCTTTACCTGCTACTATTCTCACCCACCACATTTGAAATATAATTTAGCACATTTCTTCACCAACCACAAGTGAGTCCCACCAATTCTAGAATTTTTCATCAAAATGATAAATTCCGAAAATTCAACAATTTTTGAACCAGTCATCTTGTAAAATTCATAATAAATCATACGTTCATTTTTAACGGTTCAAAATTTGTGGGCATATACTCAACTTATATATGTATAACATATTCAAAAATTACCACGATCCAACGGTCGGATTAAAAATTATAACCCCCGCAAAATTTTAAAAAATCCTAATTTTTAATACCTCCATTCCGACAAAAATACGGATAAAAACCTCAACATTAACTCCTTCATTTTTTAACCACAAAAATATATCCCTCATTTATATCCACATAAAATAAATATTTCCTTATCATATGAATCAATAATTAATTATTCACAAATAATATTACAGAATCACATTTATGACAATCAGGCCGTTCCCAGGAAAGAGGGGGCTTTACAATAAGGATTTCTCCTTACTAGCGCGCAATTAGATGACCAAACCTCTCCTTAGACAGAACTTTTTAGACATTGCCAATAATGCTATCTAATAATATTATTCAAATAATATGAATTATTGATCTGATAATAGAAAATACTGTGCAGCAACAATTATTGAAACAACAATAATATAAAATATTAACGCAGCAATTATTGAATCAATAAAATAAAATATTGAATAGTAATTACTGTAACAATTATTGAGTAGTGCCTTCTTACGTAAGAATCAATAATTTTAAAAATACTATGCAATACCGTGTGCTACTGTGCAATAACTTGTATTACTGTATTTTAACCACCGGGTATTCTAACAGTGTTAACGGTAACAACTACGCCGTTATTTATAAAAACTCAAATTTGTCGTTTTCTTCACCCGACAGTTATTCGTTATGGGGCCCACAAATAGATGCGTCGTCGTACGAATATTCCCCGACAGAAAGAATATTCCACGACCAAACGAATATTCCTCGACAACAATGATTATTTTATAACCACTTGCTTATTTTGAAAAAAAAATTCATATTTCACCCATAACTTTAAACTTTTATCAATTTAACCATTTACTGAATAGTAATTATAAGAAAAATTGAATACTTTTATTTCATAAAATTCGGGGTCTTACAGAAGAAATCTACATGGAACAACCAAATGGATTTGAAGTTAAAGGGAAAGAACACTTAGTTTGCAAGTTGAAGAAAAGTTTGTACGACCTGGAACAAGCCCCAAGGCAGTGGTACATGAAATTTGATTCATTTATGGTGGATCAAGGTTACCGTAGAACAATTGCAGATCATTGTGTGTATATTAAAAGGTTCCCGGATGGTAACTTCGTTATCCTGTTGCTATATGTAGATGATATGTTGATAGTTGGGCAGGATGCCGATATGATTCGAAGGCTCAATGGTGAGTTGTTTAAGTCCTTTGATATGAAGGACTTAGGTCCAGCTAAACAGATTTTGGGTATAAAGATTGTTCGTGACAGGAAAGCCAAGAGATTGTGGTTGTCACAAGAGAAGTATGTTGAGAGGGTGCTTGTAAGGTACAACATGGGTGATGCTAAACCAGTTAGCACACCACTGGCTAGTCATATTAAGTTGACAAAGTACATGTGTCCTTCTACCAAGGAAGGGAGAGATGATATGGCAGTAGTTCCCTATTCTTCTGCTTTAGAGAGTCTTATATATGCAATGGTTTGTACGCGGCCAGATATTGCTCATGCAGTTGGCGTTGTGAGCAAGTATTTGTCAAATCCTGACAGAAAACATTGGGAAGCAGTTGAGTGGATTCTTAGATACTTGAAAGCTACTTCCAATTTATGTTTGGTTTTTAGTAGTACGAGTCCAGTCTTGGAGGGTTTTATAGATGCAGACATGGCAGGTTCTGAAGAGAAGAAGTCTACTTCGGGGTATTTATTTACTTTTGCAGGGGGAGCAGTGTCATGGCAGTCCAAGTTGCAAAAGTGTGTTGCTTTGTCTACAATTGAGTCAGAATACATCGCTGCTACTAAAGCAGGCAAGGAGATGTTGTGGTTAAAACGGTTTCTCCAATAGTTGGGTTTAAAACAAGATGGGTATGTGGTTTATTATGATAGTCAGAGTGCAATTGACTTGACCAAGAATGTTACGTATCATAATCGGACCAAGCATATTGATGTTCGTTATCACTGGCTTCGAGAAGTGATGGAAAAGGAATTGATGAAAGTGAAGAAAGTTCATACCGACGAGAATTCCTCAGACATGTTAACAAAAGTTGTCACTCGCGACAAGCTGGAATTTTGCAAGGAATTGGCCGGGATGGACTCCAAGTGACAGGGTCACAGAGATTACCTCCTCTAATGGGTTCGAAGGGGGAGATTGTCAGTCCAAGTCCTCACCCACTCCCGCCCCTTTAATTTTCCACCTTCCCAGCCCATTGAATTCTGCCTGTTCTTTTTTTTATCTCCTTCTGTTTTTGGCTATAAAAAGGCAACAGAGGAAAGGGATTATATACACCAACAAAAATCATATACTCCCATCCGAGAGAGGAAAAGAGAAAGGGAGAGAAAAGCTTTTGTGAAGCTTTAGAAAAATAGAGAGAGAAAGATAGTTCAAATAAAAGGTGTTTTATTTGGGTTCCATCACATAGTTATTGTGGTGAAGTAATTTGGGTTTGTACTCAAATTAAGATATTTTTGTATTCTCTAATATTATTCTAGTGAATTATTCGGAATTTGTCTCGTGGTTTTTACCTCTTAATTTTAGAGGGTTTTCCACGTAAAATATTGGTGTCTCGTGGTTATATATTTTTTACTCATTATTTTCTGCATGGTTATTATTTTGGTGGAACTGCGAATTTAATCTGTTTGGCATGTGCTGATATTTTATCCGTTTAATTTATCTAAGACAACAAAATTTGGGAGGTGGTTTTTTCCCAACAACTTAGGCTTTGTAACTTTAACCCACATAGAAAAGCCATTGGAGTTTTGGATTTTCGGAATGGGCATAAACCAGTTGAGAGGACGAAGGAATTCTCTGGATGAAAAGTTAAGGAGTGTTTGATAAAAATTGAATGAATCTGAATCTGAATGAGTTGAATCTGAATCTGAATGAAAAAAGTTGTTTGATAATTGACATGTCTGAAACATCTGAATAATATATTTTTATTATTTTTTCCCTCTAAAAAATTTAAAGAATTGTTGTAAATTTATTTAATATTATTTAATATAATAATTAATATTGTAAAAAAAAAAGTTCATTCAGCCATTCAGCCAAAAAAATTGGACTAAACCAATCATCTCAAAATCGTCTGAATGGCTGACCGGTTCAGCCATTCAGACAATTTTTTTCTAAAACAAACGCACTGAATGGCTGAATCGATAAGTTATTCAGCCATTCTGCAATCAAACAGCCCCTAAGCCTGTTTCAAGCTAATTGCAGTAAATGAAGTAGTATAATCTTTAACGTAAATATGTTTGTATATAGCATATTTAATAATATATGTGGTATAGTACATATATATATATATATATATATATATATATATATATATATATACTTATTTTAAACATGGTTGGGCCTTAAAAATATTATAATAAACAATAGAATTAGACAGCCTCATCTCCATTCCAGTTGGATTTCATCTTTGGCCCAGTTGGTCCATCTTCTCCCAACACCTCATTAGGAAGACTCTTTACCACTTTTTCAAATGCCGTTTTCATCTTCCCAGGTAATATTTTCTCCACCTTCTTGATTTCCTCAGCAATATCATAGCTAATTTTTGGACCCCATTTCCTTGCATAATTCAACCACGGTGGCTCAACAATGTCGCTTGTTTCCAAGTACTCCGCCGCCACCACCAGAAACCCCACCCCGATGTCCATCACATTCTTGCTTTTCGCGGTATCGTTCCTTATTCCAATCCCTCCACTCCCTTGTAAAACAAGCCCCGCCTTCGGGTAAAATGCATGCCCGTTTAGCGACGAATATGCCACGGGCTTGTTACCACTTTCGAACTCGAGCTCGGAAGCATTTACCCATTGCCCTTTACTATGTTCCGAGAAATATACACTCCTTAGCTCTCCATTAAAATTACTGATCCTTAGTGTCACATGTTCCCAATCACCAACATGTTCACCTATTTTACCCAGTGAAATATTAATAAACTCAACTTTAGCCTTTGCTGGCCCATTAAAAGGATAGAACAACCATATGGCAATGTCTGTAAATGTCGCGCCAAACATGGGTTTTATGTGCAAATAGGCGTTAGCATCTTGCAAATCGCCTTTTTTGAGCTTGTCACTAGCGGTCTTATCTTCCGGGAGGCCCAACCAATAAGCATCATCATTCGAGTCACCTTGTGGAAGGTTTGAGCCAGTGGGCTCAATAGGTTTTGGGTTCGATTCATCCCCTTTTGTAAATAATAATGCCCCATTTTTGAAAAACCAATTGGTAGTTGAGGGAAGGTACTTTTCATCAGGATGAAAATATACCCAAGGGGAGTAATTCTCAACCAATGCTTGAACTTGGCTCAAATTAGGCATAGCTGATAAATTGGCTCGAACATTTTTCAAACAAGACAAGGACACTTCAACCCCACCATTTTGGGCCACAAATGTACCCGTGGATAGCCCCAAAGCTTGGACCCCTCTGTCTATTGGTCTTAATCCATAAACATTAAAAACATTTGCATTCAACTCCTTTTCTGGTCCCCAAACCCAACTGTCAATTTCACCAGCAACCGTAAAATCAGCCCGAACGCACCGGACATTTTTAATGGAAGGCTTCTCCGGTGAGCTCGTGGCAACATAACCGACGGCTTTGTAGCCGTCAGGCGGCGTTGGCAGCCATATAAAGCCACTGCCATCTTGCTTAATTTTCAAATACTCACTAGTCCAAACAAGTGTGTAATCAATTGGCATCTCTAGAATATTTTCTGATGGGTCAGATTCTTTAGCAGCAAGAACCCATCCAAATAGAGGCTTATTGTTGGGCTGCGCATAGCAACCAAGCATAAAAAACCCATCTGGTATTGAAGATGGTTCATAAACTGTAGCGCCAAGATTATCCTGCCCACCTTCATGACTCGCCCAAATTTTGTTGAATGTGGTCACTTGGCACACTTGTAATCCTCCTAGATCAATATTTCCACTTGCAAAAGCATCACCTTCATATAATTCAACAGTTCAAAGTTCAAATCTTTTTTTTAAAAAAAGAAAAAACCATAAAGACGAGTAAATTAATACCTGGAGGCCAAGAGGGAATTGGAGAAGGAAGCTTGAACATGGTGTCAATAGGCAAATGTTTTTTGTGTTTTTTGAAAATATTTATTGGAGATGATAGGCAAATCCCCATTTGGTGAATCTTTGGAAAAAATGAAGACTTGATTTTTTTTGTTTATATAAGAGTCTCAGAATGAGAGAAGTGTAAGCAATGCGAAGAGTAGAACAAGTAGTTTAATCTGTTTATAATATGCTTTAAAAAAAGTGAAGAAAACAAGAGGGAAAACAAGCCAAGGATAGGCAGCACTTTAGTGGATGTACATATCGTGCAAGGTATCTAATATTTAGTTAAAATAAGTTTGTCTAGCTTTAAAAGTCTCTCTCTTTTGCAGCTTTTTGGTAATATTTGATAACTTCTCTTTTACACCAAGATCTTCTTCTTCATTAGTAGTTACAATTTTCTTCTTGTGTTTATGGGGTGTCTTGCACACTAATGCTATATGGAGTTTATCCAAAAAAAAAAACGGTTAGATTGAAGTGGATGTTTGTTAATACAAATTTGTTGGATCTTTAAATGTGGAAGACATCTTACTTTGTAAGGTTTGAGGTAGTCTTTCAGACAATATAATAATTTTATAATAGCTGACGGTGATTCACGCTATATTATATATTAATGTGTTTTATTTCAAAGTGCTTGATTATAATTATCTAATATTATTGACATTATATGTAGATTACATAAGTTAATAGCAGCAAAGAGAAAGTTAGATATGTTGGCGGATAAAGACTAGGTTGAATGTTGTTCATATATCATAATTCGTTTGCCCCAAAAGAATAGTCTTATTTTTTATTTATTTTTTTATGAAAATGGCAAACTTAATTTTAATTTAAAAAATATCACTATTCTAATGGCAGCCGTTTATCAGATTTATTAGTACCTTTAAAGTAACTAGCATCTGGTGGTACACGTGGTGACTGTGTAAATTATGGACAGTAAAATAAGAATTTTATAAATTTTAATAGAATAAATAGAAAAATATAAAAAAATATAAAAAATAAAATAATAATATAATTAAATTTATAAGGACAAAAGAAAAAAAACCCAAAAAACACATAACTCAAAATTGCCACATGCATCATCAATTTTCTGGAACCCCTCTATAAGATAGATATTTAAGGAATCCGTTTCATTATAAGTTGGTCATGTGACCAATACAGTGTTGACACGCAGAGATCGATCACTTCTCAACTATATGTTGACACTGTATTGATTAATTGATCAAAATTAATTTCATACTAACTACTTTCGATATTTAATTTTCAGTTTAACAACTAGACGTGTCCTTGTGAACCTTCTCAATCAATCAATGAAATAAACATTGAGGGATAATGGGGGTACAAGACAAATTATTTTCAAAGTATTGATTTGGATGGGTTTAATGATAATTACAATGCTGACAAAGGACAATATGTTACTGATAATTAAAAGGATATTATTATTAGCTGTACCTTACAAGCCTTGCAAATTGGACGGATAATGATATGTCAATGTTGTTACAAAAACTTTATATTTGGCTATCTAAATCCTGCGCTTTCTGTTTCAAAAATAAAATTAGATTTATTCTCTCAATCACAATGAAATATTACTCGTGAAGAAAAGAAAACAATTGTAGCATTTATTAATATTTCTTTCTCACATAATACTTTAGTGTCAATCAAGAAAAAAGGCTCCCTAGAATAAGAAAATCTGAAACTATGAGAAGAAAAGCTCCATAGATTGAAAAAAAATCCAAACAAGGAGAAATAAAACTTTATAAAAAGAGAAAATAAGAACAATTAAACGAAAGAACGAAAAAAAAAATTAGGGGAGGGTCTCTTTAGTGTAGCTGTGTAGATCAGAGACCCTCCCCATACTTTTCCTTCTTTAAATAGGTTGTTCATATTGTAAGAATTAAAAAAAGATTATTAAAGTAAATATATATTTAGCAACACTTTTTATAATTATTACTTTACGAAACACTTATTATATTATTAACAATTTTTTTACTCTGACAATATCAAATGCCTTCAAATACTTCACTTTTATGATGATTTTATTCAATTTTTCTTTTGGTATTATTGAAGTTTGTTATTTAATGTTGGGTGAATTATTATCTAATTAATGGCTTAAAATTTTAGAGTTATTGGTAACATAACATTGTATTAGATATGTGATATATATCTTAGTTTGGTATTGAGTTCAAAATTTTCTTATATTGGTAAAATTGTTTTTATGTTATATAGTTTGGGCGGTACGATGAAATTAAAAAATTTAATTTGGCAAAATGATATATCTTACCAGAAAAATATTTGAGACTTTTTTTTGCGAGCTAGGCACCCTAAAACTGTCCATGTATCTTTATTAAAAGGGATATATATATATATATATATATATATATATATACACACACACACACACACAGAGCTGTGTATTACACAGTAAGACTATGGCGACGGATTTTTTGAGTTATAGATACAGTTCACCTATCACCATAGACCAGAATAGCTATGGTGACGGGTGAAACTGTCGCTATAGCCTAAAAAACCGTCGTCATAGTCGATTGTGTAATACACAGCTGTGTACATATATTTTTCTCTTATTGAAAATAGTGTTTTTGCGTTTGGACTATAAAATGTTATGTATTACATTGTAAGTTAAATTAATTGTGTTTGAAATAATTTGATTGTAACGAGCAATATTTTTAAGTATGTTTACATTCCATAAACTAATAGACAAACAAGTACTTAATTTTATGTTTTCATTTTGAAATTTGGCCTCCTATTCAAATTAATTAACTTTTATTATTCGGACTTGGTAAAAAAGATTTATTGAATTTTGACCTCACTCACCCAACCAACTAAAGTACTGCAGGTGTTTTTTTTAATACCAATATTAAGTGATTTATGAGTAAATATTATTCATTAATACCAAAATTAATAATTAAAAGTGTCAAAAACCATGTAATACTTCGTGCATTTGGGTTGCAGAAAGAAGACTTTCATCTCCAAATTTTTTTTTAGATGCCGTTCTTTTATTTTTTATTTTTTGGTTTGAAACAATGTACGTAAACATTGTGTACGTATTTGGAATTGGATTATTAGTAATAATTTTTTTTTTTAGAATATGATATCTTTGTTATTAGTGATAAGGAAATAATAGTTCAAATGATAAATTTTTATCTAATCCTTTAAATAATCATGGATGTTAGAATTAGAATCACACACACGCACACAACATTAGAGAATTAACACAGAGATTTACATAGTTCCCTAATTTGGGTACTCCACAGCCGGCTTGTTGTTTTATTGATGATTTTAGTTACATAGTGTAAGACCCCAACTTTTTATGAATAAAGATTTAATTTCTCTAAATATTATTTTTGAATAATAAGGTGTTGATTTGATATAATGATGTAGTTATGGGTGAAATGTGCAAACTTTACAAAGTAAGCAAGTGGTCATAAAATATTCGTTTTGTCAGAAAATATTCGTTTTAGTCGGAGATATTCTTTTTGTCGAGAATATCCGTACGACAGCGCAATCATTGGTGGACCACATAACGGAATAACTGTCGGATATAGAAAGCGACAGAAATAACTTTTTTATAAAAATAACGGCAAAGTCTTTACCGTTAAAACTATTAAAATATTCGGTGATAAAAGTACAGTAATAAGCGTGGTTCCACAGTGACACACGGTATTGCACAGTGACACACGATATTGCACAGTATCTCTGATTATTGATTCTTACGTAAGAAGTCACTCAATAATTGATACAGTAAAATTGCACAGTCTTTCATATTATTGGTGCAATAATTGCCACAATGATAATTGAATAGTATTTTATATTATTGATTCAATAATTATCACGACACAATAACTTATAATATTGAAATGATATTATTAGATAGCATTATTGATAATGTCTAGAAAGTTCTGTCGGGAAAAGGAGTTAGGTCATATAATTGCGCGCCAATAAGGAGAAATCCTTATCGGAAAGCCCCCTCTTTCCTGGGAACGATCTGGTTATCAGAATTGTGAATCTATAATATTAATAAGAAATAATTATTGAAGAATTGTAAATAATTAATGAATATGATAAATAAATATTTCTTCAATTTTGATATAAATGGAGAAATTTTAGAATGAGACATTTGTCGAAAGTTGTTATATTTTTCTATGAAACCATAATTATCTTATTCGATAAAATATTTATTCAAATATATTATTATAATATTACATTATAATAGTATAATATAATAATATAATAGTATAATTTTTATAATTTAAATGGTAATATTACTATAATAAATTTATGGTATAAGAATAAAATGAGATGGAAGAAAATAAATTGAATTTACATTTCTTTTTAATAATTTTTAAATCTTTTAAACATGTGGATTAAGTGGGAGTAGTCATTTTGGGTTGGAACTCTTGGTTTTCAAAAGGAGTGTGCTGCACCTTTTTCAAAATAATGTGAGTATAAATTTTGTCAGAAGTGGTGTGCTACCACCTTCTTATAAATAGGCTGCTTAGTAAAACAATGAAACTCACACCAGAATCAAAAAATTCTCTCTCTATAATATTGAGCGTATTTCTTGTGAGTATAAGGATATTTTAAGTGTTGATAGCAGTGCAAGATTTTTTCAACATAATTTCCGTTATTCCAGTCAGAACTACTTTCCTATTAAGGTAAATGATATTATTTTTTTCGTAAAGAATGTTATTTTCTTTCAATACTCATAAATGATATTATTTTCTTCCATATTCGTAAGGGATATCATTTTCTTTCATATTCCATATTACGTAAGTGATATTATTTCATATCGTATTCCTAAATTTAAACTTACTATGGTAAGTATTGCTTCTATAATTTCTGAAATGATTAAAAATTGCGATTCATCTAATATCATTTCACTAGAATATTGGTTTGAACTTTCTTATTAAATTTGAAACTTTTCATGTCTGGGTACTATTAATGGGCACTGTTCATACGGTACTGTTCATTCATACGGTACTATTCACGAGTATTGTTCACAAAAAAAATTTCTTTTCTTTGTCCAAATTATCTGTTGTGACCCTTATTCTTGAAATTGAATCTATGTTATGGTCTCACTTGATTCATTCTTATTATCATTATCATAATTCTCAACTTAAATTATGTTGAAAGTCATCTTTGGCCCATAGTGCAAAGATGAACTGTTGATTGATGAATATCTTTGGCCCGTAGTGCAAAGATGGATATGTGTTTGGTATGATCATAACCACCGGTGATACAAACGATTATCTTTGGATCGTAGTGCATATATAATTCGTTGATTAGAAATAATTATTGATTGATGTTACAGGGATAAAATATTGATGATGGATTTTTATATCATGAAAGATAGTAGACATCATGCTCTACTTGACTCTTCTAATGGATTGTTGTTTCCGCTGCAGTTGTTGATCTAAAACTTGTTATCTATTGTATTCTATCAGATTTTTCCTTGTTGAGAACTAAGGATAATTTATTCTGCATTATCTTAGTCATAATATTTTTTACTGGGCTAGTTGAGCTCATCATTTTTTTTATTCCATTTTTCTTCTCAGGAGGCGAGAATATAGCTGGGCTTAGGGCTGAGCAAGTAACCAAATTAGAACCGAAACCGCACCAAAAATCGTACGAACCGCACCAATTAAAACCGTACCAACGGTTCCGGCGTATGTTGCGATTTTAGGTGGGTTAAATAACCAAATTTACGGTTCTGGTTTGGTTACTAGCCAAAATCGCACGCATAAAATCGAAACCGCACCATGTGTGTGTGTGTGTTTGTATATATTATCTCTAGTAAATTCTAAAGTTACTTTTCACTTGAACACGCTCAGAGAAAACTCCAGTCTTGCATTGTCATTTTTTCATCAATTGAAAGAAGATGTTAGATGTTATAGAGTCAAAAATTAAGCAATTGGGTTTTGGAAATTTGAATTTGTTTGATGCGTTATTGGAAGGGCTTATAGCTGAGGGGCTCGAGCACTTGATGCATTGGTTAATGTCAATGTTATAATAATAATAGTCTAATAGATTATTTTTCAAATTAGGTATATTTAGGATTATATTCTATAAGTCCTCTCTGCAATATATAAGATAGAATTTCCAGTATATACTTATAATTTTTGGAGAACTAGATAAACATTCTTGCTTGTTATCGAATATATGGTATCCGTTATTTTATATAGCGCATGTTTTAGTTTTAAAGCATGTTTGATATTGTGACAACCCCAAAATAAGTCCATTCCACCCAACCCATTCTGAGTCGTCAAATACATGGTACAGAAAACAACTACAACTTTATTACAACAATTATCGTGCAAAATACAACAACACATATGCTGTGAGTTTGGATACAAATATATACCAAATGTGACTCATGTTCCAACTGTGGACATCACCTCACAATAACACCTTACATAAAGGTATAGTCAAAAACTGTTTTAGAAATTAGAATCTTTGGGAAGTGCTCAAGGAAACCTTCGTACATGGGAGACCACGCGTCTAGGTTATGATAGATATCATATGGCCACAGAATTATCCTTGGTTGACCCAATAGACCCCAAAGAAAAACGAGAAGATTACTATCATATTCTTCCCAATGGTGAGTCTTCTCTTGACTTATCATTATCTCCACTGTCTCTAATTGAGAATTATACTTCAAACAAACACCAAGATTTAACTCATAATATTTTATCCCTGTTAAAAATCCACCAACAATGTTTTATCCCTGTAACATCAATCAACAATTCCTTTCCACAATCATATGAATAACTCATAATCATAATTGTGATTCTAAATTTTTCTTCGCACCCAGGACGAAGAATATTTTCATCACCTGTCTTTACCTGAAACATCAAAGATCATGGTTATACCAAATCACAGTTCATGTTCATAATCATACTAATAAATCCATCTTTGCACTACGACCAAAGATATTCTACAACAGTTCATCTTTGCACTACAGGCCAAAGATATTCATCAACAGACCATCTTTACACTATAGGCCAAAGATATTCAACAACAGTTTATCTTTGCACTACAGGCCAAAGATATTCATCAATAATTCATCTTTGCACTACGGCCAAAGATATTCATCAACAATTCATCTTTACACTACAGGCCAAAGATATTCCTCAACAGTTCATATTTGCACTATAGGTCAAATATATTCATCAACAGTTCATATGTGCACTACAGGCCAAATATATTAATATCTCAAAGAAATATATAATCATTTCAGAATTTATATAAACAATAATTATAACCATGTTGATCATTTCACCTTTGCACTTAAGCTAAAGATATTCAATTATAAATTCAATGGTCATGATCATACCAGTCAACAATTCAACTTTGCACTACTGGCCAAAGAGAACCCATAGTCATGATCATACCAATAATTTATCCATCTTTACACTCAAGCGAAAGAGAATTTCAACATCAAGGTTATAAAAATGTTATATATGATTATAAAAATAATATGATCAAAACATAGATTTAATTTCAAGAGCAATATTCATAAATCAACTATAATTTGGTTAGAAAAAGAAATCAATTTTGTCGTGAATAGTAACCCGTGAATAGTAACTCGTGAATAGTAACTCTTGAATAGTAACCTCGATACAAAAAGGTAGAAATTCCACAATAAAATACATACCAATATTTCGGTATAATGATATTGAAAGAATAATATTTCTTAAGCTTATAAACAATTTATTTTAATTGTTTACACTTTACTAAATAATGCATTTAATCATTCTAAAATGCCAAACTCATAAGATTTCATCACCAATAACCAAAACCCTCTTCAAAAATCTGCATATACCTCATATAGGATTCTCAAGCCATAAAATCCTATTTTCCAATTTTCTTTCCTCACAAAACATATTTAATTCATTTACTCATAACTAGACCATTTTCATGAAAAATACAAAATCAGTTCCAAAAATATTTCTTTTCTGAGATTTAGCATAATATAGTCCCATAGTGAACATATATTTTTCTCAGAATTTTTAAAATTCATTTACTATTTTTCATATGGCCAAAATAGCCGAATATTTAGATATTTATCAAAAATTGTACTTTTATCTAAAAATTCTGAAATTTACAGAGTATACTTCTATCATATACATGTACTCTCAATAAAATTTTTACCAATTTTGGAGTTAACCACAAGGAATTATAAGCGATTACTTTTAAAATAGTCTTTTCTCATAAAATTCATAACTCTCAATCTATACATCCAAAAATGTACATCCAAAAATCACCATTTTTGGACACAATCAAGAAAACTCATCAAAATATCATTTTAAATTTTTTCAGAATTTTTGAAAATCAGAAAAATTACGAAACTGAAAATCATAACAACCCTTAAAATCCCTTAATATCCCTTACCTCAAAAGAGCAGTACTTCTGATCGGTATGCAAAGCCGAAGGAAACTTGCACTAAATAGCAACTCTCAAAGTATCTAAATACTCACAAAATATGCTTCATAATATAGAGAGAGAAAGAGAGAAAGCTTATGTTTCTGGTGTGATTTTCAATTCTAACTTAGCCCTCTATTTATAGAAAAATTTTGGTAGGTTTGACCTGCAACCTGATGGCTTTACCTGCTACTATTCCCACCCACCACATTTGAAATATAACTCAGCACATTTCTTCACCAACCACAAGTGGGGCCCACCAATTCTAGAATTTTTCACCAAAATGATAAACTCCAAAAATTCAAAAATTTCTGAACCAGTCATCTCGTAAAATTCATAATAAATCATACGTTCATTTTTAATGGTTCAAAATTTGTGGGCATATAGTCAACTTATATATGTATAACATATCCAAAAATTACCACGATCCAACGGTCGGATTAAAAATTATAACCCCCGCAAAATATCTCAAAAACCCTAATTTGATTTTCAATACATTCGTTCCGACAAAAATACAGATAAAACACCTCAACATTAACTCCTTCATTTTTAACCACAAAAATATATCCCTCATTTATATCCACATAAAATAAATATTTCCTTATCATATGAATCAATAATTAATTATTCACAAATAATATTACAGAATCACATTTATGACAACCAGGCCGTTCCCAGGAAAGAGGGGGCTTTCCAATAAGGATTTCTCCTTACTGGCGCGCAATTAGATGACCAAACCTCTCCTTAGACAGATCTTTCTAGACATTGCCAATAATGCTATCTAATAATACTATTCAAATAATATGAATTATTGATCTGATAATGAGAAATACTGTGCAGCAACAATTATTGAACAACAATAATACAAATTTCAACGTAGCAATTATTGAATCAATAAAATAAAATATTGAACAGTAATTACTGTAACAATTATTGAGTAGTGCCTTCTTACGTAAGAATCAATAATTTCAAAAATACTATGCAATACCGTGTGCTACTGTGCAATAACGCGTATTACTGTATTTTAACCACCGGGTATTCCAACAGTGTTAACGGTAACAACTACGCCGTTATTTATAAAAACTCAAAGTTGTCATTTTCTTCACCCGACAGTTATTCGTTATGGGGCCCACAAATAACGGCGCTGTCGTACGAATATTCCCCGACAGAAAGAATATTCCACAACCAAACGAATATTCCCCGACAACAATGATTATTTTATAACCACTTGCTTATTTTGAAAAAAATTCATATTTCTCCCATAACTTTAAACTTTTATCAATTTAACCATTTACTGAATAGTAATTATAAGAAAATTGAATACTTTTATTTCATAAAATTCGGGGTCTTACAATCTCCCCTCCTTATGAAATTTCGTCCTCGAAATTTACGTACCTGGTATTTCGAAGAGTTGAGAATACCTTGCTTCCATTTCAGATTCTATCTCTCAGATCATCATGATTCCTCCATTGCTCATCTCCCATGATAATTTTATTTGGGTTCCTCATTTGTTGGGAAGTCATGACAATCGCCATCCCTCGAACTACTCGGCTTTTGTGACGCCCCCAAAATAGGTCCAATCCATCCAACCCATTCTGAGTCGCCAAATACATGGTACAGAAAATAACTACAACTTTATTATTACAATTGTCGTGCAAAATACGACAACACATATACTGTGAGTTTAAATACAAATATTGTCATCTAGACAATATTCACACTCAAATAAATCCTCATTACAATTATTCAAACACTATTTTACAGAAATAGTGAGGACTGCTAATACATCTTTCTAGAACCATCACTCCATACCCCGACTAGATCCTGCTATGTTCTCACCTCCTGAGAAGAAAAATGGAACAAAAAGGAAAAGGGTGAGCTCAACTAGCCCAGTAAAGAATATTATGACTAAGATAATATACAACAAATTATCGTTAGTCTTCAACAGGGAAAAATCTGATAAAATATAATCGACAACAAGTTTTAGATCAACAACTGCAGCGGAAATAGCAAACCATTAGAAGAGTCAAGTAGAGAAAGAATTCTACTATCTTCTAAGATTTAAAAGTCCATCATCAATATTTTATCCCTGTAACATCAATTAATAATCATCTTTAACCAAATATTCATCTTTGCACTACAGGCCAAAGATATTCATTTGTATCATCAGTCGGTCATGTTCATCTTTGCACTACAGGCCAAAGATATTCATCAAGTAATTATACATCTTTGCACTACAGGCCAAAGATATTCAGTAATATCATCATTTAGGACTGAGGATGATGAAAAATATCTTAAAGAGAACGAATCCAATGAGACAGAAGGACAAATAGTAGGGATTCGTATAACAGTTTATCCAAGATCAATAATACTTCATAATAATCAATTGTGAAGCAGAATTCAAAAATAAAGATCAAAACATGGATACAATCAAAGATAGTAACCATAATAGACATCTTGGACAAAAAGGGAAAATTTTATTTTTCGGTGAATAGTGCCGTATTCGTGAATAGTGCCGTATACGTGAATAGTGCCGTATACGTGAATAGTAACCCCCGACACAAAAAGTTCCAAATTTGATAAAAACTCATATCAATATTTCAGCATAATGATATTGAAGAAAATAATATCATTTAAGAAGAAAATAATATCCCTTACCTCAAAATATCAGTACTTCTGGTCGGAATACCGGTATAAGGCTGAAAGAAACTTGCTCTGATGAATAGAAACTCTCAAAGTATCTAAATACTCACAAAATACACTCAATAATCTAGAGAGAGAAAGAGAGAAAACTTGTTTCTGGTGTGATTTTCAATTCTAACTTAGCCCTCTATTTATAGGAAAATTTTGGTAGGTTTGACCTGCAACCTGATGGCTTTACCTGCTACTATTCCCACCCACCACATTTGAAATATAATTCAGCACATTTCTTCACCAACCACAAGTGGGGCCCACCAATTCTAGAATTTTCCACCAAAATGATTTATAACCTGATTTCCGAATCAGTCATCTCTTAAAATTCATAATAAATCATACGTTCATTTTTAACGGTTCAAAATTTGTGGACATATACTCAACTTATATATGTATAACATATCCAAAAATTACCACGATCCAACGGTCGGATTAAAAATTATAACCCCCGCAAAATATCTCAAAAACCCTGATTTTTAATACCTCCATTCCGACAAAAATACTGATAAAAACCTCAACATTAACTCCTTCATTTTTAACCACAAAAATATATCCCTCATTTATATCCACATAAAATAAATATTTCCTTATCATATGAATCAATAATTAATTATTCACAAATAATATTACAGAATCACATTTATGACAACCAGGCCGTTCCCAGGAAAGAGGGGGCTTTCCAATAAGGATTTCTCCTTACTGGCGCGCAATTAGATGACCAAACCTCTCCTTAGACAGAACTTTCTAGACATTGCCAATAATGTTATCTAATAATATTATTCAAATAATATGAATTATTGATCTGATAAATGAAAATACTGTGCAGCAACAATTATTGAAACAACAATAATATAAAATATCAACGCAGCAATTATTGAATCAATAAAATAAAATATTGAATAATAACTACTGTAACAATTATTGAGTAGTGCCTTCTTACGTAAGAATCAATAATTGGTGCAATACCGTGTGCTACTGTATTTTAACCACCGGGTATTCCAACAGTATTAACGGTAACAACTACGCCGTTATTTATAAACAACTTATACTTGTCGTTTTCTTCATCCAATCGCTTTCCGTTATGGGGCCCACACAAGGCTGCGTCGTCGTACGAATATTCCCCGACAGCAAGAATATTCCACGACCAACCGAATATTCACCGACCAAAAATAAATATTTTATAACCACTTGCTTATTTTGCAAAATTTGCACATTTCACCCATAACCAAAGTATTATATCAAATTAACCCCTTATTATTCACAATAATATTTAGAGAAAATTTGATTTTATTCATTAATAAGTTGGGGTCTTACAACCTCCCCTCCTTATGAAATTTCGTCCTCGAAATTGACGTACGTACCTGATGTTTCAAAAAGGTGAGGATACCTCGCTTTCATTTCTGATTCCAACTCCCAGGTCATTTCTTCAATAGCATGGTTTCTCCACAAAACCTTAACTTGTGGTATAACCTTCGTGCGTAGGACATGCTCTTTCCTATCCAAGATCTTAACAGGTACCTCCTCGTACGTTAAATCTTCAGCTATCTCGTCTGGTTCTAACTCAATAATGTGGTTCGGGTCTTTAACATATTTACGAAGCATAGATATGTGAAAAACATTATGAACACGAGACATGCTTGGAGGTAATGCGAGTCTATATGCCACATTTCCTATTCGCTCAAGAATCTCAAATGGACCAACAAATCTTGGATTGAGCTTTCCTCTCTTCCCAAATCTTGTAACTCCCTTCCATGGTGCAACACGTAACAATACATGATCCCCAATATTAAATTCCACGTCCTTCCGATGAAGATCCGCATAACTCTTTTGTCGATCCTGTGCCGTTTGTATACGTTGTCGAATCGTTTGGATCTTCTCTGTAGTAATGCGTACCAATTCTGGTCCCAACAATGTTGCTTCACCCACCTCGTCCCAGCATACTGGAGAACGACATTTTCTTCCATACAACGCCTCAAATGGAGCCACACCTATGCTCGCCTGATAACTGTTGTTGTAGGAGAATTCCACCAATGGTAGGTACTTATCCCAACTCCCTTTGAGATCTAGGACACAAAGTCTTAATAGATCTTCAAGAGTTTGAATAGTCCTCTCTGATTGTCCGTCCGTTTGAGGATGGTATGCTGAACTGAATCGTAAATCCGTGCCCATAGCTTTCTGCAAGCTAACCCAAAATCGTGAAGTGAATCTTGGGTCACGATCCGAAACTATGGATACTGGCATGCCATGCAATCTCACAATCTCGTTCACGTACATACTAGCAAGACGTTCAAGGGAATAAGTCTCACGTATCGGCAAGAAATGAGCGGACTTGGTTAATCTATCAACAATAACCCAAATCGCATCTATGCCTTGAGAAACCTTGGGAAGACCTGTAACAAAATCCATAGTAATGTGTTCCCACTTCCATTTCGGGATCTCAAGTGGTTGCAATGGACCCTTTGGCACTTGATGCTCCGCCTTTACACGTTGACAAGTTAAACACCTCGAGATAAACTCCGCGATCTCTCTTTTCATATTGCTCCACCAAAATGTATGTCGAAGATCGTGATACATTTTGGTACTCCCAGGATGGATTGCAAACGGTGTGTTGTGTGCCTCCATCATTATTCTATGCTTCAAGTCAAAATCGTTAGGAACACAAAGTCTGGAGTTGACTCGAAGTATTCCTTCTTCATCGATTCTTGCTTCTGGAATAGCACCTTCTTGCACTTTCTTCTTCATACGCATCAGCTCTATATCCGTAGCTTGAGCAGCTTTAACTTTATCGATTAAAGTCGGTTCTACTCGTATATTTGATATCATCATGTGGGTACTTGGAGCCTTCATCTCTATCTCCATCCTTTGCAAGTCATACAAAATGGGCCTTTGTGTTAAAAACATTGCACTCGTACCCGCATATGATCTTCTACTCAATGCGTCAGCTACTACGTTTGCTTTTCCAGGATGGTATTGGATGGTATGATCGTAATCTTTCAACAGCTCAAGCCAACGTCGTTGCCGCATGTTGAGTTCCTTTTGGGTGAAGAAATATTTGAGGCTTTTATGATCTGTATAGATCTCCACTTTCTCCCCATACAGGTAGTGTCTCCAGATCTTCAACGCAAAAACGACTGCTGCCAACTCCAAATCATGAGTAGGATAATTCCTCTCATATTCTTTGAGTTGTCGTGAGGCATAGGCTATGACTTTCCCATGTTGCATGAGAACACATCCTAACCCTTTGCCTGAAGCATCGCTGTAGATAACAAATCCATCCGAACCAGATGGTATTGTCAGAACAGGTGCCGAAATGAGTCTCCTCTTGAGTTCTTGAAAACTCTTCTCGCATTCCTCACTCCATACGAATTTTGTATCTTTCGAGTCAGCTGAGTTAACGGAGTAGCGATTCGAGAAAATCCTTCCACAAATCTCCGATAATAACCAGCTAAGCCCAGAAAGCTACGTACTTCGGTTACCGACTTCGGTTGCTCCCAACTTTGTATGGCTTCAATCTTCGCCGGGTCGACAGATACTCCATGTTTTGACACCACGTGCCCAAGGAATGCTACTTCCTCAAGCCAGAACTCGCATTTCTTCAGTTTGGCATATAGCTTGTTTTCACGAAGCCTTTGCAGTACCAGCTTCAAATGGCGCTCATGATCTTCACGGCTTTTGGAATAGATGAGGATGTCATCAATAAAGACAACAACGAACTGATCCAAATATTCTTTGAATACACGGTTCATCATATCCATGAAGGCAGCAGGAGCATTAGTCAATCCAAAAGACATTACTAAGAATTCATAATGCCCGTACCGAGTTCTGAAGGCAGTCTTTGGAATATCCTCAGTTTTAATCTTCAGCTGATGATATCCAGAACGAAGATCGATCTTTGAAAAGAATTGTGCTCCTTGCAACTGGTCAAACAGGTCATCAATGCGAGGTAGCGGATACCTATTCTTGATGGTGACATGGTTCAATTCTCGATAGTCAATACAAAGTCGCATACTCCCGTCTTTCTTCTTTACGAATAAAACAGGAGCACCCCAAGGAGACGTACTAGGACGAATAAAACCGATGTCCAACAACTCCTGTAGTTGGACTTTTAACTCCTGAAGTTCAATAGGAGCCATTCGATATGGGGTTTTAGAAATGGGCTTTGTACCGGGTTCAAGGTCAATAAAGAATTCAATTTCTCGTTCCGGGGGTAGACCGGGAAGTTCTTCAGGAAATACATCGGAAAATTCTCTAACAATAGAAATATTATTCAAATCTGACTTGTCTTTGTTCAAATCCATAACATGGGCTAAGAAAGCTTGACATCCGTTTTTCAATAAACGAATAGCTTTGTGGCTTGATATGACAGTGACTGATTTTAGTGGTTTAGTAGTTTGAATTCGTATGACAGGTTGGTTAGGAATATGAAAACTAACAACCTTACGAAAACAATCAATTTTAGCATGATGAGTGGTTAACCAATCAATTCCTAAAATCACATCAAAAGCAAGTATCTTTAAAGAGATAAGATCAACAGGTAATGTGATAGTGCCAACTTGGATCATGCAAGATTTATAAACTGTAGATGTAACGAAGGTTTCACCCAACGGAGTTTCAACAGATAAGTTAAAGTCCAATTTCTCCGGAGTCAAGTTTAAACGTTGAGCACAAGCAGGAGAGATAAAAGAATGGGTAGAACCGGTATCTAGTAAAGTATAAACTTCGCAAGAATTCAAGATTAGCTTACCCGTGATCACCTCGTTCGGGTTTCTCGCGTTTTGGCCAGTAACGACAAACGCCCTTCCAGGAACCGCTGATTTCGACTTATCCGGGATAACTTTTGGAGTCACCATCCCCGCTGAACTTGGTTTTGCTACAGAACACTCTCGAGCTATATGACCTTCCTTTCCACAGTTATAACATACCTTGGATTGTTGTGGGCAGTTTGGGCTGATATGTCCCTCTTTCCCACATTTGTAACATACGACCGGTGGTCGTTCTCCTCCCCTAGAAACAGTTGATGTTTGTGCTGACGTCTTCACGTTATCATTGTTGTACCTTCTCTTCTTGAAATCTCCTCCCGACTCGCTCCTTCTATTATCACGACCACGATTACCACCAGAGTGGTTACCGCTTTTGTCCGAATGTTTTCCTCCCTGCTGGTTTTCATTGCTTCGATGACTGCCGCCACCGGTATGACCCTGGTTGTGGTCCCTCGGTTGCACATACTCATTATCTCGCTCTAATAATTGAGCCCTGTTTACAACATCTGAATATAAAGAAAATTTATGAGAGATAAGATATTGCCGAATCTCGGGTTTTAGACCTCTCAGAAACATCCTTGTCATTCGTTCCTCATTTTCGACCAAATGAGGTGCAAACCTGGATAACTCTGCAAACTTCGCCTCGTACTGGGACACCGTCATGTTGTTTTGTTCCAGTCTGATAAACTCAACCTCCTTCATATGACGAATACTTTCAGGAAAGTACTTGTCATTGAACAGTTTTTGAAATGTTTCCCAGGACATGTTGAGTGCGTCAGGCTGGGTACGCTTCACAGACTCCCACCAGTAGTCTGCCTCACCGCGGAACATAAATGTGGCGAATGGAACCTTCTGTTCCTCCGTGCATCCCAAGACATCAAATATCTTGGTAATTTGCTTGACCCACGTTTCCGCCATGATCGGATCCGGCTTTCCCTTAAATTCTGGTGGTCCCAATTCTTTGAACTGCTTAGCTGTGACAAACCGCGCGTTATCATTTCCACCCGTATTCTGCACACGAGTCTCCCTCGTCTGATTTTGCATGAACTGCAAAAAGCTCCTAAACATTCCATCATTCATCGTTTGCTCGGTAACGTTGTTTACAGGAGGAATATTGCCTTCCTGTTGCACGTTCCCCTGGGTAGTGATCAAAGGTGTCTCCACGGTCTGATTTACTCCATTATTAACGTTCTCAGCTGCCATTCTTAAATACTGCCATAAAACAAGGGTTAATAGTCATGTCATATATTATCCCTATACTCTGACCGACCAAATAAACACCAAATAAACTTAGTCAGGTCATACTAGCGAAGGAATTCCCCGTCTCTCCCCTCCTAGTTCTTGTCTCACATCTCAGCCAGGGATCATATCCCTAAGCTCTGATACCAACTGTGACGCCCCCAAAATAGGTATACAACACCCATTCTGAGTCGCCAAATACATGGTACAGAAAGCAAACTACAACTTCAATAATACAATTGTCGTGCAAAATACGACAACACATACTGTGAGTTTAAATACAAATATTGTCTTCTAGACAATATCCACACTCAAATAAATCCTCATTACAATTATTCAAACACTATTTTACAGAAATAGTGAGGACTGCTAATACATCTTTCTAGAACCATCACTCCATACCCCGACTAGATCCTGCTATGTTCTCACCTCCTGAGAAGAAAAATGGAACAAAAAGGAAAAGGGTGAGCTCAACTAGCCCAGTAAAGAATATTATGACTAAGATAATATACAACAAATTATCGTTAGTCTTCAACAGGGAAAAATCTGATAAAATATAATCGACAACAAGTTTTAGATCAACAACTGCAGCGGAAACAGCAAACCATTAGAAGAGTCAAGTAGAGAAAGAATTCTACTATCTTCTAAGATTTAAAAGTCCATCATCAATATTTTATCCCTGTAACATCAATTAATAATCATCTTTAACCAAATATTCATCTTTGCACTACAGGCCAAAGATATTCATTTGTATCATCAGTCGGTCATGTTCATCTTTGCACTACAGGCCAAAGATATTCATCAAGTAATTATACATCTTTGCACTACAGGCCAAAGATATTCAGTAATATCATCATTTAGGACTGAGGATGATGAAAAATATCTTAAAGAGAACGAATCCAATGAGACAGAAGGACAAATAGTAGGGATTCGTATAACAGTTTATCCAAGATCAATAATACTTCATAATAATCAATTGTGAAGCAGAATTCAAAAATAAAGATCAAAACATGGATACAATCAAAGATAGTAACCATAATAGACATCTTGGACAAAAAGGGAAAATTTTATTTTTCGGTGAATAGTGCCGTATTCGTGAATAGTGCCGTATACGTGAATAGTGCCGTATACGTGAATAGTAACCCCCGACACAAAAAGTTCCAAATTTGATAAAAACTCATATCAATATTTCAGCATAATGATATTGAAGAAAATAATATCATTTAAGAAGAAAATAATATCCCTTACCTCAAAATATCAGTACTTCTGGTCGGAATACCGGTATAAGGCTGAAAGAAACTTGCTCTGATGAATAGAAACTCTCAAAGTATCTAAATACTCACAAAATACACTCAATAATCTAGAGAGAGAAAGAGAGAAAACTTGTTTCTGGTGTGATTTTCAATTCTAACTTAGCCCTCTATTTATAGGAAAATTTTGGTAGGTTTGACCTGCAACCTGATGGCTTTACCTGCTACTATTCCCACCCACCACATTTGAAATATAATTCAGCACATTTCTTCACCAACCACAAGTGGGGCCCACCAATTCTAGAATTTTCCACCAAAAATGATTTAAACCTGATTTCTGAATCAGCCATCTCTTAAAATTCATAATAAATCATACGTTCATTTTTAACGGTTCAAAATTTGTGGACATATACTCAACTTATATATGTATAACATATCCAAAAATTACCACGATCCAACGGTCGGATTAAAAATTATAACCCCCGCAAAATATCTCAAAAACCCTGATTTTTAATACCTCCATTCCGACAAAAATACTGATAAAAACCTCAACATTAACTCCTTCATTTTTAACCACAAAAATATATCCCTCATTTATATCCACATAAAATAAATATTTCCTTATCATATGAATCAATAATTAATTATTCACAAATAATATTACAGAATCACATTTATGACAACCAGGCCGTTCCCAGGAAAGAGGGGGCTTTCCAATAAGGATTTCTCCTTACTGGCGCGCAATTAGATGACCAAACCTCTCCTTAGACAGAACTTTCTAGACATTGCCAATAATGTTATCTAATAATATTATTCAAATAATATGAATTATTGATCTGATAAATGAAAATACTGTGCAGCAACAATTATTGAAACAACAATAATATAAAATATCAACGCAGCAATTATTGAATCAATAAAATAAAATATTGAATAATAACTACTGTAACAATTATTGAGTAGTGCCTTCTTACGTAAGAATCAATAATTGGTGCAATACCGTGTGCTACTGTATTTTAACCACCGGGTATTTCAACAGTATTAACGGTAACAACTACGCCGTTATTTATAAACAACTTATACTTGTCGTTTTCTTCATCCAATCGCTTTCCGTTATGGGGCCCACACAAGGCTGCGTCGTCGTACGAATATTCCCCGACAGCAAGAATATTCCACGACCAACCGAATATTCACCGACCAAAAATAAATATTTTATAACCACTTGCTTATTTTGTAAAATTTGCACATTTCACCCATAACCAAAGTATTATATCAAATTAACCCCTTATTATTCACAATAATATTTAGAGAAAATTTGATTTTATTCATTAATAAGTTGGGGTCTTACAGCTTTGACTTGTCTGGAGCAGCATTTGGCGTCATCATTACCGTTGGAATATACCTTTCTATAGGACATATTCTTCCCTCAACTGCCTCTTCGTACTCCTCATTCATGATCTGAATCATCAATCTTCGATCCATATCGGATTCAGGTTGACCGCTATGTACAGGGTAATTCAAAACTCGATGTTGGGTTCTCCCAATTGCTTTCCAAAAAGAGAAATTCATATCATCTATTTTAGCCTTCTTAGATCGAACATCTCTTTCCACAATATCCACGTGTCGTGCGGCTTTTGCCCATGCATCACTTATTCTCACTCGTTCAGTTTTTTCTTCTCTCAGCTCAGATTTTATTTTTATCATCTTATACTCTGCCAAAGAATGCTTCTGTTCAAGCATCACATATCGGGTAACACAAGCTTGAATTGTTGCATCCTTTTGTCCCACGACCGCCTGTCGTTCTTCTGCCTGCTCTTCTAACTCATGAATACGATTTTGAAATTCTACATTTTGATCATATAATACCTCTAATAAACTCTCCTCTGGTACTTCTTCTTCCTCTTCTTCCTCAGTCTCAGCTGTTACCTCTGCGACTATCTCGGGTGTAACTATCAATTCTTCACTCACCACATGGATATCTCTAATTCCTTCTTCGTCTGACATCACATTATCACGGTTAGTGATTAGAGGTATCCCCACAGTCTCATTCACTCCATTATTAGCATTCTCAGCTGTCATTCTCAAATAGTACCATAAAACAAGGGTTAATTAAATAAATTAACATATCACATAATATCCCAATATTATGACTGACCAACAAATAAGCTTAGGTAGGACACACTAGCGAAGGATTTACTCATCTCTCTCCTCCTAGTTGTATTCCCCAATCTCCGCCAGAGATCATATCCCTAAGCTCTGATACCACCTGTGACAACCCCAAAATAGGTCCATTCCACCCAACCCATTCTGAGTCGTCAAATACATGGTACAGAAAATAACTACAACTTTATTACAACAATTGTCGTGCAAAATACAACAACACATATGCTGTGAGTTTGGATACAAATATATACCAAATGTGACTCATGTTCCAACTGTGGACATCACCTCACAATAACACCTTACATAAAGGTATAGTCAAAAACTGTTTTAGAAATTAGAATCTTTGGGAAGTGCTCAAGGAAACCTTCGTACATGGGAGGCCACGCGTCTAGGTTATGATAGATATCATATGGCCACAGAATTATCCTTGGTTGACCCAATAGACCCCAAAGAAAAACGAGAAGATTACTATCATATTCTTCCCAATGGTGAGTCTTCTCTTGACTTATCATTATCTCCACTGTCTCTAATTGAGAATTATACTTCAAACAAACACCAAGATTATATAGGTAGTGCTCGTAGATATACTCAGCAAGTGGATGAGCACAACCCTGTCTTATGATGACACGAGGTTGTATGTCATTAGACATCTTGTATGATAGTGACAAAACACCCTTCCAACGTTGGGTTCGCCTCACCCTATTTTCTTCACCAAATATAACTACTAAATGATGACCACCGTTCTATTCCCTTGTTACCCCCGCTCGACCCAGCTACACTCTTATTACCTGAAAGGAATTGTGAAGCAAAAGGGTGAGCACAACTAGCTCAGTAAAGAATATCATGACTAAAGATAATTCAATTATCAATAGCCTTCATCAACAATAAATCAGAGATTTAGAACATATGGTAAATGATAAAAATTTCAACCATAGTTGCAGCGGAACGAGCAATCCATTAGAAGAGTCAAATAGACTATAAAGTCTATTATCTTCTCCATGTTAAAAATCCACCAACAATGTTTTATCCCTGTAACATCAATCAACAGTTCCTTTCCACAATGATATGAATAACTCATAATTATAATTGTGATTCTAAATTTTTCTTCGCACCCAGGACGAAGAATATTTTCATCACCTGTCTTTACCTGAAACATCAAAGATCATGGTTATACCAAATCACAGTTTCTGTTCATAATCATACTAATAAATCCATCTTTGCACTACGACCAAAGATATTCTACAACAGTTCATCTTTGCACTACAGGCCAAAGATATTCATCAACAGACCATCTTTGCACTACAGGCCAAAGATATTCAACAACAGTTTATCTTTGCACTACAGGCCAAAGATATTCATCAATAATTCATCTTTGCACTACGGCCAAAGATATTCATCAACAATTCATCTTTGCACTACAGGCCAAAGATATTCCTCAACAGTTCATATTTGCACTATAGGCCAAATATATTCATCAACAGTTCATATTTGCACTACAGGCCAAATATATTAATATCTCAAAGAAATATATAATCATTTTAGAATTTATATAAACAATAATTATAACCATGTTGATCATTTCACCTTTGCACTTAAGCTAAAGATATTCAATTATAAATTCAATGGTCATGATCATACCAGTCAACAATTCAACTTTGCACTACTGGCCAAAGAGAACCCATAGTCATGATCATACCAATAATTTACCCATCTTTACACTCAAGCGAAAGAGAATTTCAACATCAAGGTTATAAAAATGTTATATATGATTATAAAAATAATATGATCAAAACATAGATTTAATTTCAAGAGCAATATTCATAAATCAACTATAATTTGGTTAGAAAAAGAAACCAATTTTGTCGTGAATAGTAACTCGTGAATAGTAACTCGTGAATAGTAACTCTTGAATAGTAACCTCGACACAAAAAGGTAGAAATTCCACAATAAAATACATACCAATATTTCGGTATAATGATATTGAAAGAATAATATTTCTTAAGCTTATAAACAATTTATTTTAATTGTTTACACTTTACTAAATAATGCATTTAATCATCTAAAATGCCAAACTCATAAGATTTCATCACCAATAACCAAAACCCTCATCAAAAATCTGCATATACCTCATATAGGATTCTCAAGCCATAAAATCCTATTTTCCAATTTTCTTTCCTCACAAAACATATTTAATTCATTTACTCATAACTAGACCATTTTTATGAAAAATACAAAATCAGTTCCAAAAATATTTCTTTTCTGAGATTTAGCATAATATAGTCCCATAGTGAACATATATTTTTCTCAGAATTTTTAAAAGTCATTTACTATTTTTCATATGGCCAAAATAGCCGAATATTTAGACATTTATCAAAAATTGTACTTTTATCTAAAAATTCTGAAATTTACAGAGTATACTTCTATCATATACATGTACTCCCAATAAAAATTTTATCAATTTTGGAGTTAACCACAAGGAATTATAAGCGTTACTTTTAAAATAGTCTTTTCTCATAAAATTCATAACTCTCAATCTATACATCCAAAAATGTACATCCAAAAATCACCATTTTTGGACACAATCAAGAAAACTCATCAAAATATCATTTTAAATTTTTCCAGAATTTTTGAAAATCAGAAAAATTACGAAACTGAAAATCATAACAACCCTTAAAATCCCTTAATATCCCTTACCTCAAAAGAGCAGTACTTCTGATCGGTATGCAAAGCCGAAGGAAACTTGCACTGAATAACAACTCTCAAAGTATCTAAATACTCACAAAATATGCTTCATAATATAGAGAGAGAAAGAGAGAAAGCTTATGTTTCTGGTGTGATTTTCAATTCTAACTTAGCCCTCTATTTATAGAAAAATTTTGGTAGGTTTGACCTGCAACCTGATGGCTTTACCTGCTACTATTCTCACCCACCACATTTGAAATATAATTCAGCACATTTCTTCACCAACCACAAGTGGGGCCCACCAATTCTAGAATTTTCCACCAAAATGATAAACTCCAAAAATTCAACAATTTCTGAACCAGTCATCTCGTAAAATTCATAATAAATCATACGTTCATTTTTAACGGTTCAAAATTTGTGGGCATATACTCAACTTATATATGTATAACATATCCAAAAATTACCACGATCCAACGGTCGGATTAAAAATTATAACCCCCGCAAAATATCTCAAAAACCCTAATTTGATTTTCAATACATTCATTCCGACAAAAATACAGATAAAACACCTCAACATTAACTCCTTCATTTTTAACCACAAAAATATATCCCTCATTTATATCCACATAAAATAAATATTTCCTTATCATATGAATCAATAATTAATTATTCACAAATAATATTACAGAATCACATTTATGACAACCAGGCCGTTCCCAGGAAAGAGGGGGCTTTCCAATAAGGATTTCTCCTTACTGGCGCGCAATTAGATGACCAAACCTCTCCTTAGACAGAACTTTCTAGACATTGCCAATAATGCTATCTAATAATACTATTCAAATAATATGAATTATTGATCTGATAATGGGAAATACTGTGCAGCAACAATTATTGAACAACAATAATACAAATTTCAACGTAGCAATTATTGAATCAATAAAATAAAATATTGAACAGTAATTACTGTAACAATTATTGAGTAGTGCCTTCTTACGTAAGAATCAATAATTTCAAAAATACTATGCAATACCGTGTGCTACTGTGCAATAACGCGTATTACTGTATTTTAACCACCGGGTATTCCAATAGTGTTAACGGTAACAACTACGCCGTTATTTATAAAAACTCAAATTTGTCGTTTTCTTCACCCGACAGTTATTCGTTATGGGGCCCACAAATAGCTGCGCCGTCGTACGAATATTCCCCGACAGAAAGAATATTCCACGACCAAACGAATATTTCCCGACAACAATGATTATTTTATAACCACTTGCTTATTTTGAAAAAAATTCATATTTCACCCATAACTTTAAACTTTTATCAATTTAACCATTTACTGAATAGTAATTATAAGAAAATTGAATACTTTTATTTCATAAAATTCGGGGTCTTACAATCTCCCCTCCTTATGAAATTTCGTCCTCGAAATTTACGTACCTGGTATTTCGAAGAGTTGAGAATACCTTGCTTCCATTTCAGATTCTATCTCTCAGATCATCATGATTCCTCCATTGCTCATCTCCCATGATAATTTCATTTGGGTTCCTCATTTGTTGGGAAGTCATGACAATCGCCATCCCTCGAACTACTCGGCTTTGACTTATCTGGAGCAGCATTTGGCGTCATCATTACCGTTGGAATATACCTTTCTATAGGACATATTCTTCCCTCAACTGCCTCTTCGTACTCCTCATTCATGATCTGAATCATCAATCTTCGATCCATATCGGATTCAGGTTGACCGCTATGTACAGGGTAATTCAAAACTCGATGTTGTGTTCTCCCAATTGCTTTCCAAAAAGAGAAATTCATATAATCTATTTTAGCCTTCTTAGATCGAACATCTCTTTCCACAATATCCACGTGTCGTGCGGCTTTTGCCCATGCATCACTTATTCTCACTCGTTCAGTTTTTTCTTCTCTCAGCTCAGATTCTATTTTTATCATCTTATACTCTGCCAAAGAATGCTTCTGTTCAAGCATCACATATCGGGTAACACAAGCTTGAATTGTTGCATCCTTTTGTTCCACGACCGCCTGTCGTTCTTCTGCCTGCTCTTCTAACTCATGAATACGATTTTGAAATTCTACATTTTGATCATATAATACCTCTAATAAACTCTCCTCTGGTACTTCTTCTTCCTCTTCTTCCTCAGTCTCAGCTGTTACCTCTGCGACTATCTCGGGTGTAACTATCAATTCTTCACTCACCACATGGATATCTCTAATTCCTTCTTCGTCTGACATCACATTATCACGGTTAGTGATTAGAGGTATCCCCACAGTCTCATTCACTCCATTATTAGCATTCTCAGCTGCCATTCTCAAATAGTGCCATAAAACAAGGGTTAATTAAACAAATTAACATATCACATAATATCCCAATATTATGACTGACCAACAAATAAGCTTAGGTAGGACACACTAGCAAGGATTTACTCATCTCTCCCCTCCTAGTTGTATTCCCCGATCTCCGCCAGAGATCATATCCCTAAGCTCTGATACCACTTGTGACAACCCCAAAATAGGTCCATTCCACCCAACCCATTCTGAGTCGTCAAATACATGGTACAGAAAATAACTACAACTTTATTACAACAATTGTCGTGCAAAATACAACAACACATATGCTGTGAGTTTGGATACAAATATATACCAAATGTGACTCATGTTCCAACTGTGGACATCACCTCACAATAACACCTTACATAAAGGTATAGTCAAAAACTGTTTTAGAAATTAGAATATTTGGGAAGTGCTCAAGGAAACCTTCGTACATGGGAGGCCACGCGTCTAGGTTATGATAGATATCATATGGCCACAGAATTATCCTTGGTTGACCCAATAGACCCCAAAGAAAAACGAGAAGATTACTATCATATTCTTCCCAATGGTGAGTCTTCTCTTGACTTATCATTATCTCCACTGTCTCTAATTGAGAATTATACTTCAAACAAACACCAAGATTATATAGGTAGTGCTCGTAGATATACTCAGCAAGTGGATGAGCACAATCCTGTCTTATGATGACACGAGGTTGTATGTCATTAGACATCTTGTATGATAGTGACAAAACACCCTTCCAACGTTGGGTTCGCCTCACCCTATTTTCTTCACCAAATATAACTACTAAATGATGACCACCGTTCTATTCCCTTGTTACCCCCGCTCGACCCAGCTACACTCTTATTACCTGAAAGGAATTGTGAAGCAAAAGGGTGAGCACAACTAGCTCAGTAAAGAATATCATGACTAAAGATAATTCAATTATCAATAGCCTTCATCAACAATAAATCAGAGATTTAGAACATATGGTAAATGATAAAAATTTCAACCATAGTTGCAGCGGAACGAGCAATCCATTAGAAGAGTCAAATAGACTATAAAGTCTATTATCTTCTCCATGTTAAAAATCCACCAACAATGTTTTATCCCTGTAACATCAATCAACAGTTCCTTTCCACAATGATATGAATAACTCATAATCATAATTGTGATTCTAAATTTTTCTTCGCACCCAGGACGAAGAATATTTTCATCACCTGTCTTTACCTGAAACATCAAAGATCATGGTTATACCAAATCACAGTTCCTGTTCATAATCATACTAATAAATCCATCTTTGCACTACGACCAAAGATATTCTATAACAATTCATCTTTGCACTACAGGCCAAAGATATTCATCAACAGACCATCTTTGCACTACAGGCCAAAAGATATTCAACAACAGTTTATCTTTGCACTACAGGCCAAAGATATTCATCAATAATTCATCTTTGCACTACGGCCAAAGATATTCATCAACAATTCATCTTTACACTACAGGCCAAAGATATTCCTCAACAGTTCATATTTACACTATAGGTCAAATATATTCATCAACAGTTCATATTTGCACTACAGGCCAAATATATTAATATCTCAAAGAAATATATAATCATTTTAGAATTTATATAAACAATAATTATAACCATGTTGATCATTTCACCTTTGCACTTAAGCTAAAGATATTCATTTATAAATTCAATGGTCATGATCATACCAGTCAACAATTCAACTTTGCACTACTGGCCAAAGAGAACCCATAGTCATGATCATACCAATAATTTACCCATCTTTACACTCAAGCGAAAGAGAATTTCAACATCAAAGTTATAAAAATGTTATATATGATTATAAAAATAATATGATCAAAACATAGATTTAATTTCAAGAGCAATATTCATAAATCAACTATAATTTGGTTAGAAAAAGAAACCAATTTTGTCGTGAATAGTAACTCGTGAATAGTAACTCGTGAATAGTAACTCTTGAATAGTAACCTCGATACAAAAAGGTAGAAATTCCACAATAAAATACATACCAATATTTCGGTATAATGATATTGAAAGAATAATATTTCTTAAGCTTATAAACAATTTATTTTAATTGTTTACACTTTACTAAATAATGCATTTAATCATTCTAAAATGCCAAACTCATAAGATTTCATCACCAATAACCAAAACCCTCTTCCAAAATCTGCATATACCTCATATAGGATTCTCAAGCCATAAAATCCTATTTTCCAATTTTCTTTCCTCACAAAACATATTTAATTCATTTACTCATAACTAGACCATTTTCATGAAAAATACAAAATCAGTTCCAAAAATATTTCTTTTCTGAGATTTAGCATAATATAGTCCCATAGTGAACATATATTTTTCTCAGAATTTTTAAAATTCATTTACTATTTTTCATATGGCCAAAATAGCCGAATATTTAGATATTTATCAAAAATTGTACTTTTATCTAAAAATTCTGAAATTCACAGAGTATACTTCTATCATATACATGTACTCCCAACAAAAATTTTACCAATTTTGGAATTAACCACAAGGAATTATAAGCGATTACTTTTAAAATAGTCTTTTCTCATAAAATTCATAACTCTCAATCTATACATCCAAAAATCACCATTTTTAGACACAATCAAGAAAACTCATCAAAATATCATTTTAAATTTTTCCAAAATTTTTGAAAATCAGAAAAATTACGAAACTGAAAATCATAACAACCCTTAAAATCCTTTAATATCCCTTACCTCAAAAGAGCAGTACTTCTGATCGGTATGCAAAGCCGAAGGAAACTTGCACTAAATAGCAACTCTCAAAGTATCTAAATACTCACAAAATATGCTTCATAATATAGAGAGAGAAAGAGAGAAAGCTTATGTTTCTGGTGTGATTTTCAATTCTAACTTAGCCCTCTATTTATAGAAAAATTTTGGTAGGTTTGACCTGCAACCTGATGGCTTTACCTGCTACTATTCCCACCCACCACATTTGAAATATAATTCAGCACATTTCTTCACCAACCACAAGTGGGGCCCACCAATTCTAGAATTTTCCACCAAAATGATAAACTCCAAAAATTCAACAATTTCTGAACCAGTCATCTCGTAAAATTCATAATAAATCATACGTTCATTTTTAACGGTTCAAAATTTGTGGGCATATAATCAACTTATATATGTATAACATATCCAAAAATTACCACGATCCAACGGTCGGATTAAAAATTATAACCCCCGCAAAATATCTCAAAAACCCTAATTTGATTTTCAATACATTCGTTCCGACAAAAATACAGATAAAACACCTCAACATTAACTCCTTCATTTTTAACCACAAAAATATATCCCTCATTTATATCCACATAAAATAAATATTTTCTTATCATATGAATCAATAATTAATTATTCACAAATAATATTACAGAATCACATTTATGACAACCAGGCCGTTCCCAGGAAAGAGGGGGCTTTCCAATAAGGATTTCTCCTTACTGGCGCGCAATTAGATGACCAAACCTCTCCTTAGACAGATCTTTCTAGACATTGCCAATAATGCTATCTAATAATACTATTCAAATAATATGAATTATTGATCTGATAATGGGAAATACTGTGCAGCAACAATTATTGAACAATGATAATACAAATTTCAACGTAGCAATTATTGAATCAATAAAATAAAATATTGAACAGTAATTACTGTAACAATTATTGAGTAGTGCCTTCTTACGTAAGAATCAATAATTTCAAAAATACTATGCAATACCGTGTGCTACTGTGCAATAACGCGTATTACTGTATTTTAACCACCGGGTATTCCAACAGTGTTAACGGTAACAACTACGCCGTTATTTATAAAAACTCAAATTTGTCGTTTTCTTCACCCGACAGTTATTCGTTATGGGGCCAACAAATAGCTGCGCCGTCGTACGAATATTCCCCGACAGAAAGAATATTCCACGACCAAACGAATATTCCCCGACAACAATGATTATTTTATAACCACTTGCTTATTTTGAAAAAAATTCATATTTCTCCCATAACTTTAAACTTTTATCAATTTAACCATTTACTGAATAGTAATTATAAGAAAATTGAATACTTTTATTTCATAAAATTCGGGGTCTTACAGATATAATTCTCATTGCCGACTCTGTCACTAAGTTAATTGCTTGATGTAAGTTCTATGTTAAATTTTATTGAAGACTTAGACTTTTTTGTTGTTTCAATTGGTTTTGAAACCGAAACCGCACCAATTAAAACCGCACCACACACTTTAAAATCACACCGCACCAATCACAAGCGATTTCGTGTGCAGTTTTAAATTTTTTAAACCGCACTTAAACGATTTTGGGTGCGGTTTGGACTTCAAACCGCACCAAACCGCACCATGCTCACCCCAAGCTGAGCTTAGTCGGGGTGTGGAGTGATAGTTCAAGACGGTTATTATAGCAGTCCTCACTATTTTATAAAATAGTGTATCAATAATTGTAATGAGGATTTTATTTGAGTTTGGATATTGTGACGCCCCCAAAATAAGTATACATCACCCATTCTGAGTCGCCAAATACATGGTACAAAATATAAATACAAACTTAAATATACAACATGAGCTGTGAGTTTTAATACAAATATTATCTTCTAGACAGTATTCAAACTCAAAATAAGTCCTCATTATTATCACACTATTTTACAGAATAGTGAGGACTACTAATGCAAACATCTGGACCGTTACTCCGTTCTCCGACTAGTCTCAGCTATATTCTCATTTCGTGAAGAGAACAATGAAAGCAAAGGGTGAGCTCAACTAGCCCAGTAAGAAATATTATGACTAAGATAATGCAGAATAAATTATCGTTAGCCTTCAACAATGTTAAACTGATAAAATTTAATAAATATCAAGTTTAACTGTAGCAAAACAAGCAATCTATTAGAAGGGTCAAGTAGAGCATGATATCTACTATCTTCTATGATTCAAAAAGTTTATCATCATTTTTATTACTGAGACTCAGCTTAATAAATAATTTACATCATCGAATCACCCCTGCACTACGGCCAAGGATATTCATTAGTATCACGACCACAAATTATTCATGCACTACAGGCCAAGGATATTCGTATTTTCATCAATAGTCAAGATCATGTCAACAACTGTCCATCAATGCACTACGGGCCAATGAAGACTTTACCACATCATTTGTAACCTTACGGTCATGATTATACCGAATAAATCACTGGTCATAATCATACCAATCAACAGTTCATCTATGCACGTAAGCCAAAGATGACTTTCATAACAATATAAGCATGAGGATGATGACAATGATATAAGAATTTAATTAAATGAAAGCAAAAGATAATTTTTTAAAGATTTACAATTTAATTTATTCAGAATTCAAAAACGTCTAAATTGTCAACATGATACTACTTTATGGAGTAAAATTCAAGAATAATATTATATCAAAAATAATTTGGACCGAAAAGAAATTAATTTTTATCATGAATAATACCCCGGGTGAATATTACTCAAGTGAATAGTACCCCGTGAATAGTAATTCGAGAATAGTCACCCGTGAATAGTACTCTGGCATGAAAAGCTTAAAATTTATCAGGAATGCTCAGAATTATATTTTTATGAAAAGATACTAGATGAAACAAAAATTTCAAGAATATTCTACTAATTTTATGGAGTATAGAAGCCAAAACTTTAACAAAATGAATATAGAATTCGGAATCTGAAACGAAATAATATTACTTACATACTACAGAGTATGAAAGAAAATGTTATTTCTTACGAATATTGAACAAAAATAATATCACGTACCTTAAAAAGAGAGTACTTCTTACTGGTATAACGGGGATATTCTTGAAGAAAACTTATATTATTTTTTACGCTCAAAACTTTCTAAAACTCGAAAAAATACGCTCAATATTATAGTAGAAGAATTCTCTAATTCTGGTGTGATTTTCAATTCTAACTAAACATCCTATTTATAGGAGAATGGAAAGGATACTATTTGAATTTTAGAATCACGGACGCAACAGTATATATCACGGACGAAAATTTTTTCTCAGCTAATTTTTCTGATTCACGAGATTTGTTACTATGCAACACTATGCAGGCACTATACAAATACTATGCATAATAATAATAATAATAATAATAATAATAATAATAATAATACAACTCCCTCCAATTCACGTTACTCCCTCCCCCCCACCCCCCACCCCCACCCCCACCCCCCATTTCCTTGACAATATATATATATATATATATATATATATATATATATATAATACTTATATATAAACAAAACTTATTATATGTATTATATATATAATAATCATAATAATAACAAACTTCCTCTTGACAAAATTTTCCTTCCTCCACCCGTGACCCTCATTTTTCTTCCTACTGTGGGCCCCACATGTGACCCCCACCTGTATTAAATATAAATATATTCTGAATAACTTTCTACCGATTATTTTGAAAAATGGGTAAATGGGAGTTTCCATATAATAAAAAAAAAATTCAACAAATACTTCTTAAAAAAATCCCCTCAACATTTATCATCATTATTATAATTCGCAATATTTAACAACCAGATCGTTCCCAAGAAAGAGGGGGCTTATCGATAAGGATTTCTCCTTATTGGCGCGCAATTAGGTGACCAAACCTCTCCTCGACAGAACTTTCTAGACATCGTCAATATTGTAAATAATAATATGAATAACTTGTCATCTCATTATTGATTTAATAATATAAAATATTGTAACAATAATTGAATCAAATAACGTGAGATACTATGCAACAATTACTGTAGCAATAATTGAACAAAACTGAGTGACTTCTCACGTAAGTATCAATAATCAATACCATAAGCTACTATGCAACCAAGCGTATTACTGTACTTTTATCACCGGGTATTTCAACAGTTAACGGTAAAATTTTCGCCGTTATTTTCGTAAAAAGATATTTTTGTCGTTTTCTCATTCCGACAATAATTACGTTATGGGGTCCACCAATGATTGTGCCGTCGTACGAATATTTCCTGTTAAAACGAATATTCCCTAACCAATCGAATATTATACAACAACTTGCTTACTTTGCAAAATTTATAAATATACCCACAACTATAACATTATAACAAATTCACACCTTAATATTCAAAAATGATATTTATAGAAAAATTCATCTTTATTCATAAAAGTTGGGGTCTTACAGATATTATCTACAAGACAATATTGTATTAAAACTCATAACATATGTGTTGTCGTATTTTGCACGACAGTTGTATTAATGAAGTTAGTATTTGGTTTCTATACCATGTATTTGGCGACTCAAAATGGGTTGCGTTGACCTATTTTGGGGGCATCACAGTTGGTATCAAAGCTTAGGGATATGATCTCTAGTGGAGATCTGGAATTAGAACTAGGAGGGGAGAGACAAGTAAAATCTTCGCTAATGTGTCCTACCTAAGCTTAATTGTTATTTAATTGGTCGGTCGAAATATAGGGATAATATGTGTCATGTTAATTTCTTTAATTAACCCTTATTTTGTGGCAGTATTTGAGAATGACATCTGAAAATTTTGAGATGAGCAATGGAGCACAAGAGACCGTTGAGACACCGACAATCAACAACTAGGATAATGTGCATCAGGAAGGAAATAATCCTCCTGTAAACAACAACACCAACGAAATGATGAATGATGGGATGTTTAGGAGCTTTCTACAATTCATGCAAAACCAGACGAGAGAGACTCCTGTTCAAAATGCAAGTGAAAACAATGGTAACTTAAGGCTTGTCACTGCCAAGCAATTCAAGGAGTTGGGACCGCCGGAGTTTTTGGGAAAGCCTGAGCCGTTTAAGGCAAAGGCATGGATTAAGCAGATTACCAAGATATTTAATGTCTTGGGATGCATTGAAGAGTAAAAGGTTCCCTTCGCCACCTTCATGTTCTGCGGAGAGGCATATTACTGGTGAAAATCTGTAAAACGTACCCATCCGTCTGAACTTAAGATGTCTTGGGAGAAGTTCCAAGAATTATTCAACGACAAGTACTTTCCAGAAAGTATTCGTCACATGAAGGAGGTGAAATTTATCAAACTGGAGCAGAACAATATGACTGTGTCGCAATATGAAGCCAAGTTTGCGGAGTTATCTCTGTTTGCATCCCATTTGATAGATAATAAAGAGCGAATGATGTGAATATTTCTGAGAGGTTTGAAACCCAAAATTCGTCAACATCTTATCTCTCATAAACTTTACTTGTATTCAGATGTAGTGAATAGGGCTCAGTTATTTGAGAGGGATTATGAGTCAGCTCAACCAAAAGACAGCAACCGACAACATGATAATAGTCATACTAGTGGCAACAATCATCGAACCAGTGATAACCAACATGCCAAAAATGATAACCACTTCGGTGGTAATCATAGCCAATATAATAGTAGAGGTGAGTCAAGTGGAAATTTTAAAAAGAGGAGATTTAACAATGAAGGGAAGACATCGACAGCAGCACCATCACCAACAATAAATTTTAGGGGAGGAGAACGACCGCCAGTTAGATGCTACATATGCGAAGAGGAGGGACACATAAGTCTAAACTGTTCACAACCTTCCATGGTGTGTTTCAGTTGTGGAAAGGATGGTCACATAGCCCGATTTTGTCCAGTAGCGAAGTTAAGTCCAGCTGGGACGATGACACCAAAAGCGACTACGGACAAAACAAAGTCAATGGTTCGAGGGATAGCGTTTGTCGTAATGTCCCAAAAGGCGAGGAACCCGAATGAAGTTATCACGGGTAAGCTAATTATAAACTCTTACAAAGTCTATACCTTATTAGATACCGGTTCTACCCATTCTTTTATTTCCCCTGCTCGTGCTCAACGTTTGAACTTGACCCCTGAGAAATTAGACTTTTACTTATCATTTGAAACTCCGTTAAGAGAAACTTTCATTACATCCACGGTTTATAAATCTTACTTGATTCATGTTGGGACCACCACATTACTTGTTGATCTCATCTCTTTGAAAATACTTGCATTTGATGTGATTTTAGGGATTAATTGGTTAACTACTCATCATGCTAAAATTGATTATTTTCGTAAGGTCATTAGTTTTCATATTCCTAACCAATCTGTATTCAAGCAACCAAACCACTAAAGTCAATCACTGTCATATAAAGCCATAAAGTCATTCGTTTATTAAAAAATAGATGTCAAGCTTTTTTAGCCCATGTTATGGATTTAAACAAAAATACGTCAAATTTGAATGATATTTCTGTTGTTAGTGAATTTGCTGACATATTTCTTGAAGAACTTTCTGGCCTACCCCTAGAGCGTGATATCGAATTTTGTATTGACCTTGAACCCGGTACAAAGCACATTTCTAAAATCCCATATAGAATGGCTCCTATTGAACTTCAGGAGTTAACAACCCAACTACAAGAACTGTTAGACATTGGTTTCATTCGTCCTAGTAGATCTCCTTGGGGTGCTCCTGGTTTATTCGTAAAGAAGAAAGATGGGAGTATGCGACTTTGCATTGACTATCGGGAGTTGAAACCATGTCACCATAAAAAATAGGTAAGCGTTACCTCGCATTGATGACCTATTTGACCAGTTGCAAGGGGCTAAATTCTTCTCAAAGATTGATCTTCATTTCGGATATCATCAGTTAAAGATTAAAACTGATGACATTCTAAAGACTACTTTTAGGACTCGGTACGGGCATTATGAATTCCTAGTCATGTCTTTTGGATTGACTAATACTCCTGCGGCCTTCATGGATATGATGAACCATTGTCTTTATTGATGACATTCTCATCTATTCCAAAAGTTATGAAGATCATGAGCAACACTTGAAGCTGATACTCCAAAAATTTCTTGAAAACAAGCTATATGCCAAGTTGAAGAAATACGAATTCTGGCTTAAGGAGGTAGCATTCTTTGGGCACGTGGTATCGAAGTATGGAATATCAGTTGACCCAATAAAGATTGAAGCAATACAAAGTTGGGAGCAACCTAAGTCACTAACCGAATTACGTAGCTTTCTGGGCTTAGCGGGTTGAAGGATTTTCTTGAATCGCTACTCCATTAACTCAGCTAACTCGAAAAGATACAAAATTCGAATGGAGAGAGGAATGTGAGAAGAGCTTCCAAGAACTCAAGAGGAGACTCATTTTGGCACCTGTTCAGACAATACCATCAGGTTCGGAGGGATTTGTCATCTACAGCGATGCTTCAGGCAAAGGTTTAGGATGTGTTCTCATGCAACATGGAAAAGTCATAGCCTATGCCTCGCGACAACTCAAAGAATATGAGAGGAATTATCCTACTCAGGATCTAGAGTTGGCAGAAGTCGTTTTCGCGTTAAAGATCTTGAGGCACTACCTATATGGGGATAAAGTGGAGATCTATACAGATCATAAAAGCATCAAATATTTCTTCACCCAAAAAGAACTCAACATGTGGCAACGACGTTGGCTCGAGCTTTTGAAAGATTACGACCATACCATTCAATACTACCTTAGAAAAGCGAAAGTGGTAGCTGACGCGTTGAGTAGAAAATCGTTTGCAGGTACGAGTACGATGTTGTTAACACAAAGACCCATTTTGTATGACTTACAAAGGATGGAGATAGAGTTAAAGGCTCCAAGTACCCACGTGATGATATTAAATATACGAGTAGAACTGACTTTAATCGATAAAGTTAAAACTTCTCAAGCTACAGACCCAGAACTGATGTGTATGAAGAAGAAAGTATAAGAAGGTGCTATTCCAGAAGTAAGAATCAATGAAGAATGAATACTTCGAGTCAACTCCAGACTTTGTGTTCCTAACGACTCTGATTTGAAGTACAAAATCATGATGGAGGCATACAACACACTGTTTGCAATCCATCTTGGAAGTACTAAAATGTATCGTGATCTTCGACATACATTTTGGTAGAGCAATATGAAGAGAGAGATCGCGGAGTTTATCTCAAGATGTTTAACTTGCCAACATTTCAAGGCGGAGCATCAAGTACCAAAAGGTCCATTACAACCACTTGAGATTCTAGAATTGAAGTGGGAACACATCAACATGGATTTAGTTACTGGTCTTCCCAAGATTTCTCAAGGCATAGATGCAATTTGGGTCATTGTCGATAGATTAACCAAGTCTGCTCATTTCTAGCCTATACGAGAAACTTATTCACTTGAACGTCTTGCTCGTATGTACATAAATGAGACTGTGAGATTACATGGTATGCCAATATCCATAGTTTCTGATCGAGACCCAAGATTCACTTCACGATTTTGGGTCAGTTTGCAGAAAGCTATGGGCACTAATTTACGATTTAGTTCTGCATATCATCGTTAAACGGACGAGCAATCAGAAAGAAATATTCAAACTCTTGAAGATCTATTGAGACTCAGCATTCTAAACTTCAAAGAAAGTTAGGACAATTACTTGTCATTGGTGGAATTCTCCTACAACAATAGTTATCAAGCAAGTATAGGCATGGCTCCATTTGAGGCGTTGTATGGATGAAAGTGCCGCTCTCCATTATGCTGGGATGAGGTGGGTGAAGCAACGTTGTTGGGACCAGAATTTGTATGCATGACTACGAAAAAGATTCAAATAATCCGGCAACGTATACAAACCTCACAAGATCGATAAAAGAGTTATGTTGATCTTCATCGAAGGGACGTGGAATTCAATGTTGGAGATCATGTATTATTACATGTTGCTCCATGGAAATGAGTTACGAGATTCAGGAAGAGAGGAAAGCTCAACCCCCGATTCATTGGTCCATTTGAAATCCTCGACCGAGTAGGAACTATGGCCTATAGACTTGCTTTACCGCCAAGTATGTCTCGTGTTCAAAACGTTTTCCACATATCCATGCTACGTAAATATGTGAAAGACCTGAACCATATTATTGAGTTAGAACCAGATGAGATAACAGAAGATTTAACGTATGAAGAGGTACCTATTAAAATCTTGGATAAGTAGGAACATATTTTACGCTCAAAGGTTATACCTCAAGTCAAAGTTTTATGGTGAAACTATGATATTGAGGAAATGATCTGGGAGTTAGAATCAGAAATAAAAATAAGGTATCCTTACCTCTTCGATATACCAGGTACGCACATCAATTTCGAGGACAAAATTTCATAAGGAGAGGAGGTTGTAAGACCACAACTTTTTATGAATAAAGATTTAATTTCTCTAAATATTATTTTTGAACAATAAGGTGTTGATTTGATATAATGATGTAGTTATAGGTGAAATGTGCAAATTTTGCAAAGTAAGCAAGTGGTCATAAAATATTCGTTTTTGTGGGGGAATATTCGTTTTAGTCGGAGATATTCTTTTTTTCGAGAATATCCGTATGACGACACAATCATTAGTGGACCACATAACGGAATAATTGTCAGACATAGAAAGCGACAGAAATAACCTTTTTATAAAAATAACGACAAAAATTTTACCGTTAAAACTGTTGAAATACCCGGTGATAAAAGTATAGTAATAAGCGTAGTTGCACAGTGGCACATGGTATTGGACAGTATCTCTGATTATTAATTCTTACGTAAGAAGTCACTCAATAATTGATACAGTAAAATTACATAGTCTTTCATATTATCGGTGCAATAATTGTCACAGTGATAATTGAATAGTATTTTACATTATTGATTCAATAATTATCACGACACAGTAACTCATATTATTGAAATGATATTATTAGATATCATTATTGATAATGTCTAAAAAGTTCTGTCGAGGAAAGGGGTTAGGTCATATAATTGCGCGCCAGTAAGGGAAAATCCTTCGAAAAACCCCCTCTTTCCTGGGAACGATCTGGTTATCAGTATTGTGAACCTATAATATTAATAAGAAATAATTATTGAAGAATTATAAATAATTAATGAATATGATAAATAAATATTTCTTCAATTTTGATATAAATGGAGAAATTTTAGAATGAGACATTTGTCGAAAGTTGTTATATTTTTCTATGAAACCATAATTATCTTATTCGATAAAATATTTATTCAAATATATTATTATAATATTACATTATAATAGTATAATGTGATAATATAATAGTATAATTTTTATAATTTAAATGGTAATATTACTATAATAAATTTATGGTATAAGAATAAAATGAGGTCGAAGAGAACAAATTGAATTTGCATTTCTTTTTAATAATTTTTAAATCTTTTAAACACGTGGATTAAGTGGGAGTAGTCATTTTGGGTTGGAACTCTTGGTTTTCAAAAGGAGTGTGCTGCACCTTTTTCAAAATAATGTGCGTATAAATTTTGTCAGAAGTGGTGTGCTACCACCTTCCTATAAATAGGCTGCTTAGTTAAACAATGAAACTCACACCAGAATCAGAAAATTCTCTCTCTATAATATTGAGCGTATTTCTTGTGAGTATAATGATATTTTGAGTGTTGATAGCAGTGCAAGATTTCTTTAACATAATCTCTGTTATTTCAGTCAGAACTACTTTCCTATTAAGGTAAAGGATATTATTTTTTTCGTAAAGGAGGTTATTTTCTTTCAATACTCGTGAATGATATTATTTCCTTCCATATTCGTAAGGGATATCATTTTCTTTCATACTCCATATTACGTAAGCGATATTATTTCATCTCGTATTCCTAAATTTATACTTACTATGGTAAGTATTGCGTCTAATTCCTGAAATAATTAGAAATTGCGCTTCATCTAATACCATTTCAATGGAATATTGGTCTGAACTTTCTTATTAAATTTGAAACATTTCATGTAAGGCCCCAGTTTTTATGAATAAAGATTAATTTTCTCTAAATATTTTTGTGAATAATAAGGTTGGAATTTGATATAATGTTATAGTTGTGGGAAATATTTATAAATTTTACAAAGTAAGCAAGTTGTCATAAAAAATTCGTTTGTTCGAGAAATATTTATTTTATCAGGGAATATTCATACGACGGCACAATCATTGGTGGACCCCACAACCGAATTATTGTCGGAGTGAGAAAACGACAAAAATAACTTTTTATAAAAATAATGGCAAAATTTTTACCGTTAACTGTTGAAATACCTGGTGATAAAAGTACAGTAATACGCGTGGTTGCATAGTAGCACACGGTATGACACAATATCTTTGATTATTGATGCTTACGTGAGAAGTCACTCAGTTTTATTCAATTATTACCACAGTAATTACTGCATAGTATCTCACATTATTGATTCAATTATTGTCATAATATTTTATATTATTAAATCAATAATTGAGACGACAAAGTTATTCATATTATTATTTGTATTATTGACAATGTCTAGAAAGTTTTGTCGAGAAAAGGGGTTTGGTCACCTAATTGTGCGCCAATAATGAGAAATCCTTATCGAAAACCCACTCTTTCCTGGGAATGATCTGGTTGTTAATATTGCGAGTTATAATATTAATGATGAATAAATATTATTAAAAATGTGTTTAGTGAAGCCAAGTGAATTGAGATAAATAGAGAGTTTTTTTTATTGAAGTATTTGTTGTAAATTTGGCTTATTATATGGACCTCCACTTACTCATTTTTTAAAATAATCGCTAGAAAGTTATAAAGTATGGTAGTATATATATATATATATATATATATATATATATATATATATATATATATATATATAAAAGTTTTGTGTTATTAGATTATAAATATAATATATTGTATTTTATATAAAAAATTTTGTTTTTACTTGAAGATTACATTGAAAATCAATTGTCCGTGATTTTGCGTAAAACATCCTTGAATTCGCAAATTGTTTCGTCCATGAAAATTCTTAACAGTGCCCCTGTCATTCTCCTATAAATAGGATGCTTAGTTTTGAAATGAAAATCACACCAGAATCAGCGAATTCTTCTTCTATAATATTGAGCGTATTTCTTTAGAGTTTAAGAAAGCTTTGAGTGTAAAAAATAGTGCAAGTTTTCTTCAAGAATATCCCCGTTATACCAGTCAGAAATGCTTTCCTTTTAAGGTAAGTGATATTATTTTTGTTCAATATTCGTAAGAAATAATATTTTCTTCCATACTCTGTAGTATGCAAGTAATATTATTTTATTTCAGATTCTGAATTCTACACTTATTTTGTTCAGTATTGCTTCTATACTCCTTGAAATTAGTAGAATATCCTTAAAATTTGCGTTTCATCTAGTATCTTTTCACAAGAATATTTTTCTGAACATTCTTGTTAAATTTTAATCTTTTCATGATGGAGTACTATTTACTATTCCCGAAGTACTATTTATGGAGTACTATTCACTCGAGTACTATTTATCCGGGTACTATTCATGACAAAAAATTGATTTCTTTTTTGTCTAAATTATTTTTGATACAATATTATTCTTAAATTTTGCTCCACAAAGCAGTATCATGTTGACAATTTAGACATTCTTGAACTCTGGATAAATTGATTTATAAATCTTTAAAATTTATACTTGCTCTCATTTAATTGAATTATTATATCATTATCGTCATCATCATGCTTATATTGTGATGAAAGTCCTTATTGACCCATAGTGCATTGATGGATAGTTGTTGGTATGATTATGACCAGGAATTTTGTATCGATATAATCATGACCCGTAATGTTACAAATGATGTGGTAAAAGTCCTCATTAGCCCGTAGTGCATTGATGGATAGTTATTGGCATGACCATGATCATTGGTGATAATAACGAATATCCTTGGTCCGTAGTGCATGGATAATTCATAGATGTGATACTAACGAATATCCTTGGCCCGTAGTGCATGGATAATTCGATGATGTGGATTATTTATTGAGCTGTGTTACTACGATAAAATATTGATGATGAACTTTTAAATTATAGAAGATAATAGATATCATTCTCTACTTGAATCTTCTAATGGATTGCTTGTTCTGCTGCAGTTAAACTTGTTGTTTATTATATTCTATCAGTTTAGAACTGTTGAAGGCTAACGATAATTTATTCTGGATTATCTTAGTCATAATATTTCTTACTGGACTAGTTGAGCTCACCCTTTGCTTTTATTATTCTCTTCAGGAAATGAGAACATAGTCGGGACTAGTCGAAAAATGGAGTGACGGTCCGAGATGGTGGCTATAGTAGTCCTCACTATTTTATAAAATAGTGTGATAATAATTATAATGATGACTCTATTTGAGTTTGGATATTGTCTACGAGACAATATTCGTGTGAAAACTCTCAGCTTATTTTTTGTCTTATTTTACACGACAGTTGTATAATTAAGTTTGTATTTGAATTTTGTACTATGTATTTGGCGACGCAGAATAGGTTGTGTATACCTATTTTGGGGGCATCACAGTTGGTATCAAAGCTTAGGGATATGATCCCTGGTTGAGATTTGAGGCTAGAACTAGGAGGGGAGAGATGGGTAAATCCTTCGCTAGTATGACCTACCTAAGCTTATTTGTTATTTAATTGGTCGATCAGAATATAGGGATAATATGTGACATGTCAATTAACCCTTGTTTTGTGGCAGTGTTTGAAAATGACATCTGAAAATATTGAGATAAGCAATGGAGCATATGAGACTGTTGAGTCACCGACGATCAATAACCAGGATAATGTGCATCAGGAATAATCCTCTGGTAAACAACAACACCAACCAAATGAGGAACGATGGGATGTTAAGGAGCTTTCTGCAATTCATGCAACACCAAGCGAAAGAGACTCTTGTCCAAAATGCAGGTGGAAACACTGGCAACTCACGGATGGTCACCGCTAAGCAGTTCAAGGAGCTGGGACCACAAGAGTTTTTGGGAAAGCCAGAACCACTTAAGGTAGAGAGGTGGATAAAGCAGATCACCAAGATATTTGATGTCTTGGGATGCTCTGAGGAGCAAAAGGTTCCCTTTGCCACCTTCATGTTGCGAGGAGAGACATATTATTGGTGGGAATCTATAAAACGTACTCAGCTTACCGCACTGATGATATCTTGGGAGAAGTTCTAAGAATTGTTCAACGACAAATACCTTCCTAAAAGTATTCGTCACATGAAGGAGATAGAATTCATCAAGCTGGAGCAAACTAATATGACCGTATCATAGTACGAGGCTAAGTTTGCGGAGTTGTCCCGGTATGCATCCCATTTGGTAGATAATAAGGAGCGTATGATGCGGATGTTTCTAAGAGGTTTGAAACCCAAAATATGTTAATACCTCATTTCTTACAAACTTTTCTTGTATTCAGATGTTTTGAATATGTCTCAGTTATTGGAGCGCGATAATGAGGCAACCCAACCAAGAGATAACAGCCGACAAAATGATAATCCCAGTTGTAGCAGTCATCGAAGCGTGACAACAAACGTGGAGGAAATCAATATGCCAGAAATGGTAACCACTTCGGTGGTAATCCTGGCCAAGATATAATAGAAGTTGAGATTTCAAGAAGAGGAGATTCAATAATGATGAAAAGTCGTCAGCACTAACACCCATTGTTAAGGAAGGAGAACGACCAACGGTCGTATGCTACAAATACAGAGGAGAGGGACACATCAGTCCAAACTGCACACAGCAACCCAAAGCATGTTACAATTGCGGAAGAGAAGGCCACCTAGCATGATTTTGTTGTGTAGTGAAGACAAGTCTAGCTGGGATGGTCACACCAAATGCAGTCCTAGACAAGTCAAAGCCGGTAGTTCAAGGGAGAGCATTTGTCGTGACCTCCCAAAAAGCGAGGAACCCGAACGAAGTTATCACGGGTAAGCTAATCATAAACCCTTGCGAAGTCTGTACCTTATTTGATACCTGTTCTAACCATTCTTTTATTTCTCCTACTTGTGCTTAACGTTTAAATTTAACTCTGGAGAAATTAGACTTTTACTTATCCATTGAAACTCTGTTAGGAGAAACCTTCATTACATCAACTATTTATAAATCTTGTTTGATTCAAATCGGTACTCTCACATTACCCGTCGATCTCATCTCTTTGAAAATACTTATATTTGATGTGATTTTAGGGATTGATTGGTTAACTACTCATCATGCTAAAATTAATTATTTTCGTAAGGTTGTTAGCTTTCATATTCCTAACCAACCTATTATGCGAATTCAAGCAACCAAACCACTAAAGTCAATCACTGTCATATCAAGCCATAAAGATATTCGTTTATTAAAAAATAGATGTCAAGCTTTCTTAGCCCATGTTGTAACGACCCCAAAATAGGTCCATTCCATCCAACCTATTCTGAGTCGCCAAATACATGGTACAGAAAATAACTATAACTTTATTACAACAATTGTAGTGCAAAATACAACAACACATATGCTGTGAGTTTGGATACAAATATATACCAAATGTGACTCATGTTCCAACCGTGGACATCACTTCACAATGACACCTTACATAAAGGTATAGTCAAAAACTGTTTTAGAAATTAGAATCTTTGGGAAGTGCTCAAGGAAACCTTCGTACATGGGAGGCCATGCGTCTAGGTTATGATAGATATCATATGGCCACAGAATTATTCTTGGTTGACCCAATAGACCCCAAAAAAAAACGAGAAGATTACTATCATATTCTTCCCAATGGTAAGTCTTCTCTTGACATATCATTATTTCTACTGTCTCTAATTGAGAATTATACTTCAAACAAACACCAAGATTATATAGGTAGTGCTCGTATATATACTCAGCAAGTGGATGAGCACATCCCTGTCTTATGATGACACGAGGTTGTATGTCATTAGACATCTTGTATGATAGTGGCAAACCACCCTTCCAACGTTGGGTACACCTTACCCTATTGGATTCACCAAATAAAACTACTAAATGAACTTTTCTATACTGCTTCGGGAGAACATCCACAGCTAGAGACCACCGTTCTATTTCCCCGTTACCCTCGCTCGACCCAGCTACACTCTTATTACCTGAAAGAAATTGTGAAGCAAAAGGGTGAGCACAACTAGCTTAGTAAAGAATATCATAACTAAAGATAATTAAATTATCAATAGCCTTCATCAATAATAAATCAGAGATTTAGAACATATGGTAAATGATAAAAATTTTAACCATAGTTGCAGCGGAACGAGCAATCCATTAGAAGAGTCAAATAGACTATAAAGTCTATTATCTTCTCCATGTTAAAAATCCATCAACAATATTTTATCCCTGTAACATCAATCAACAATTCTGGTCCATAATCATATGAATAACTCATAATCATAACTGTAGTTCTAAATTCCTCTTCTCATCCAGGACGAAGATAATTTTCATCACCTATCTTTACCTGAAACATCAAAGATCATGGTTACACCAAATCACATTTCCTGTTCATAATCATACTAATAACTTCATCTTTGCACTACGGCCAAAGATATTCATTTGTATCACCAGTTGGTCATGTTTATCTCAACATCTGTTCATCTTTGCACTACTGGCCAAAGATATTCAACAACATGTCATCTTTGCACTACGGGCCAAAGATATTCATCAACAATTCATCTTTGCACTACAGGCCAAAGATATTCATCAATATTTTATTTTTGCACTACAGGCCAAAGATATTAATATCTCAAAGAAATATATAATCATTTCAGAATTTATATAAACAATAATTATAACCATGTTGATCAATTCACCTTTGCACTTAAGCTAAAGATTTTCACTTATAAATTCAATGGTCATGATCATACCAATCAACGATTCAACTTTACACTACATGCCAAAGAGAACCCTAGTCATGATCATACCAATAATCTACCCATCTTTACACTCCAGTGAAAGAGAATTTCAACATCAGGGTTATAAAAATGTTATATATGATAATAAAATCAATATAATCAATACATAGTTTTAATCTCAAGAGTAATATTCATAACTCAACAATAATTTGGTTAGAAAAAGAAACCAATTTTTATCGTGAATAGTAATTCATGAATAGTAACTCATGAATAGTAACTCGTGAATAGTAACTCATGAATAGTAACTCGTGAATAGTAACTCATAAATAGTAAACCCGACACAAAAAGGTAGAAATTCCACAATAAAATCCATACCAGTATTTCAGTATAATGATATTGAAAGAATAATATTTCTTAAATTTAAAAACAATTTATTTTAATTGTTTACACTTTACTAAATAATGCATTTAATCATCCTAAAATGCCAAACTCATAAGATTTCATTTCTAATAACCAAAACCCTCATAAAAAATCTGCATATACCTCATATAGGATTCTCAAGTCATAAAATCCTATTTTTCAATTTTCTTACTTCACAAAACATATTTAATTCATTTACTCATAACTAGACCATTTTCATAAAAAATACCAAATCAGTTCCAAAAATATTTCTTTTCTGGAATTTAGCATAATATAGTCCCATAGTGAACATATATTTTTCTCAGAATTTTTAAAACTTATTTACTATTTTTTCATATGGCCAAAACCGCCGAATATTTAAACATTTATCATAAATTGTACTTTTATCCAAAAATTCCGAAATTCACAGAGTACACTGATATTATACAGATATACTTCCAATAAAAATTTCATCAATTTTGGAGTTAACAACAAGGAGTTATAAGCGGTTACTTTTAAAATAGTCTTTTCTCATAAAATTCATAACTCATAATCTATACATCCAAAAATTGTCATTTTTGGACACAATCAAGAAAACTCATCAATTAATCATTTCAAATTTTTCCAGAATTTTTGAAGGTCAGAAAAATTACCAAACTGAAAAATATAACAACCCTTAAAATCCCTTACTATCCCTTACCTCAAAAGAGCAGTACTTCTTATCGGTATGCAAAGCCGAAGGAAACTTGCACTGAATAGCAACTCTCAAAGTATCTAAATACTCATAAAATATGCTTCATAATATAGAAAGAGAAAGAGAAAAAACTTGTTTCTGGTGTGATTTTCAATTCTAACTTAGCCCTCTATTTATAGGAAAATTTTAGTAGGCTTGACCTGCAACCTGATGGCTTTACCTGCTACTATTCTTACCCACCACATTTGAAATATAATTCAGCACATTTCTTCACTAACCACAAGTGGGGCCCACCAATTCTAGAATTTTCCATCAAAATGATAAACTCCGAAAATTCAACAATTTCTGAACCAGTCATCTTGTAAAATTCATAATAAATCATACGTTCATTTTTAACGGTTCAAAATTTGTGGGCGTATACTCAACTTATATATGTATAACAAATCCAAAAATTACCACGATCCAATGGTCGGATTAAAAATTATAACCCCCGCAAAATATCTCAAAAACTATGATTTTTCATACCTCCATTCCGACAAAAATACGGATAAAAATCTCAACATTAACTCCTTTATTTTTAACCACAAAAATATATCCCTCGTTTATATCCACATAAAATAAATATTTCCTTATCATATGAATCAATAATTAATTATTCACAAATAATATTACAGAATCACATTTATGACAACCAGGCCGTTCCCAGGAAAGAGGGGGCTTTCCAATAAGAATTTTTCCTTACTGGCGCACAATTAGGTGACCAAACCTCTCCTTAGACAGAACTTTCTAGACATTGCCAATAATGTTATCTAATAATATTATTCAAATAATATGAATTATTGATCTGATAATGGGAAATACTGTGCAGTGACAATTATTGAACAACAATAATATAAAATTTCAACGTAGCAATTATTGAATCAATAAAATAAAATATTGAACAGTAATTACTGTAACAATTATTGAGTAGTGTCTTCTTGCGTAAGAATCAATAATTTCAAAAATACTATGCAATACCGTGTGCTACTGTGCAATAACTTGTATTACTGTATTTTAACCACCGGGTATTCCAACAGTGTTAACGGTAACAACTACGCCGTTATTTGTAAAAACTCAAATTTATCGTTTTCTTCACCCGACAGTTATTCGTTATGGGGCCCACAAATAGCTGCGCCGTCGTACGAATATTCCCCGACAGAAAGAATATTCCACGACCAAACGAATATTCCCCGACAACAATGATTATTTTATAACCACTTGCTTATTTTGAAAAAAAATTCATATTTCACCCATAACTTTAAACTTTTATCAATTTAACCATTTACTGAATAGTAATTAAAAGAAAAATTGAATACTTTTATTTCATAAAATTTGGGGTCTTACACATGTCACAGATTTAAATAAAAATATGTCAGATTTGAATGATATTTCTATTGTTAATAAATTTCCTGACGTATTCCCTGAATAACTTCCTGGCCTACCCCTAGAGCGTGAAATCAAATTTGGTATTAATCTTGAACCCGGTACAAAACCCATTTCCAAAGTCCCATATCGAATGGCTCCTATTGAACTCAGGAGTTAAAAATCCAACTACAGGAATTGTTAGACATCGGTTTCATTCGTCCTAGTACGTCTCATTGGGGTGCTCCTATTCTATTCGTAAAGAAGAAAGATGGAAGTATGCGACTTTGCATTGATTATTGAGAGTTGAATCATATCACCGTCAAAAATAGGTACTCGTTGCCTTACATTGATGACCTGTTTGACCAGTTGGAAGGCGCTAAATTCTTTTCAAATATCGATCTTCGTTCTGGATATCATCAGTTAAAGATTAAAACTGATGAGATTTCAAAGACTACTTTCAAAACTCGGTACGGGCATTACAAATTCCTAGTCATATTTTTTGGATTGACCAATGCTCCTTCTGCCTTTATGGATATGATGAACCCAGTATTCAAGAAATATTTAGATCATTTTGTGGTTGTCTTTATTGATGACATCCTCATTTACTCCAAATACCGTGAAGATCATGAGCAACACTTGAGACTGATACTCCAAAAGCTTCGTGAAAACAAGCTCTATGCCAAGTTGAAGAAATACGAGTTTTGGCTTGAGGAAGTAACATTCCTTGGGCACGTGATATCAAATCATGGAATATCTGTTGACCCGATAAAGATTGAAGCAATTCAAAGCTGGGAGCAACCTAAGTCAGTAACCGAAGTATGTAGCTTTTTAGGCTTAGCTGGTTATTATCGGAGATTCGTGGAAGGATTTTCTCGAATCTCTACTCCATTAATTCAGCTGACTCGAAAAGATACAAAATTCGGTTGGAGCGAGGAATGTGAGAAAAATTTTCAAAAACTCAAGAGGAGACTTATTTTAGCACCTGTTCTGACAATACTATCTTGATCGGAGGGATTTGTCATCTACAGCGATGCTTTAGGCAGAGGGTTAGGATGTGTTCTCTTGCAATATGGGAAAGTCATAGCCTATGCCTCACAACAACTCAAAGAATATGAGAGAAAATATCCTACTCATGATCTAGAGTTGGCAGCAGTCGTTTTTGCGCTTAAAATCTAGAGGCATTACCTGTATGGGGAGAAAGTGGAGATCTATATGGATCATAAAAGCGTCAAATATTTCTTCACTCAAAAGGAGCTCAACATGCGGCAACGACGTTGGCTCGAGCTATTGAAAGATTACGATCATACCATTCAACACCATCATGAAAAAGTGAACGTGGTAGCTGACGCGTTGAGTAGAAGATCATATGCGGGTATGAGTGCGATATTGTAAATGTAAAGGCCCATTTGGTAAGACTTACAAAGGATGGAGATAAAGTTAAAGACTCTAGGGACCCACGTGATGGTGTCAAATATACGAGTAGAACTGACTTTAATCGATAAAGTTAAAGTTGTTCAAGCTACGTACCTGAAGCTGATGCGTGTGAAGAAGAAGGTGCAAGAAGGTGCTATTCCAGAAGCAAGAGCCGATGAAGAAGGAATACTTCGAGTCAACTCCAGACTTTGTGTTCCTTACGACTCTAATTTAAAGTATAAAATCTTGATGGAGGCGCACAACACACCATTTGTAATCCATCTTGGAAGTACCAAAATGTATCGTAATCTTAGACATACATTTTGGTGGAGCAATATGAAAAGAGAGATAGCAGAGTTTATCTCAAGGTGTCTAACTTGTCAACGTGTCAAGGCGGAGCATCAAGTGCCAAAAGGTCCATAGCAACCACTTGAAATTCCAAAATGGAAATGGGAGCACATTACCATGGATTTCGTTACTGGTCTTCCCAAAGTTTCTCAAAGCATATATGTAATTTAGGTTATTGTTGATAGATTAACCAAGTCTGCTCATTTCTTACCTATACGAGAAACTTATTCACTTGAACGTCTTGCTCGTATATACATGAATGAGATTATAATACTGCATGGTATGCTAGTATCCATAGTTTCTGATTGAGACCCAAGATTCACTTCACGATTTTGGGTTAGTTTGCATAAAGCTATGGGCACAGATTTAAGATTCAGTTCGGCATATTATCCTCAGACGGACGGGCAGTCGGAGAGGACTATTTAAACTCTTGAAAGATCTGTTAAGACTTTGTGTCCTAGACTTCAAAGGAAGTTGGGATAAGTTCTTGCCATTAGTGGAATTCTTCTACAAGAACAGTTATCAAGCAAGTATCGGCATGGCTCCATTCAAGACGTTTTATGGGCGCAAGTGTCGTTCTCTAGTATGTTGGGACGAGGTGGGTGAAGCAACATTTTTGGGACTAAAATTGGTACGCATGACTACGAAAAGGATTCAAATGATCTAGTAACGTATAAAAACCTCATAAGATCGACAAAAGAGTTATGTTGATCTTCATCGAAGAGACATGGAATTTAATGTGTGAGATCATGTGTTATAACGTGTTGCTCCATGGAAAGGAGTTACGAGATTTAGAAAGAGAGGAAAGCTCAATTCTCGATTCATTGGCCCATTTGAAATCCTCGATCGAGTGGGAACTATGGCCTATAGACTCGTCTTACCGCAAAGTATGTCTCGTGTTTATATTATTTTTCACATATCTATGTTACGTAAATATGTGAAAGACCCAAATCACATTATTGAATTAGAACCGGACGAGATAGAGGAAGATTTAACGTATGAAGAGGTACTTGTTAAAATCTTAGATAAGAAGGAACATATTCTACGGTCAAAGGTTATACCTCAAGTCAAAGTTTTATGGAGAAACCACGATGTTGAGGAAATGACATGGGAGTTAGAATTTGAAATAAAAATAAGGTATCCTCACCTCTTCGACATACTAGGTACGTACACCAATTTTGAGAATAAAATTTCATTAGAAGGGGAGGTTGTAAGACCCAACTTTTATGAATAAAGATTAATTTTTCTAAATATCATTTTGAGTAATAAGGTGTGGATTTGTTATAGTTGTGGGTAATAATTACAAATTTTTCAAAGTAAGCAAGTTGTCATAAAATATTTGATTGGTTAGGGAAAATTCGTTTTATCAGGGAATATTCGTACGACGGCACAATTATTGGTGGACCCCACAACGGAATTACTGCTGGAGTTAGAAAACGACAGAAATATCTTTTTTATAAAAATAACGACGAAAGTTTTACCGTTAACTGTTAAAATACCCGATGATAAAAGTACCGTAATAAGCGTGGTTACATAGTAGCATACGGTATTGAACATTATCTTTGATTATTGAAGTTTACGAGAAAAGTCACTCAGTTTTATTCAATTATTGCCACAATAATTGCTGCATAGTATGTCACATTATTGATTCAATTATTGTCACAATATTTTATATTATTAAATCAATAATTGAGACGACAAAGTTATTCATATTATTATTTGTATTATTGACAATGTCTAGAAAGTTCTGTCGAGGAAAGGGGTTTGGTCACCTAATTGCGCGCCAATAAGGAGAAATTCTTATCGGAAAGCCCCCTCTTTCCTGAAAATGATATGTTTGTTAATATTGCAAGTTATAATATTAATGATAAATAATTGTTGTTCAAAAATATATTTAGTGAAGCCAAGTGAATTGAGATAAATAGAGGGGGTTTTATTGAAGTATTTGTTATAAATTTTGCTTATTATATGGACCCTCACTTACTCATTTTTTTAAAATCATCGGTAGAAAGTATATATATGTCAGTATATATATATATATATATATATATATATATATATATATATATATATATATATATATATATATATATATATATAATGTGTGTGATGTGGATGTGTGTGTGGGTGAGTGGGATATATATATAAGTTTTTTTATTAGATTATAAATAGAATATATTATATTTTATTTAAAATTTTTGTTTTATTAGAATATTTTATTGCACAATAATGAATAGTAAAAATCAAATTTCTCGTCGAATTTCACCCGTGAATATTTTCTTCAGTGCACCCGTGATTTTTATTCAAATAGTGTCACGTCATTCTCCTATAAATAAGATGCTTTGTTTAGAATTAAAAATCACACCAGAATTAGAGAATTCTTCTTCTATAATATTGAACGTATTTCTTTCGAGTTTAAGGAAGCTTTGAGTGTAGAAAATAGTGCAAGTTTTCTTCAAGAATATCCCCGCTATACCAGTCAGAAGTACTCTCTTATTAAGGTAAAGAATATTATTTTTGTTCAATATTCGTAAGAAATAATATTTTCTTCCATACTCTGTAGTATGTAAATAATATTATTTCGTTTCAGATTTTGAATTCTACACTCATTTTCATAATATTGCTTCTATACTCCTTTAAATTAGTAGAATATCCTTGAAATTTGCGCTTCATCTAGTATCTTTTCACAGAAATATTATTCTGAACATTCTAGTTAAGTTTTAATCTTTTCATGCCAGAGACCTATTCACGAGGTAATATTCCCGAAGTACTATTCACGGGATACTATTCACTCAAGTACTATTCACCCGGGGTACTATTCATGACAAAAATTGATTTTTTTCTGTCCAAATCATTTTTGATACAATATTATTCTTGAATTTTACTCCATAAAGTAGTATTGTTGGCTGATTTTACAATCAATTATTTGTGCAAGTATACACAGTCAGCAAGTAATAAAGTAGTAAATTAAGTGTTGAACCCACAGGGAATTCCAATCAATAAACTCCAACTACTAGTACTATACCAATTTAATTTTATTTAAAAAACTGCAATTTATGATTTTTTTTAAATTAAGAAAACTAAATTGACTAATTAAGCTAGATTTCTTTAGAAATTAATTCAAATAAATAAAGGTTAAGACTACAATATCCCCAATTTATGCACTACAAACCAATTATCCAACTAACCCAATTATTACGCCTCCTGAATTGTTAACAGGAATTCTAAGTGTTAAAAGCCCTTTTCCAAGTAACAAATAACTTCTAATCAATTCAATTAATTCTGCGATATTCCTATGCAAAATAATTAAATCAAACCCATTAAATCCTAGTTCCCAATTGTTACATGCAGTGAACAGGTATTCCTATTCAATTCACAACCCAAATTATTCATCTCATGCAAATAATTAAGCATACATGTTATCATGTCCAGTTCCAACACTAGATTTCATCTCCCGACTCCTTCTAGAGCAACACAGTAATTATTGGCCAAATAATTAATCAATTCGCACAAAACATGATAAACAATTCACCTAGACATAAATAATTAGAATAAATTGAATAATTAATTTATAGGCATAAAAGGTTCAATTTGTAGTCTTAATAAAATAATTAGTTCATAACGAAAAATAAAACCAACAATCCCATGAAAATCATCTCAAAAGAATTACACAATTAAAAATAAAAAGAAGAAGAAACTCTAAAAGAAAATCCTCCACACTTCAATCTTCAATTGGAATTCTTTTCCTCAACTCTGTGATGAAAAACTTGATTAACTTCAGCTATGATTCATTAGTCCCCAAATTTCAGCATGCTAGTGACCTTATACAGCTCCTCCTTTTTTAATCAAGTCCTAATGTTGTTCGACTTCTTGCTCGCGCGCGCCTTAACCAACTGCATCCGCGCCTCAGCGCCCCAGCGCTGAGATTAATGCTGGGAGTAGCGCCCCAGCTTTGAACTTTGGTTTATTTACGGTTATGCCATTATCATGCTCGAATTTCCCAATTCGTCCCTGCTCTCACTCTGCAAAATAACCACAATACACAGTAAAAACTCTTCTAAAAGACTTGAGAACAACAATAATTTAAGCCTGAACGTATCCAATTCATGGGTATATTACCCATTCATCAAATATCCCCAAACTTAAACAGTTACTTGTCCTCAAGCAACAAAACACAATACAATAAAGAAAAACTAAATATACCATACAAATGCAAATATAACTATCTACATGTTTATAATTCCAGCAACCAAACAGAACAAAGTATATTCATCAGGCCTTAGAAAAATCACAATAACATGCCAGTACATCATATCAAGACAAATCAATAATATCCCAACAATCATCAAATCTAAACCTGTTATTACTGATATCGTGTGTGTGTGCTCAACAACCATGCTAACTGATGAAAAGCAAAATAAGAAACATAATAGATTTCTTGGAAGGCATCATACAGTATAAACTCGAGAACTCCAAAAATAAACTAGATCTGGCTAAAATCATACACTTATCAAAATCCAGGGATCAAGATGGGATACTTATGCTTTATTTTTATTTTATTTTTTTCTAACGAGGGCTTTTTGCACTTTTTCCCGTTTTATTCAATTTTTTTTATTTCCCATAACTGTGCAATGTCTCATTCTATTAGGCTAACCGTGCTACCCCTTAGCGAGCTTTCAACCAACGACTACCAGACCATTAAGACCTTAGGGCGCTAGGTGTAGAGACACTCCCTCGGGTTTACTTACTCAAGTAACAAAGGCCCCGAAACAAAACTAGCCATGGGTTTTTTTTTATTTTAAATAAAGCTTATATACCCCAAATATTCCCTCCAAACTTAAATTCATGTCTAACTTTAGCTATCATTATCTATTCTTGTTATTCTTTCATTCGACTGGCATTATCCTTTAGACATCTATTATCTATCCATTTATACTTAATCAGCCAACATGGTCATTCCTTAACAAGTGCTATCATGATAATATCAATTTCAAACAGATAAAGATTTAAATCACATCAATAAATCACATCACATGCTTAACAATCCTTACTAGACTTGTTTATGCAATTTCAGTTTCATCATTGGCCCCGAATATACTTAAACTATTTAACAATTGGAATTATGTGAAATCCTAAATGCAACACTTAACTAAAAAGTTAACATCAAGTTTAACAAACAAACTAAAACATACTCACAATCTAATTTCCACAAACTACTATAAACATGCCACCTAAAAATGCAATTAAAATTAAACTACCCCCAAACTTAGAAAGAGCAATGTCCTCATGCGAAAAATATTGCAATTTAAACAGAGGACCTCCTTGACGAGCTTATTCCTCGGGCGCATCGTCCTCGTCGTCGCTCATCTCTTGATTAGAAGGGGGAAACAGGAGCAGTAGGGAAATGGCTAAGATTAACTCTAGGGTATAGCTGAGCATACATAGGAGTCTTGGCTTTGAAGTAGTCGACTATAAACTTGTAGATCACATCTTGGCATTCAGATAGGCGGACATTTTGGGCTTCGAGATTGTATAACCAACTGTCAATTTTGCGCTGAACCGCATCGGGAACAACACCACGGTTAGCCGCAGAGGAGGAACCATAAGTAGGTGGAACAACAGCTTGTGGAGCTTCAGCTTGAGGAATTATAAAGCCCAATCCACGTGGGTGATTTGCACCACCAGTCCATACCCGATATCTGCTTATCATTTTATGGTTTAAAACTGGCATTGGGGGCTGAATCATTTCATCCGACTTCCATTTGACCCCAAACTTAGAACATAAAGCACAAATGAGAGAAGGATGGGGTAACCCTCCCGTGGTACCTCCTTGTGCAGCTCTCAGAATTGACTGCTGAATAATTAGGCCGACATCCATCTTCAATCCTTGAATTATCGAATACAGCAACACGGTCCTTTCCTTGGTGACATAGCTAACATGTGTGCACGGCATTAATTTTGCGCAGATGAAGGCATACCAAGCCTTCCCATATAGGCTGAGGCGCGAATGCGAAAAAGTCCTGTTGCCACGTTAATGCATTGTCCACGTGGTGCCCGGTTGACAAAGCTCGTGGATTATCACTTCATAGCCTGGTCCTTAGCTCACAAAACTAGCATATTCAGTATGGTGACCCTACAAAGGCAGCTGGTAATAACCGTTGATGTCCTCTTTGCCGAATTCAACTGTCTTGCCTCTCACATACACTCTCCAAAATGTTGGCGTAGAACTCTTTAACGACTGCAATCACTGCCAGGTCGGGTTGTTCGGTGAGTGTGAACCAATTCCTTTCAGTAATCATGACCGCTATTTCCCCATCCTTGGATTGATCTGGCCTTAAACCGCGTTTGGGGATGAGAGAGCGTGTGGCCATACGGTTACAGCGTTCTTGGGCTGCGGCACTCACGAACCGGCGGTTGTCAAATTTTGGAGGAGCCGAGGCGGACCCAGAACCTTCTCCTCATTGATGCTTTGAATCCATTTGAGTAATCTGAAAGTGAAAACACACATGTTAGAATTTGGTTCAAATGTATAAGGAATCTTCTAATCAGACCACGACCCCCAACTATGAAGTAGTATGGCTGTGTGTAATAGGGGTTTGGTGTGTGATTAGGCTCACATTAGCATGAAGGTTCATAAATTGAACCGAAGAATAGGACATAACACTATCATGGGCAAATTGCAAGTTGTTTACTAGGTTCCATGTGAACTACCACAACAATGGCACATAAACGTACTATCAAACACTTCACACATTCCATATGGGGAAAATGAAGGGAGACTATGCATGATTTGTCATTACAACTTCGGTGTATCTCCTATTAAGCCATAGCACAATGAATGTGTGAACATAGTTAAAGCCTAAGAGTGTTATGAAGTTTATGAGATACTAATCGAATCATCTACATGCAAGTATAGGATAATGAACGTGGAAATAAATGTAATGGTTAGCATGCCTTTAGGTTGAAAAATATTAACAAAACTTCATTTAGGCAATATATCAAACACCTAGAGGGCAGGTTATTAATTCTCTGACTCCATATGCTTTAGTATGAAAAATCCAAAGTCCATAGGCATATTAGCACCAGTCAATTTCCATGCCTTACCACGTATGAAAAGCACAGCACATAAGAAAGAGAAGGTCGAGCATAAGAGATTTAGAGTGGGTGCATAACATACCTTGGATCTTGAAGGAATAGATTTAAATCAAGTAGGAAAAGGGAATCTATGGAGTCACAATATGATATCGCCAATCGCAATTAGTCTATTTAACATGATGGGAATGGAACAGTTACCAGAAAAATAAGCCGAAGGTTTAGTCGTGCATACGTGTAAGGAAGTTACATGATGTTATGAGTTTAGATTATGAAGGGTCTTATAACTGACGTTAGATTTCCAAACCTGTTCCTAGCACCGGGGCGCTAGGTTTTTACTTGGTTAGAGCGCCGGGGCGCTATGCTGCAGTAGCTGGTTAATGTCCCTAGCGCCGGGGAGCTGTGAATGTGCTAGTAGTTAGCGCCAGGGCGCTGAGCAACAGTTTTGCCAAGAGGCTTTAGCACCGGGGCTCTTTAAGTTGCTTGGTCAGGGGCGCCGGGGCGCTGTACATGCTATGAAGTGGCTGATGGTAGAGCGCCGGGCGCTAAGTCCTGATTTCTGGTGTTGAACATCTGCTTGGCCTACAACATGAAACAACTAATTAAAAACTAACAAGGGACAAATTAGCCTTCCACTATTATTGGGCTATGGTATCCTACACCTAAGTTAAATTAATTTGCTGAGAGAGACAAAGCTAAAATGAAATGAAATAAAATAAAATAAAATAAAAACAATAAAAAAAATTTTAAAAAAAAATTAACAATAATTCCTTGGGGTTGCCACCCCATAGCACTTGGTTTAAAGTCGTCGGCCCGACTATGCGGTGTTGCTCAACTGCTCAATAGATCAGAGAGGTGCATCGCCTTAGGTTGGTGATCGATGGGTCCACTCCAATAATGCTTGATTCGTTAGCCGTTCACCTTGAAGGTTCTCCTTGAGTTAGGTTCCTCGACTTCTACATTCTCGTGTGGAGCGACTGATACAACCACGAAAGGTCCTGACCAACGATATTTTAATTTATCGGGAAATAACCACAATCTAGAGTTAAAAAGCAATACTTGTTGTCCCATTTGGAACTTTCGATCAATGATTTTCTTATCGTGCCATGTTTTGACCTTCTCTTTGTATAGTTTGGCATTCTCATAAGCATTATGCCGGAATTCGTCCATCTTATTTAGCTACAATAACCTTCTCTCACCAGCTACTTGTAGGTCGAAGTTCAGTTTCCGAATAGCCCAGTATGCACTATATTCTAATTCGACCGAGAGATGACACGCCTTTCCGTAGACCATCCTGTAAGGTGACATGCCGATAGGGTTCTTGTAAGCTATTCGATATGCCCATAAGGCATCATCTAATCGTATGGCCCAATCTTTTCATGACGGATTAACCACCTTCTCCAAGATTCGTTTAACTTCCCGATTCGAGACTTTCACTAGACCATTGGTTTGGGGATGGTACGCAGCTGCAATCTTATGTCAAACCCCATACTTTGTAAGTAATTTAGTGAATTGTTTATTACAGAAGTGAAACATAGTCTATCGCCAACAGAATGTACTGATTATTGAAGGATGATGGGAAAGGTCCCATGAAGTCGATTCCCCACACATCAAATAACTCAACCTCCAAAATAGTGTTAAGCGGCATTTCATTGTGTTTGGAGATATTGCATACGCGTTAACACCAATCACACTTTAACACATAGAGATATGCGTCTTTAAACAGGGAAGGCCAGAAAAATCCCGACTGCAACACTTTGGCTGCTGTCCTATCACCCGCGTAGTGACCTCCGTAATCTGATGAGTGGCAATGACCTAATATGTTATCCATCTCCTCTTGTGGCACACATCGCCTAATCATTTGATCCGCAAAAGCTTTAAACAAAAATGATTCTTCCCAAAAGTATTGTCGGACATCATGAAGGAAATTTTTCCGTTGTTGTGAGTTCAAATCCGGAGGTAACACATTACTAATCAGATAATTCACGTAATCTGCATACCATGACATTGTCGTTATTATTTGAAGAAGTTGTTCATCGGGAAACATCTCATTGATCATGACTTCATCTTTTTGCTGAGCCTCTGCATTTTCTAATCGCGAAAGATGATCTGCCACCTGGTTTTCGGTGCCTTTTCTATCTCTAATCTCCAAGTTAAATTCTTATAGCAAAAGCACCCACCGTATTAACCACGGCTTGGCATCCTTCTTCTCAATCAAATATTTAATAGCGGAATGATCAGTGTAGACGATTACCTTGGTCCCTAACTTGTCGAAGGCAAACAAGACCGCCAGTAATTCTTTTTCTCTGGTCGTGTAATTCAACTGAACATCCGTCAACGTCTTGCTGGAGTAGTAAATAGTGTGAAAAATTTTATCACGACATTGTCACTGGCGTTGCACATCAACTTAAACGGTAAAGTCCAGTCGGTAGCCACTATGATTGGAACTGAGACCAATTTCTTCTTCAATAATTCGAAAGCATCTAAGCACAACTGATCCATCTTAAACGGCACATCTTTCTCCAAGAGGGAACACAAGGGTTTTAAAATTTTGGAAAAATCTTTAATAAAGCGTCTATAGAAACCCGCATGTCCCAAGAAGCTCCGTATTCCCTTCACAGATGTTGGAGGAGGTAGTTTTTCAAACTCTCCCAATTTCCTCTTCTTCAACAAAACCTCTTTCATGAACTTGGCGTAACTCGGCATCTGTTCCAAGGCTTCTACAGAGGGTATGTTGATATGCAGCTTTTTGAAAATATCCAAAAATCTTGAAAACTGCTTATCTAACTTTGATTTTTGAAACCTTTGTGGATATGGTATGGGAGGCATTGTAAGATTTCGTGTAGCTGCTTTCTTCTCTAACTCCTCATCCTGTTGGTTTCCGTTTTCTAAGACTTCCTCTTTTCCCAAAGTTTCTATGTCCATCTTTTCCTTGTCCTGGAGTGTCTCTTGCAGAATTTTTCCACTTCGTAAGGTCACAACCTTGCAATGTTCATCTCTGGCCGAATTTATCTCTGTATCACTAGGGAGTGTTCCATGTGGACAGCTATTCAATGCATGTGCTATCTGCCCCATCTGATATTCCAAATTCTTGATCGAAACAGCTTGACTTTTCACATTCATATCTACCTGACTCAATAACTTGTCTTTCTCACTCATCCTCTTGTCGGTAGCTACAATAAATTTTGCCAACGCTTCTTCAAGATTTGTTTTTCTCTCTGGCTATTGTTGAGTCTGATTCTGAAATCCGGTTGGGTTTTGCGATCTAGGAGCTTGAGCTTGATTATTGCTCCAAGAAAATCCCGGATGATTTCTCCACCCCGGGTTATATGCATTTTGATTTTGATACTGTTGTTCTGGCTTATTATAACTTCCCATGAACTGAGTCGATTTAACACTGATGGCACATTGATCTGTAGCAAGACTCCCAGCACACAACTCATAAACCATTGCTACTTGTGGTACTGACAGTGGACCCCATGTCTCAATCCTCTTAGTTAATGTGGACACTTGTGCTGTCAACGCTGTCACTGCATCTAATTCGAACTTTCCTGGTATTTTTGGAGGATTAGACCTTGTCATTGGCCACTGATAATTGTTGTTGGCCATTGTCTCTAGTAACTGATAAGCCTCATCAAAATTCTTCGCCATGATCGCTCCACCTGCTGCTGCATCAATACTGGCTCGTGTGGTCGCATGTAACCCGTTACAAAATATCCCAACCTGCATCCACTATGGAATTCTGTGATGCGAACAATTACGGAGCATATCCTTAAATCGTTCTCAGGCCTCATATAAAGTTTCGGAGTCAAACTGCACAAAAGTGTGAATGTCATTCTGTAGTTTTGCCGACTTTGCTGGTGGAAAAAACTTAGCTAAGAATTTTTGGTCTAAGTCGTCCCACGCTGTGATCGAACCAGGTGGCAATGAGTGTAACCAACTTCGAGATTTGTCCTTCAATGTAAACGAAAATAACCTCAACCTTCTGGCTTCTTCTGAAACATTGTTGAATTTGAAGGTGTCAAAAATTTCAAAGAAACTCAAGATGTGCTCGTTCGGATCATCCTTCAAACTACCCCCAAACTGAACGGCATTTTGTAGCATCTGTATCGTTCCCGGTTTGATCTCGAAACAGTTTTCATTAATCACCGGCCTCCGAATATTGGACTGTATGTCTGTCACTGTCGGCATGGCATAATCCCTGAGTAATTTTTGTTCTTCCTCTGCCATGACTACCGGAATTTCTTGTGCTTCCAGATCTTCTTCCAATGGTATAACCTCACTAGTCAACCATACTTTCTGGAACTTCCTTTCGATATCATCAGCGTAAGGAAAAAGTTCCTTTTTGGTCTTTGATCGAGTGTGCATACACTTACAAAGAATTCATGCAAACACAAGAAGAAAAACAAGTAACTAACGTTTAAATTAAGACCGAATTGATTATAACTAATATGGAATTAATATTAATAAAGAACTCCCCGGCAATGGCGCCAAAAACTTTTTGACTGATTTCACAATCAATTATTTGTGCAAGTATACATAGTCAGTAAGTAATAAAGTGGTAAATCAAGTGTCGAACCCATAGGGAATTCCAATCAATAAACTCTAACTACTACTACTATACCAATTCAATTTTGTTTAAACAACTGCAATTTATGATTTTTTTTAAATTAAGAAAACTAAATTTACTAATTAAGCTAGATTTGTTTAGAAATTAATTTAAATAAATAAAGGTTAAGACTACAATATCCCCAATTTATGCACTACAAACCAATTATCCAACTAACCCAATTATTACACCTCCTGAATTGTTAATAGGAATTCTAAGTGTTAAAAGCCCGTTTCCAAATAACAAATAACTTCTATTCAATTCAATTAATTCTGCGATATTCCTATGCAAAATAATTAAATCAAACCCATTAAATTCCAGTTCCCAATTATTACATGCAGTGAACAGATATTCCTATTCATTTCACAACCCTAATTATTCATCTCATGCAAATAATTAAGCATACATGTTATCATGTCCAGTTCCAACCCTATATTTCATCTCCCGACTCCTTCTACAGTAATACAATAATTATTTGCCAAATAATTAATCAATACACACAAAACATGATAAACAATTCACCTAGACATAAAAGGTTCAATTTGTAGTCTTAATAAAAGAATTAGTTCATAACGAAAAAAAAAACCAACAATCCCATGAAAATCATCTCAAAAGAATTACACAATTAAAAATAATAAGAAGAAGAAATTCTAAAAGAAAATCATCCACGCTTCAATCTTCAATTGGAATTCTTTTCCTCAACTCTCTGATGAAAAACTTGATTAACTTCAGCTATGATTCATTAGTCCCCTAATTTTAGCATGCTAGCGACCTTATATAGCTCCTCCTTTTTTAATCAAGTCCTAATGTTGTTCGACTTCTTGCTCGCGTGCGCCCTAACCAACTGCATCCGCGCTTCAGCACCCCAGCGTTGAGATTAATGCTGGGAGTAGCGCCCCGGCGCTGAACTTTGATTTATTTACGGTTATTCCATTATCATGCTCGAATTTCCTGATTCGTCCCTACTCCATCTCACTCTGCAAAATAAACACAATACGCAGTAAAAAATCTTCTAAAAGACTTGAGAACAACAATAATTTAAGCCTTAACGTATACAATTTATGGGTATATTACCCATTCATTAAGTATCATGTTGACAATTTGGACATTATTGAATTCTGGATAAATTGAATTATAAATCTTTAAAATTTATCCTTGTTCTCGTATAATTGAATTCTTATATCATTGTCATCATCCTCATGCTTATATTATGATGAAAGTCATCTTTGGCCCGTAGTGCATATCGGTATAATCATGACCTGTAATGTTATAAATGATGTGGTAAAAGTCTTCATTGGCCCGTAGTGCATTGATGGACAGTTGTTGGCATGATCATGACCATTGGTGATAATAACGAATATCCTTGGCCCTTAGTACATAGATAATTCGTGGATGTGATACTAACGAATATCCTTAGCCCGTAGTGCATGAATAATTCGATGATGTGGATTATTGAGCAGTGTTACAGCGATAAAATATTGATGATGAACTTTTAAATCATAGAAGATAGTAGATATCATGCTCTACTTGACTCTTCTAATGGATTGCTTGTTCCGTTACAGTTAAAATTGTTGTTTATTGTATTCTATCAGTTTTTATACTGTTGAAGGCTAAGGATAATTTATTCTGCATTATCTTAGTCATAATATTCTTTACTAGGCTAGTTGAGCTCACCATTTGCTTTTATTGTTCTCTTCAGGAAATGAGAATGTAGCCGGGACTAGTCGGGGAATGGAGTGAAGGTCCGAGATGGTGGTTGTAGTAGTCCTCACTATTTTAAAAAATAGTGTGATAATAATTGTAATGAGGACTCCATTTGAGTTTGAATATTGTCTACGAAATAATATTCGTGTTAAAACTCTCAGCTACATTTTTGTCGTATTGTATATGGAAGTTCGTATGTAAATTTTGTACCATGTAATTGGCAACTCAGAATGGGTTGTGTATACCTATTTTTGGGGGCGTCACAGTGCTGTAGACAACCTGAAGTGACTCGCCAATGAAGTGTTGACCTGTTTAACATTAGCCATACTAAACCTCTCCGACACTTTCTCCACATATTTTTTTCTATGACAACCACAGCTTACCAGCTGTCCTATCCCTGCGAATCTCCATCCCAAGTATTTTCCTAGCAGTACCCAAATCCTTCATGTCAAACTCCTTTCCCAACAAGGTCTTCAACCTATTGACTTCAACCATATTTTTCTCTGTAATAAGCATATCATCCACATACAATAATAGAAAAATATGGGAACCATCCTCAAAAATCTTCACATAAACACAACAATCATACTTACACCGAGTGAACCCGATCTGAATCATGAAGGAATAAAACTTCTTGTACCATTGTCTTGGAGACTGTTTCAGCCCATAGAGTGATTTCTACAACCTGCAAAGCATGTGCTCAGTCTCCGGCTGCTTGAACCCTCAGGCTGCTCCATGAATATAACTTCCTCCAAATCACCATAAAGGAAAAATGTCTTCACATCGAGCTACTCTAACTCTAGATCATAGCTAGCCACCAATGCCAAAATAATCCTGATTGAGGTATGTCTCACCACCAGAGAAAACACCTCATCATAGTCAATCCCCTTCCTCTGTGAGTATCCCTTTGCTACTAATCGAGCCTCAAACCTTTCCCTTTCCTTTTCTGATGCAACTTCTTTCTTCTTGTATACCCACTTGCACCCTACTGGTTTCTTTCACTCAGACAATTCTGATAATTCTCAAGTCTTATTCTTCTTCAATGACTCCATCTCCTCCATCAGGGCCTCCATTCATCTGTCTTTTTAAAGAGTAACAATAGCTTCTTAAAAAGTAGACGAATCCCCACTAGTAGTAGATAGAGCATATGCAACCATAACATCAAACCTATACATCTACGATGGTTTTATAGTGCGTCTGGGCCTCCTTGTGGCTATGCTTTCTTCCTCCTTCTGCTGATTATCCTGTTCCACTAGCGGTGGATTACCAGTGTCACAGCTTTCTAGCTCAATTTGTACCCCCTACTGCTGATTGTTGGTGTCCTCCCCAACCTCAATTTTTTGTCTTTCCTGATGTGTCTTAACCATGGAAACTTCATCAAAAACAACATCCCTACTGATCACTACTTTCTTTGATTTCGAATCCCAAAGATTGTACCCCTTTACACCTTTCTTATACCCAAGAAAGATACACTATTTGGACTTTGCATCAAGCTTTGACCTCTCATCACTCGGAACGTGAACATAGGTTGGAAACCCAAAGATCTTCATACCTAAGTAATCTACCTCTTTGTCTGTCCACACCTCATGTGCCATCTTATTATCCAGAGCAGTACTTGGCGACCTGTTTATAATGTAAAATGCCATACTCACTGCTTCTGCCCAAAAATCCTTCGAAAGCCCTTTATTAAACCTGATGCACCGTGCCCGTTCTGCTATAGTTCTGTTCATTCTCTTTGTCACCCCATTCTGCTGTGGTGTCTTTCTAATAGTCCAGTGACGTTGAATCCCATGCTCCTCACAAAACTTCACAAATAGATCATACTTGTACTCTGTCCCATTATCTGATCTAAGGCACTTAATTCTTCTCCCTGTTTGATTTTCCACTTCAGGTTTCCACACCCTGAATTTTTCAAAAACTTCAGACTTGTATCACATGAAGTACACCAAAACCATCCTCGAAAAATCATCGATAAAAGTCAAGAAATAAATCGATCCCGCTTTTGAAGCTACTCTCACTGGTCCCCAAATAACAGAATGCACATAGTCAAGTATTCCATTCGTTTTGTTCACCGCACGCTTAAACTATAACTTACACTGTTTTCCCAAGACTCAGAACTTGCAAAAATCTAGCTTGCACGATTTCACCCCTTTCAACAAATTTCTTCTATGTAATTCCAATATCCCACGTTCCCCCCATATGCCACAACGAAGTATCATCAATATCATCAGTTGTAGTGATAGCATCTCCACCTACAATTTTACTCCCTATCAACCGATATATATTCCCATTAACCTTAGAACCTTTCATTATCACTAGCACACCCTTCGTCACTCTTATGGCTCCACCACCTATTTTTTAGTCACAGCCATTAGAGTCCAGAGTTCCCAATGAAATTAGATTCTTCCTTAAACCTGGAATATGTCTCACCTCAATCAGAGTTCTCACAACACCATCAAACATATTTATCTTCATTGTGCCTATTCCAATGACATTGCATAAAGCTTCATTACCCATTAGAACTGTACCACAATTCATAGACCTGTAGGTGTCGAACCACTCCCTGTTAGACATCATATGAAAAGAACATGCTGAATCCAAAATCTATGAGTCTGTCACATCTGTGTTTGTTGAAACTGACAACAAATCCCCATCATTCGATGACTCTTCCACAACGTTTGCAGATTTCTTTGATTTTATTTTCTTCCTTGTTCCTTCACTCTTATTCTTGCATGGACAGTCTTTCTTGAAATGTCCTGTCTCGTGACACCTGAAAAACTTATACTCCTTTGGCTTAAGAGTCCTGACCCTTGACTTCGATTTCCCATGTGATCTTGATTTTCCCCTTTTCGATTTTCTGCCACATTGCTTTCCCCTTTTACCACCAACCCTTCACCTGAAATACCATCGGTTTGTTGCTTTCGCTGGTTAAACATCAGTAGAGCAGAAGTGACTTCTTCCATTTTTAGGGTCTTTTTTCCCCATAGGAAGGTTGTAACAAGATTTTCCATGGAACCCGATAGAGAACATAACACCATCAGCGCCTGGTCTCCTTCTTCGAATTTTACTTCAATCCTTAGCAAATCACTAATTATCTGTTTAAAGGTATGAATATGTTGAATAAGTTCAGAACGTTCTATCATCTTTAACCCAAACAACTTCTACTTCAGAAACATCTTATTTGTCAATGACATTGACATATACCTGGATTCCAATTTACTCCATACACCCGATGGCGATTCATCACCAATCACGTGATACATAACCTCGTCTGCTAAACACAAACGAATTGTACTTACCGCCTTCGGTTGGAGTTCGTCCCAGTCATCAGTCGTCACAGACTTCGATTTCTTCTTTAACGCCAACCCCTGTTGCACCAACAGATCCTTTACCTTCTGTTGTCATAGCCCGAAATTCCCAGTCCCATCAAACTTCGCCACGTCAAACTTTGTAACCGACGAATTTGATGTTGTAAGACTCCAACTTTTATGAATAAAGATTAATCTTTCTCTAAATATCATTGTGAATAATAAGGTGTGGATTTGATATAATGTTCTAGTTGTGGGTAATATTTATAAATTTTGCAAAGTAAGTAAGTTATCATAAAATATTTGTTTGGTCGGGGAATATTCGTTTTATCGGGAAATATTCATTTTATCAGGGAATATTCGTACGACGACATAATCATTGGTGAACCCCACAACGAAATTATTGTCGGAGTTAGAAAAGAAAAAAATAACTTTTTATGAAAATAATGGCAAAGGTTTTACCGTTAACTGTTGAAATACCCGGTGATAAAAGTACAGTAATATGCGTGGTTGCATAGTAGCACACGGTATTATACAGTATCTTTGGTTATTGATACTTACGTGAGAAGTCACTCAGTTTTATTCAATTATTACCACAGTAATTGCTGCATAGTATCTCACATTATTAATTCAATTATTGTCATAAGATTTTATATTATTAAATCAATAATTGAGACGACAAAGTTATTCATATTATTATTTGCATTATTAAAAATGTCTAGAAAATTCTGTCGAGAAAATGGGTTTGGTCACCTAATTGCGCGCCAATAAGGAGAATTCCTTATCGGAAAGCCCCCTCTTTCCTGAGATTGATCTGGTTGTTAATATTGCGAGTTATAATATTAATAATGAATAAATGTTATTAAAAATATGTTTAGTGAATGTAAGACCCCAACTTTTATGAATAAAGATTAATTTTTCTCTAAATACATTGTGAATAATAAGGTGTGGATTTGATATAATGTTACAGTTGTGGGTAATATTTATAAATTTTGCAAAGTAAGCAAGTTGTCATAAAATATTCGTTTGGTTGAGGAATATTCGTTTTATCGAAGAATATTTGTTTTATCAAGGAATATTCGTACGACGGCACAATCATTGGTGGACCCCATAACAGAATTATTGTCGGAGTTAGAAAACGATAAAAATAACGACAAAAGTTTTACCGTTAACTATTGAAATATCCGGTGATAAAAATACAGTAATACACGTGGTTGCATAGTAGCACACGGTATTGCACAATATCTTTGATTATTGATGCTTACGTGAGAAGTCACTCAGTTTTAATTGCTGCATAGTATCTCACGTTATTGATTCAATTATTGTCACAATATTTTATATTATTAAATCAATAATTGAGATGACAAAGTTATTCATAATATTATTTATATTATTGATAATGTCTAGAAAGTTCTGTCGCCAATAAGGAGAAATCCTTATCGAAAAGCCCCCTCTTTCTTGGAAATGATCTGTTTGTTAATATTGCGAGTTATAATATTAATGATGAATACATATTATTAAAAATATGTTTAGTGAAGCCAAGTGAATTGAGATAAATAGAGGGGTATTTTATGAAGTATTTGTTATAAATTTGTCTTATTATATGGACCTCCACTTACTCATTTTTTAAAAACATCGGTAGTAAGTTATATATATATATAAGTTTTATTTTATTAGATTATAAATAGAATATATTATATTTAATTTAAAATTTTTATTTTATTAGAATATTTTATTGTATAGTGTTGCATAGTAAATAAAAAAAATTTACCGATTCTGTGCGCCCGTGATTTCAACTGTTGGTCCGTGAAAAAAAATTCTAAATAGTATCCTGCCATTTTCCTATTAATAGGATGCTTAGTTTAGAATTGAAAATCATACCAAAATCAGAGAATACTTCTTCTATAATATTGAGCGTATTTTTTTTGAGTTTAAGGAAGCTTTGAGTGTAGAAAATAATATAAGTTTTTTTTAAGAATATCCCCGCTATACTAGTCAGAAATACTCTCCTTTTAAGGTAAGGGATATTATTTTTGTTCAATATTCGCATGAAATAATATTTTTTTCCATACTCTGTAGTATGTAAGTAATATTATTTCATTTCGAATTCCGAATTCTATACTCATTTTGTTAAGTATTACTTCTATACTCCTTGAAATTAGTAGAATATCCTTGAAATTTGCGCTTCATTAAGTATCTTTTCACGAAAATATTTTTCTGAATATTCTTGTTAAGTTTTAACATTTTCATGCCGGAGTACTATTCACGGGATATTATTTACGAAGTACTATTCACTCGAGTACTATTCACCTGGGGTACTATTCATGATAAAAATTGATTTTTTCTGTCCAAATTATTTTTGATACAATATTATTCTTAAATTTTACTCCACAAAACAGTATCATGTTAACAATTTGGACATTCTTGAACTCTGAATAATTTGAATTATAAATTTTTAAAATTTATCATCGCTTTCATTTAATTAAATTCTTATATCATTGTCCTCATCCTCATCCTTATATTGTGATAAAAGTCATCTTTGGCCTGTAGTGCATAGATGGACTGTTGATTGGTATGATTATGACCAGAAATTATGTATCGGTATAATCATGACCTGTAATGTTACAAATGATGTGATAAAAGTCCTCATTGGCTCGTAGTTCATTGATGGACAGTTGTTGGAATGATCATGACCACTGGTGATACTAACGAATATCTTTGACTTATAGTGCATGGATAATTCGTGGATGTGATAATAATGAATATCCTTAGCCCGTAGTGTATGTATAATTCATGGATGTGACACTAACGAATATCCTTGGCCCGCAGTGCATGAATAATTCGATGATGTGGATTATTTATTGAGTTGTGTTACAGTGATAAAATATTGATGATGAACTTTTAAATCATAGAAGATAGTAGATATCATGCTCTACTTGACTCTTCTAATAGATTACTTGTTCCGCTGCAGTTAAACTTGTTGTTTGTTGTATTCTATCAATTTTTATACTGTTGAAGGCTAATGATAATTTATTCTACATTATCTTAGTCATAATATTCTTTACTGGGCTAGTTGAGCTCACCCTTTGCTTTCATTGTTCTCTTAGAAAATAAAAACATAGCCGAGACTAGTTGGGGAATGGAGTGATGGTCCGAGATGGTGGTTGTAGTAGTCCTCACTATTCTATAAAATAGTGTGATAATAATTGTAATGAAGACTCCATTTGAGTTTGGATATTGTCTACGAGATAATATTCGTGTTAAAACTCATAACTACGTTTTGTCGTATTGTATAAATAAAGTTTGTATTTAAATTTTGTACCATGTATTTAGTGACCCAGAATGGGTTGTGTATACCTATTTGTGGGGCGCCACAGTGAAACTAACTGAATTGAGATAAATAGAGGGGTATTTTATGAAGTATTTGTTGTAAATTTATCTTATTATATGAACCCCCACTTACTCATTTTTTAAAATTATCGGTAGAAAGTTATCTCAGTTTTGTTTTATTACTTATATATATATATATATATATATATATATATATATATATATATATAATATAAGTTTTGTTTTATTAGATTATAAGTAGAATATATTATATTTTATTTAAAGTTTTCGTTTTATTAGAACATTTTATTGCATAGTGCTGCATTGTAAATCAAAAAATTTCGCCGATTCTGCGCGCCCGTGATTTCAACTGTTGGTTCGTGAAAAAGATTTCTAAATAGTATTATGTCATTCTCCTATAAATAGGATGCTTAGTTTAGAATTGAAAATCACACCAGAATCAGAGAATTCTTCTTCTATAATATTGAGCGTATTTCTTTTGAGTTTAAAGAAGCTTTGAGTGTAAAAAATAGTACAAGTTTTCTTCAAGAATATCCCCGCTATACCAGTCAGAAATACTCTTAATATTATTTTTGTTCAATATTTATATAAAATAATATTTTCTTCCATACTCTGTAGTATGTAAGTAATATTATTAAGTTTCAGATTTTGAATTCTACACTCATTTTGTTAAGTATTGCTTTTATACTCCTTGAAATTAGTAGAATATCCTTGAAATTTTCACTTCATCTAGTATCTTTCAACAATAATATTTTTCTGAACATTCTTATTAAATTTTAATCTTTTCATGCCGGGGTACTATTCACGGGATACAGTTCACTCGATTACTATTCACCCGGGGTACTATTCATGACAAAAATTGATTTTTTTTCTGTCTAAATTATTTTTAATGCAATATTATTATTGAATTTTACTCCACAAAGCAGTATCATGTTGACAATTTGAACATTGTTGAATTCTAGATAAATTGAATTATAAAATCTTTAAAATTTATCTTTGCTCTCATTTAATTGAATTCTTATATCATTGTCATCATCCCCATGCTTATATTGTGATGAAAGTCATCTTTGGCCCTTAGTGCATAGATGGACTGTTGATTGGTATGATTATGACTATGTATCGGTATAATCATGACCTGTAATGTTACAAATGATGTGGTAAAAGTCATCATTGGCCCGTAGTGCATTGATGGACAGTTGTTGGCATGATCATAACCATTGGTGATAATAATGAGTATCCTTGGCCCGTAGTGCATGAATAATTCGTGGATGTGAAACAAACAAATATCCTTGGCCCGTAGTCCATGGATAATTTGATGATGTGGATTATTTATTGAGTTGTGTTACAGCGATAAAATATTGATGATGAACTTTTAAATCATAGAAGATAGTAGATATCATGCTCTACTTGACTCTTCTAATGGATTGCTTGTTCCGCTGCAGTTAAACTTGTTGTTTATTGTATTCTATCAGTTTAACATTGTTGAATGCTAACAATAATTTGTTTTACATTATCTTAGTTATAATATTTCTTACTAGGCTAGTTGAGCTCACCCTTTACTTTCATTATTCTCTTTAGAAAATGAGAACATAGCCGGGACTAGTCGGAGAATGGAGTGACGGACCGAGATGGTGGCTTTAGTAGTCCTCACTATTCTATAAAATAGTGTGATAATAATTATAATGAGGACTCTATTTGAGTTTGGATATTGTCTATGAGACAATATTTGTGTTAAAACTCTCAGCTACGTTTTTGTCGTATTGTATAAGGAAGTTTGTATTTAAATTCTATACCATGTATTTGGCGACTTAGAATAGGTTGTGTATACTTATTTTGAGGGCGTCACAGTTGGTATCAAAGGTTAGGGATGTGATCCTTGGCAGAGATTTGAGGATAGAACTAGGAGGGGAGAGACGGGTAAATCCTTCGCTAGTATGACCTACCTAAGCTTATTTTTTATTTAATTGATCGGTCAGAATATAGGGATAATATGTGGCATGTCAATTAACCCTTGTTTTGTGGCAGTGTTTGAAAATAACATCTGAAAATGTTGAGATAAGCAATGGAGCTCATGAGACCGTTGTGTCACCGACGTTCAATAACCAGGATAATGTGCATCAGGAAGGCAATAATCCTCAGGTACATAACAACATCAACCAAATGATGAACGACGGGATGTTCAGATTATGCAATTCATGTAACATTAGCCGAGAGAGACTCCTATTCAAAATACAGGTGGAAACACTGGCAACTCACAGATGGTCACCGCTAAGCAATTCAAGGAGCTGGAACCACCGAAGTTTTTGGGAAAGCCAGAACCACTTAAGGCAGAGATGTGGATTAAGCAGATCACCGGGATATTTGATGTCTTGGGATGCTCTGAGGAGCAAAAGGTTCCTTTTGCCACCTTCATGTTGCGAGGAGAGACAGATTATTGGTGGGAATCTGTAAAATGTACTCAGCCTGTCGCACTAAAGATGTCTTGGGAGAAGTTCCAAGAACTGTTCAATGACAAGTAATTTTTGAAAAGTATTCGTCACATGAAGGAGGTAGAATTCATTAAGTTGGAGCAAAAAAATATAATCGTATCGCAGTACGAGGCTAAATTTACGGAGTTGTCCCGGATTGCATCTCATTTGGTAGATAATGAGGAGCGAATAACGTGAATGTTTCTAAGAGGTTAAAAACTCGAAATACATCAATACCTCATTTCTCACAAACTTTGCTTGTATTCAGATGTTGTGAATAGGGCTCAGTTATTAGAGCGTAATAATGAGTCAACCCAACCAAGAGATAGCAGCCGACAAAACGATAATACCGGTGGTAGAAGTCATTGAAGCGATGACAACAAACGTGGAAGAAATCAACATACCAGAAGTGGTAACCACTTCGGTGGTAATACTGGCCAAGATAAAAGAAGTGAACATTTCAAAAAGAGAAGGTTCAACAATGATGGAAAGACGTCAGCACCAGCACCCATTGTTAAGGAAGGAGAATGACCACCAGTCGTATGTTACAAATGAGGAGGGGAGGGACACATCAGTCCAAATTGTACGCAGCAACCCAAAGCGTGTTACAATTACAGAAGAGAATGTCACCTAGCCTGATTTTGTAGTGTAGTGAAGTTAAGTCCAGCTGGGATGGAGACACCAAAGGTCGTCCCAGACAAGTCAAAGCTGGTAGTTCAAGGGAGAGCATTTTTCTTGACCTCCCAAAAAGCGAAAAATTGAACTAAGTTATCACGGGTAAGCTAATCATAAACTCTTGTGAAGTCTATACCTTATTTGATACCGGTTTTACCCATTCTTTTATTTCACCTACTTGCGCTCAACGTTTAAATTTGACTCCGGAGAAATTATACTTTGACTTATATGTTGAAACTTTGCTGGGAGAAACCTTCATTACATACAATGTTTATAAATCTTGTTTGATTCAAATCGGCACCCTCACGTTACTTGTCGATCTTATCTCTTTAAAAATACTTGTATTTTATGTGATTTTAGGGATTAATTGGTTAACTACTCATCATGCTAAAATTGATTATTTTCATAAGGTTGTTAGGTTTCATATTCCTAACCAACATATTATGCGAATTCAAGCAACCAAACCACTAAAGTCAATCACTGTCATATCAAGCCATAAGGTCATTCATTTATTAAAAAATGGATGTCAAGCTTTCTGAGCCCATGTCACGGATTTAAACAAAAATACGTCAGATTTGAATAATATTTATATTGTTAATAAATTTCCTAACGTATTCCCTGAAGAACTTCCTAGTCTACCCCTAGAGCGTGAAATCGAATTTTGTATCGACCTTGAACCCGGTACAAAACTCATTTCTAAAACCCCATATTAAATGGATCCTATTGAACTTCAAGAGTTAAAAATCCAACTGCAGGAATTGTTAGACAAAGGGTTCGTTCATCCTAGTACGTCTCCTTGGGGTGCTCCTGTTCTATTCGTAAAGAAGAAAGATGGGAGTATGCGACTTTGTATTGATTATCGATAGTTGAATCATGTCACCGTTAAAAATAGGTACCCGTTACCTCGCATTGATGACATATTTGACCAGTTGCAAGGTGCTAAATTCTTTTCAAAGATCGATCTTTGTTTCGGATATCATCAGTTAAAGATTAAAACTAATGGCATTCCAAAGACTGCTTTCAAAAGTCGGTACGGGCATTACGAATTGCTAGTCATGCCTTTTGGATTGACTAATGCTCCTGCTGCCTTTATGGATATGATGAACCGAGTATTCAAGGATTATTTGGATCATTTTGTGGTTGTCTTTATTGATAGCATCCTCATATACTCCAAAAGCCATGAAGATCATGAGCAACATTTGAGGCTGATACTCCAAAAGCTTCGTGAAAACAAGCTATATGCCTAGTTAAAGAAATGTGAGTTCTGTCTTGAGGAAGTAGCATTCTTTGGGCACATGATATCAAATCATAGAATATCTGTTGACCCGATGAAGATTGAAGAAATACAAAGCTGGGACCAACCTAAGTAAGTAACCGAAATACGTAGCTTTATGGACTTAGCTGGTTATTATCAGAGATTCATGGAAGGGTTTTCTCGAATCGTCATTCCATTAACTCAACTGACTCGAAAAGATACAAAATTTAGTTGGAGCGAGGAATGTGAGAAGAGTTTTCAAGAACTCAAGAGGAGACTCATTTCAGCACATATTCTGACAATACCATCTGGTTCGGAGGGATTTGTCATCTACAATGATACTTCAAGCAGAGGGTTAGGATGTGTTCAAATGCAACATAAAAAAGTTATAGCCTATGCCTCGCGACAACTCAAAGAATATGAGAGGAATTATCCTACTCATGATCTAGAGTTGGCAACAGTCATTTTTGCGCTTAAAATTTGGAGGCATTACCTGTATGGGGAGAAGGTGGAGATCTATACGGATCATAAAAGCCTCAAATATTTCTTCACCCAAAAGGAGCTCAATATGCGGTAACGATGTTGGCTCGAGCTGTTGAAAGATTACGATCATACCATTCAATACCATCCTAGAAAAGCGAACGTGATAGCTAACGCGTTGTGTAGAAGATCATATACTGGTACGAGTGCAATATTGTCAACACAAAGGCTCATTTGGTATGACTTACAAAGGATGGAGATAGAGTTAAAGACTCTAGGGACCCACGTGATGATGTCAAATATACGAGTAGAATAGACTTTAATCGATAAAGTTAAAGCTGCTCAAGCTACAGACCTGGAGCTGATGCGTATGAGGAAGAAAGTACAAGAATGTGCTATTTCGAAAGCAAAAATCGATGAAGAAGGAATACTCTGAGTCAACTCTAGACTTTGAGTTCCTAACGACTCTGATTTGAAGTAAAAAATCATAATGGAGGCGCACAACACACTATTTTCAATCCATTCTGTGAGTACCAAAATGTATCGTGATCTTCGACATACATTTTGGTGGAGTAATATGAAGAGAGAGATCGCGGAGTTTATCTCAAGGTGTCTAACTTGTCAACGTGTTAAGGAGAAGTATCAAGTGCTAAAAGGTCCATTGCAACCACTTGAAATTCCAGAATAGAAGTGGAAACACATTACCATGGATTTCGTTACTGGTCTTCCCAAGGTTTCTCAAGGCATAGATGTAAGACCCCAACTTTTATGAATAAAGATGAATTTTCTATAAATATAATTTTTGAATATTAAGGTGTGAATTTGTTATAATGTTATAGTTGTGGATAATATTTATAAATTTTATAAAGTACACAAGTTGTTATATTATATTCGATTGGTCGGGGAATATTCGTTTTAACAGGAAATATTCGTACGACGGCACAATCATTGGTGGACCCCACAACGGAATTATTGTCGGATTGAAAAAATGACAAAAATATCTTTTTATAAAAATAACGGCGAAAGTTTTACCGTTAACTGTTAAAATATCCGGTGTTAAAAGTACAGTAATATGCGTGGTTGCATAGTAGCACACGGTATTGATTATTGATGCTTACGTGAGAAGTGTCACTTAGTTATATTCAATTATTACTACAGTAATTGCTGCATAGTATCTCACATTATTTGATTCAATTATTGTCAATATTTTATAGATTATTAAATCAATAATTGAGACGACAAAGTTATTCATATTATTATTTGCTATATTGACGATGTTTAGAAAGTTCTGTCGAGGAGAGGTTTGGTCACCTAATTGCGCGCCAATAGGAAAAAATCCTTATCGAAAAGCCTCCACTTTCTTGGGAACGATCTGGTTGTTAAATATTGCGAATTATAATAATGATGATAAATGTTGTTAAAAATATTGAGGGGATTTTTTATAAAGTATTTGATGTAAATTTTGCTTATTTTATGGACTCCCCATTTACCCATTTTTTAAAATAATCGGTAGAAAATTATTTAATATTATAAAGGTGGGGCCACATGTGGAAGAAAATTGGAAATGGGGGGGGGGAGTTTACGTATCAGGGAGGGAATTTTTTATATATATATATATATATATATATATATATATATATATATATATATAACCTTTGCCTAACGACAAAGGCAAAGCCAGACACACACACACACACACACACACACACACACACACACACACACACATATATATATATATATATATATATATATATTATAAGTTTTATTTTATTTGATTATAAATAGAATATATTATATTTTATTTAAAGTTTTAGTTTTATTAGAATATTTTATTGCATAGTGCTGCATAATAAATTAAAATTTTCTTCGGTTTTCGCCCGTGAAGAATTCGTCCTACTGTGCAGTCCGTGATTTCTAAATTCAAATAGTATCCTTTCTATTCTCCTATAAATAGGATGCTTAGTTAGAATTGAAAATCACACCAGAATCAGAGAATTCTTCTTCTATAATATTGAACGTATTTCTTTCGAGTTTTAGAAAGCTTTAAGCGTAAAAAATAGTGAAAGTTTTCTTCAAGAATATCACCGCTATACCAGTTGGAATACTCTTCTTTTAAAGGTAAGGGATATCATTTTTGTTCAGTATTCGTATGAAATAATATTTTCTTCCATACCCTGTAGTATGTAAGTAATATTATTTCGTTTCAGATTTTAAATTTTATACTCATTTTGGTTAAGTTTTAGCTTCTATACTCCATGAAATTAGTAGAATATCCTTGATATTTGCGTTTCATCCACTATCTTTTCATGAAAATATTATTCTGAGCATTCTTTTAACCTTTTTATGCCAGAGTACTATTTACGGGATATTATTCTCGAATTACTATTTACGGGATACTATTCACTCGGTTACTATTCACCTGGGGTGCTATTCATGACAAAAATTGATTCCTTTTTTGTCCAAATTATTTTTGATATAATATTATTCTTGAATTTTACTCCACAAAGCAGTATCATGTTGACAATTTGGACATTATTGAATTCTGGATAAATTAAATTATAAATCTTTATAAATTTATCATTTGCTTTCATTTAATTGAATTCTTATATCATTGTCATCATCCTCATACTTATATTGTTATGAAAGTCATCTTTGGCCCGTAGTGCATAGATGGACTTGGTATGATTATGACCAGGGTTTATTCGATATAATCATGACCGTAATGTTACAAATAATGTGGTAAAAGTCCTCATTGGCCCGCAGTGCATTGATGATCAGTTGTTGGCATGATCATGACCATTGATAAAAATACGAATATTCTTGGCACATAGTGCATGGATAATTTGTGGTCGTGATACTAATGAATATCCTTGGCCGTAGTGCAGGGGTGATTCGATGATGTGGATTATTTATTAAGCTGAGTCTCATCGATAAAATTGATGATAAATTCTTTTAAATCATAGAAGATAGTAGATTTCATGCTCTACTTGACTCTTCTAATGGATTGATTGTTCCGCTGCAGTTAAATTTGATGTCTATCGTATTTTATCAGTTTAACACTGTTGAAGGCTAACGATAATTTATTTTGTATTATATTAGTCATAATATTTCTTAGTAGGCTAGTGGAGCTCACCATTTGCTTTCATTGTTCTCTTCAGAAACTGAGAATATAGTTGGGACTAGTCGGAGAACGGAGTGACGGTCCAGATGTTTGCATTAGTAGTCCTCACTATTTTGTAAAATAGTGTGATAATAAATGTATTGAGGACTTATTTTGAGTTTGAATACTGTCTAGAAGACAATATTTGTATTAAAACTCACAGCTCATGTTGTATATTTACGTTTGTATTTATATTATGTACCATATATTTTACGACTCAGAATGGGTGATGTACACCTGTTTTGAGGGCGTCACAATAGATGTAATTTGGGTTATTTTTGATAGATTAACCAAGTCTGCTCATTTCTTACCTATACGAGAAATTTATTCACTTGAACGTCTTGCTCGTATATATATAAATGAGATTGTAAGACTGCATGGTATGCCAGTATCCATAGTTTTTTATCGAGACCCAAGATTCACTTCACAATTTTGGGTTAGTTTGTAAAAAGCTATGTGCGCGAATTTACGATTCAGTTCGGCATATCATCCTCAGACGGACGGGCAGCCAGAGAGGACTATTCAAACTCTTGAAGATCAATTAAGACTCTGTGTCCTAGACTTCAAAGGAAGTTGGGACAAGTTCTTGACATTAGTAGAATTCTCTTACAACAACAGTTATCAAGCAAGTATAAGCATAGCTCCATTCGAGGCGTTGTATAGACGCAAGTGTCATTCTCCAGTATGCTGGGATGAGGTGGGTGAAACAATGTTATTGGGATCAAAATTAGTACGCATGACTACCGAAAAGATTCAAATGATCCGACAATGTATAAAAACCTCACAAGATCGACAAAAGAGTTATGCTGATCTTTATCGAAGGGACGTGGAATTCAATGTTGGAGATCATGCGTTGTTACGTGTTGCTCCATGGAAGGGAGTTACAAGATTTGGAAAGAGAGGAAAGCTCAATCCTCGATTCATTGGCTCATTTGAAATCATCGATCGACTAGGAACTGTGGCCTACAGACTCACCTTACCGCCAAGTATGCCTCGTGTTCATAACATTTTTCACATATCTATTTTACATAAATATGTGGAAGACCCGAACCACATTATTGAATTAGAACCAGGCGAGATAGTAGAAGATTTAACGTATGAAGAGGTACCTGTTAAAATCTTGGATAAGAAGGAACATATTCTACGCTCAAAGGTTATACCTCAAGTCAAAGTTTTGTGGAGAAACCACGATGTTGAGGAAATGACCTGGGAGTTAGAACCTGAAATGAAAATAAGGTATCCTCACCTCTTCGACATACCAGGTACGTACACCAATTTCGAGGACAAAATTTCATAAGAAGGGGAGGCTGTAAGACCCCAACTTTTATGAATAAAGATTAATTTTTCTCTAAATATCATTGTGAATAATAAGGTGTGGATTTAATATAATGTTATAGTTGTGGGTAATATTTATAAAATTTGTAAAGTAAACAAGTTGTCATAAAATATTCGTTTGGTCGGGAAATATTTATTTTATCGGGGAATATTCGTACGACGACACAATCATTGGTGGAACCCACAACGGAATTAATGTCTAAGTTAGAAAACGACAAAAATAACTTTTTATAAAAATAACGACAAAGATTTTACCGTTAACTGTTGAAATACTCAGTGATAAAAGTACAGTCATACGCGTGGTTGCATAGTAGCATACGGTATTGTATAGTATCTTTTATTATTGATGCTTACGTGAGAAGTCACTCAGTTTTATTCAATTATTGCCACAGTAATCGCTGCATAGTATCTCACATTGTTGATTCAATTATTGTCACAATAATTTATATTATTAAATTAATAATTGAGACGACAAAGTTATTCATATTATTATTTATATTATTGACAATGTCTAGAAAGTTCTGTCGAGAAAAGGGGTTTGGTCACCTAATTGCGCACCAATAAGGAGAAATCCTTATCGGAAAGCCCCCTCTTTCCTGGGAATAATCTAGTTGTTAATATTGTGAGTTATAATATTAATGATAAATAAATGTTATTAAAAATATGTTTAGTGAAGCCAAGTGAATTGAGATAAATATAGGGGTATTTTATAAAGTATTTGTTATAAATTTGGCTTATTATATGGACTTCCACTTACTCATTTTTCAAAATCATCGGTAGAAAGTTATCTGAGTTTTATTTTATTACTTATATATATATATATATATATATATATATATATATATATATATATTAAGTTTTATTTTATTAGATTATAAATAAAATATATTATATTTTATTCAAAGTTTTTGTTTTATTAGAATATTTTATTGCATAGTGCTGTATAGTAAATCAAAAAAATTCGTCGATTCTGCGCGCCCGTGATTTCAACTGGTGGTCCGTGAAAAAAAATTCTAAATAGTATCCTGCCATTCTCCTATAAATAGGATACTTAGTTTAGAATTGAAAATCACACCAGAATCAGAGAATTCTTCTTCTATAATATTGAGCGTATTTCTTTTGAGTTTAAGGAAGCTTTGAGTGTAGAAAATAGTACAAGTTTTCTTCAAGAATATTCCCGCTATACCAGTCAGAAATACTCTTCTTTTAAGGTAAGAGATATTATTTTTGTTCAATATTCATATGAAATAATATTTTCTTCCATACTCTGTAGTATGTAAGTAATATTATTTCATTTCAGATTCTGAATTCTACACTCATTTTGTTAAGTATTGCTTTTATACTCCTTGAAATTAGTAGAATATCATTAAAATTTGCGCTTCATCGAATATCTTTTCACAAGAATATTTTTCTGAACATTCTTGTTAAATTTTAATCTTTTCATGTCGGGGTACTATTCACGGGATACTATTCACTTGGGTACTATTCACATGGGGTACTATTCATAACAAAAATTAATTTTTTTTCTGCCCAAATTATTTTTGATACAATATTATTCTTGAATTTTACTCCACAAAGCAGTATCATGTTGACAATTTGGACATTATTAAATTCTGGAAAAATTAAATTATAAATCCTTAAAATTTATCCTTGCTATCATTTAATTGAGTTCTTATATCATTGTCATCAACCTCATACTTATATTATGATGAAAGTCATCTTTGGCCCGTAGTGCATAGATGGACTGTTAATTGGTATGATTATGACTATGTAGCGGTATAATCATGACCTTTAATGTTATAAATAATGTGGTAAAAATCCACATTAGCCCGTAGTGCATTAATGGACAGTTGTTGGCATGATCATGACCATTAGTGATAATAACGAGTATCCGTGGCCCGTAGTGCATGTATAATTTATGGATGTGATACTAACGAATATCATTGGCCCGTAGTGCATGGATAATTTGATAATGTGGATTATTTATTGAGATGTATTACAGCGATAAAATATTGATGATGAACTTTTAAATCATAGAAGATAGTAGATATCATGCTCTACTTAACTCTTCTAATGGATTACTTGTTCCGATGCAGTTAAACTTGTTGTTTATTGTATTCTATCAGTTTAACTCTGTTGAAGGCTAACGATAATTTATTCTGCATTATCTTAGTCATAATATTTCTTACTGGGCTAGTTGAGCTCACCCTTTGCTTTCATTATTCTCTTTAGAAAATAAGAACATAGCCGGGACTAGTCGGAGAATGGAGTGACGGTCCGAGATGGTGGGTTTAGTAGTCCTCACTATTCTATACAATAGTGTGATAATAATTGTAATGAGGACTCTATTTGAGTTTGGATATTATCTATGAGACAATATTCGTGTACTTTCAGCTACGTTTTGTCGTATTGTATAAACGAAGTTTGTATTAAAATTTTATACCATGTATTTGGCGACTCAGAATGGGTTATGTATACTTATTTTGGGGGCGTCACAGATGTCATCGTTCTTTACGTGTTCAATTCAACCTAGCTCTGATACCAATTTGTTAGAATTAGAATCATACGCACGCACATGATAGTAGAGAATTAACACAGAGATTTATGTGGTTCTTCAATTTGGGTACTCCACGGGCGGCTTGTTGTTTTATTAATGATTTCAGTTACATAGAGCTTTACAGTAGATAATATTTATATCTACTAATCCTATTCCCACCCCACTTCACATTATGGCTCAAATACTCATAATGTCCTTCCAAAAAATGAACCATTAAAACTCAGTCCGCCGATCGACGCGCCTCGCGCCGCTTCCAAACTGCCATTGGCGCGCCCCGCACCACATATGCAGAACTTACATCGAGCCTGGCGCGCCTCGTGCCACTCCTAGCCTTGCACTGGCGCGGCCAGCGCTACCCTTGCAGAAACTTCGTACTCCCTCGCTCCGCTCCGCTCCACTCTAGCCTTTTTCAATAGTTTCTAAGTTATGAGTCACAAATTTCAATAATGGACAAAACAAACATAACATGATATTACTTTAAGTTATCCCATGAATAATTTTATTAAGAACAAGCATGTGATTAGGACTATTAAATCATAAGATTAATAGTCTTGAAATTATAATTCATGAAAATATAGTCCCGAATTACAATTCATGGAAATAAACATGACCTTAGTTGTGACGCCCCCAAAATAGGTATGCATCACTCATTCTGAGTTGCCAAATACATGGTACAGAATTTAAATACAAACTTCAATTATACAATATGACAAAAGTGTAGCTAAGAGATTTTACATGAATATTGTCTCATAGACAATATTCAAACTCAAATGATGTCCTCATTACATTTATTATCAAACTATTTCATAGAATAGTGAGAACTGCTATAGCCACCTATCCTGGACCATCACTCCATTCCCCGACTCATCCCAACTACGTTCTCATTTCCTGAAGAGAACAATGAAAGCAAAATGATGAGCTCAACTAGCCTAGTAAGAAATATTATGACTAAGATAATGCAGAATAAATTATCGTTAGCCTTCAACATTGTTAAATTGATAGAATACAATAAATAACAAGTTTAACTGCAGCGGAACAAGCAATCCATTAGAAGAGTCAAGTAGAGCATGATATCTACTATCTTCTATGATTTAAAAAGTTTATCATCAATTTTATCACTGAGACTCAGCTCAATAAATAATCCACATCACTGAATTATTCATGTACTACGGGCCAAGGATATTCATTAGTATCACATCCACGAATTTTTCATGTACTACGGGCCAAGAATATTCGTGTTATCACCAATGGTCATGATCATGTCAACAACTGTCCATCAATGCACTACGGGCCAATGAGAACTTTTACCACATCATTTGTAACATTACAGGTCATGATTATACCAAATAATCCCTGGTTATAATCATACCAATCAACAGTCCATCTATGCACTACGGGCCAAAGATGGCTTTCATCACAATATAAGTATGAGGGTGATGACAATGATATAAGGATTCAATTAAATGAGAGTAAGGATAAATTTTAAAGATTTATAATTCAATTTATCCATAATTCAATAATTGTCCAAATTGTCAACATGATACTGCTTTGTGGAGTAAAATTCAAGAATAATATTGTATCAAAAATGATTTGGACGAAAAAGAAATTAATTTTTGTCTTGAATATTACCCCGGATGAATAGTACTTCAGGAATAGTATCACGTGAATAGTACTTCGAAAATAGTATCCCGTGAATAGTAACCCGGCGTGAAAAGATTAAAAATTATTAAGAATGTTCAGAATAAAATTTCCGTGAAAAGATACTAGATGAAACACAAATTTCAAGGATATTTTACTAATTTGACAGAGTATAGAAGCAAAACTTATCAATATGAGTGTAGAATTATGAATACGAAACGAAATAATATTACTTACATACTACAGAGTATGGAATAAAATATTATTTCATACGAATATTGAACAAAAATAATATCCCTTACCTAAAAAGAAAAGTACTTCTGATTGGTATAGCGGGGATATTCTTGAAAAAAACTTGCACGGTTTTCTATACCCAAAGGTTCCTTAAATTCTAAATAAATACGCTCAATATTATAGAAGAAGAATTCTCTGATTCTGGTGTGATTTTCAATTCTAAACTAAGCATCCTATTTATAAGAGAATGGAAGGATATTATTTAGGAACGGACGCACAATAAGGAATCACGGGTTTTCTGACGAATTTTTCTAATTTACTATGCAAACGCTATGCAGACACTATGTAAATACTATGCATAATAAAATATAATATATTTTATTTTTAATAAAAAATAAAACTTATAATATATATATATATATATATATATATATATATATATATATATATATATAGGGAGCGGATCAGGTCCGAACTCCCGCATAATATTAAAATGCAGACTTTTTTTTTTTTAAAAACAACTAAAAAAAAAGTTTAATATTTTATGGAACTATAATTTTCCCATAATACAGTGTTTTGGGCGTGATTTGGATACATATAATTTTGTTATATGTATCCAAATCACGCCCTATATTATGAAAAAAAATTCAGTTCCATAAAATATTAAACTTTTTTTTAGCTAATTTTAAAAAAGAGCAAAAAATAATAATAAATTCGGTCCGCATTTTACTCAAGTTCGGACTCCCGGACCTGATCCTGGCTGTATATATATATATATATATATATATATATATATATATATATATATATATATATATAATCTCCTACCGATTATTTTGAAAAATGAGTAAGTGGGGGTCCAAATAATACGCCAAACTTTACAACAAATACTTCATAAAAATTCCCTCAATATTTTTAACAACATTTATTCATCAATAAAATAACTTGTAATATTAACAATCAGATCATTCCCCATGAAAGAGGGGGCTTTCCAATAAGAATTTTTTCCTATTGTCAATAATACAAATAATAATATGAATAACTTGTCATCTCAATTATTGATTTAATAATATAAAATATTATAATAATAATTGAATCAATAACGTGAGATACTATGCAGTAGTTAATGTAGCAATAATTGACTATAACTGAGTGACTTCTCACGTAAGTATCAATAACCAATATTGTGTGTTACTATGCAACCACGCGTATTACTGTACTTTTATCACCGTGTATTTCAACAGTTAACGGTAAAACTTTCGCCGTTATTTTTATAAAAAGATATTTCGGTCGTTTTTTAACTTCGATAATAATTCCGTTGTGGGTCCACCAATGATTGTGCTGTCGTACGAATATTCCCTGTTAAAACGAATATTTCCCGACCAATCGAATATTTTATAACAACTTGTTTACTTTGTAAAATTCATAAATATTATCCACAACTATAACATTATATCAAATCCACACCATAATATTAAAAAATATATTTCAAAAAAAAATTAATCTTTATTCATAAAAATTGGGGGTCTTACATTAGTTTTACATTTGGAAACCTCAAACTCTGTATTATTTCTCAAATTGTCATTTTATTTAGCAATTTTCATTATTAACCTATACTAGGTGGACATACTTGTTATAGATCCAAATAAAAGGTAAGGGTGGTTCTTTTGAATTAGGTCACGTGTCTTTCACTCTTTATACCTTGTAGGGCAACTAATTCAATAATGATGAGACATTTAATTGTCACAAAAAAACTGATGTAACTCCCAAAATTATAGGCACAAAAATAAGCAACATAATAGATCTCATTGATAAGTTAATCGAATTATAAAAATATTAGAGTGTATGTGATACCTTCATCTATTTTCAAATTGAAATTCAAAACTCGAGAACATATATTTTTTAAAAATATGAGTAGATTTGTATTTACGGATTAACGCAAATCAAACCTCATTCACAAATAGATCATGAAAAAAACTCCGTAAAATGAGAAAATCTCAAAATAGGAGAAGAAAAAAAATCATAAATTAAAAAAACCAAAATTATGAGAAATAAAACTTCATAAAAGGAGAAAGTAAAAAAATTAAAAGAAAAAAAAAGTAAGAAAAAATTAGGGTAGTCTCTCTTTAGTGTAGGTCAGAGACTTTCCCCGTATTTGAAATATATGGAGACTAGGGTTATCTAAATAATTTATATAAAGAATTGATATTTCTACAAATAAATTTGATAATTCCACAAATTTCTCCTCACATAAATAGTAAGTGAGGTCCACCTCATATGAGTAAAGACCTTGTGAAAGTATCAAATTTCCTCATAAAAATATCAGTTTGCTTTATATAAACCCAATCCTATTGTAATTGTGGCAGTGATTCGAAAATATGTTTGAAAAGTTAAGAATTACCAGGTCTACTATTTTGTCACAATTTTCCTGTAACAGTGCTCTAGAAGGCACTCCAAAATTTGTAGACATTTGGCACCAAGTCAGCTCATGAGATTCTTTTTTTCTTGTTTTTTTTAGTAAATAAAATAATTTTGGCATGAAAAAAGTCGCAGGTTCTATCAAGAAGGGGAATGTCTTTCTTTGGAATTGATCAGAAACAACAGTAGGCCGGCAAGTCTACTGCAATTTATACTAGTTAATTGGCCTAGCCGCTTAGCCATTCCAGAAGAATATACTATTCCCTTTATTCCAAGAGAAAAAAAAATCTTCAATTTTTTATTCCATAAAAAATATTATTTTTATCCGTAGTAGTAGCATAAGTTAATTTCATGTTTGTATCAATTCCTATACCATTTTCTGTGATAAATCATAAATGTATCAATTGTTTTGTGATTAAAGGGGAACAACAACAATAAAGCAGGGGTCTAAACTTGATACATTGACGCCAGAGTCTGTAGCGGCTGCCAGTGTAACCAGTAAAACATTAAAATATAATAATAAAACAGGAGAGACATGTGAGTAATTAGCCTAGCCGCTACAAGTTATGTTACTGCCGCTATAGCCTGTAACGGCATGAGTAAAATTATTTTCAATCTATGTCATTCATTTTGTTGATCAACGGCAGAGATGATTGTTGGAATAGTACTCGTGACAACCGGTTGTCACGGATGGGAACCTATGTGTGTGTGTATATATATATATATATATATATATATATATATATATATATATATACACAACACTGATCCTGTACGAACTCCCAGACAGGCTTAAAATGCGGTCTTTTTTTTTTTTACTTTTTTTTAAAACAATTAAAAAAAATTTTATGGAACTGGAATTTTTACATAATACAGTGTCTTTGGTGTGAAAAAAAAAAGTCCGGATTTTGGTCAGGTCCGGACCCGAACCTGATCCGGCTTCTCTCTCTCTCTCTCTCTCTCTCTCTATATATATATATATATATATATATATATATATATATATATATATATATATATATATATGAGTCCGGATCAGGTCCGGACTCCCGGACCGGACCAAAATCCAGATCTTTTTTTTTTTTTACTTTTTTTTTTAAAACAACAAAAAAAAAATTTATGAAATTGGAATTTTTTCATAATACAGTGTTTGGGCGTGATTTGGGTACGTATAACAAAACATGGTAGTACAGTTTGTGCAGACTGTACCACCATTTTTTGGTATAGGTATCCAAATCACGCCCAAAATATTGAATTATGGAAAAATTTCAGTTCCATAAAATATTAAAAAAAAATTAGTTATTTTTTTTTAAAAAAAAATGGTCCATTTTTGATCAGGTTCGGACTCCCGCACCTGATCAATTCTGTATATATATATATTTCGGATCTTAAGCTCACCCCTTATCCAATTCACCCGAGCTCACCTCCCTTTAGCGACGGATCCGGCGACGGTTTGGTCATACAACCGTCGTCTATACTTTTAGTGACGAACAACATATAACGTCACTAAAAGTATAGACGCCGGTTGTATGACCGAACCGTCGCCGGGTCCGTCGCTAAAGGGTGTGAACAATGTGAGCTAGATAAGGGGTGAGCTTAAGATCCGAACCGTATATATATATATATATATATATATATATATATATATATATATATATATATATATATATATATTTAATTGTTAATTTATCTCCAAATAATTGATTATTAGTTTAACAATAAAGAAATTAAGATAACAAATTTAAGGATGTTATAATATTTTATACTAATATCAATTTAAAAGTGAACTCTGATAAATTATTTTTTAATTATTATTTTTTTTAGAACGGAGGGACTAAGCCCTTAAAAAGAATTGGATCGTAGAGAATCAAAGAGCCCTTCAAAATGTTCTTGTATTAATGTATGTAGCTGAATATTTTCAGATCAAAACAACCACAAAACTCCAATCAATGGAAAACAAGCCTAACAAAAAATATTCAAATTAAAAGACCATTTCCAAATAACCCAAAATATAATACATATATTTATATATGAATGTGTATGTATATACTTATTTCTTAGTAATCAACTCCTCAAACCCCGCAACAAATCCTACAACCAAGATGGCTAGTTCCATCTTTTCTCTCTCTTTACCTATCTTCATTTCCTCTCTACTATGCCACTCCATGTATGCCGCTGAATCTCCCATTAACGTGTGGCCCAAGCCAACATCTTTCTCATGGCCTAATCCACAAGCAATCCCCCTCTCCCCACTCTTCACCATCACCTCCCCTAACCACCAGTACCTAACTCCGGCCGTCAATCGTTACCTCCGCCTAGTCATCACCGAGGATCACCGCCCTCTCATTACTCCCGCCATCAATCTCACCACCGCCTTCCCCTTAAAAACCCTAAACATCACCGTAAACAACCTCGTTGCACCGCTCCACCACGGCATCAACGAGTCGTACACCCTCATCATCCCAGCCACCGGTTTCTCCGCCAGCTTAGTAGCAGAGACTGTCTGGGGAGCCATGAGGGGGCTCGAGAGCTTCTCACAACTCGTCTGGGGTAACCCCACACGAGTTGCAGCCGGGGTGTTCATATGGGACGCCCCATTGTTCGAGCATAGAGGAGTTATGCTCGACACATCAAGGAATTATTTTGGGGTTGATGATTTGTTGAGGACAATTGGTGCTTTGAGCATGAATAAGTTGAATGTGTTTCATTGGCACATTACGGATTCACATTCATTCCCTTTGGTGGTGCCTTCCGTCCCAAGTTTATCTGCAAAGGGAGCTTATGGACCGGAAATGGTGTACTCACCGGAGGATGTGAATAGGGTTGTGGAGTTTGGATTGGAACATGGTGTTAGGGTTGTGCCGGAAATTGATATGCCAGGTGAGTCTTTAACTCTTTATGTTCTCACAAATGAAATAGATATATCATCTTCCAAACTGAAAAAGAATTGTGTTTTTTATAATGTACAAGGAAGAACCATGCTCATTATTTTAAAATAAAATAAAATATCCTCTATTATGTGCATACATACATCTGTCTAAGATATAAAATAGAACGTACTAACTATATATGCAGGATTGCTGATCGAACAAACCTTTTGACAGGACTAATGAGCTCCAATAAACCCTAAATAAATTCTTGTAGACAAAGCCTAATTTTTTTTGATAATTTGACATTGCTTTAAGACGAGCTCGAGGCTAATATTTTGTTGTACTTATGTGGAACGGAGGGAGCGTATCATAATTTGACAAAAGCATGCAGTACTAACTATTAATTCTTCCGGACAAAAGCGTCTTTGATAAAACTGCTAGCTGGGCTCCAACAGACCCTAAATTTAGTTCTAGCTTCTAGACAAAAGCCTAATTTTATTAATTAATAATTTTAATTTTCTAAGAAAATCCACATAGATCTAATCGACAAGTTCCATCATCTATCATTTAGTTATTGTCTTCATCTTGAGTTGAGTGGATATTATATATATATATATATATATATATATATATGGGTCAGGATCAGGTAAGGGATCCCTTACTTTATTAAAATAAGGGACTTTTTTTTTTTTGCTTTTTTTTTGCTTTTTTTTTTAAAAACAACTAAAAAAAAAAGTTTAATATTTTATGGAATTGAAATTTTTTCATAATACAGTGTTTTGAGTGTGATTTGGGTACGCATAAAAAAACATGTATGTACAGTCTGGACAGACTGTACCACCACTTTTTGGTATAGGTATTTAAAACACGCCCAAAACATTGTATTATGGAAAAATTTCAGTTCCATAAAATATTAAACTTTTTTTTTAGTTGTTTTAAAAAAAAAAAAAGCAAAAAAAGAGCAAAAAAAAAAAGTCCCTTATTTTAATAAAGTAAGGGATCCCTTACCTGATCATTTCTGTATATATATATATATATATATATATATATATATAATTTTGTATATATTTTTACAGCACATACAGGAGTAGTGGCTGAAGCATACCCAGAAATTGTAACATGTGCCAACATGTTCTGGCTGCCTGCTGGGGCAGACCGCCTAGCAGCCGAACCGGGAACTGGTCAGCTCAACCCCTTAATTCCCAAAACCTACGAAATCGTCGAAAATCTCATAAATGATGTCACAAAAATGTTTCCAGAGCCATTTTACCATGGTGGAGCCGATGAAGTTATCCCAAATTGTTGGAAATCCGACCCGACAGTTCAAAATTTTCTATCAAAAAATGGAACCCTAAGTCAAATTCTAGAGCTTTTTATAAATACCACTTACCCATACATTTCGTCCGAAAATCGGACCGTGGTCTATTGGGAGGACGTTTTGCTAGACCCGGAAATCCATGTGGATCCCTTATTTCTACCCAAGGAAAATACCATTTTGCAAATATGGACCAACCCGAATAACACTAAACGGGTCGTATCCGCTGGATACCGGGCCATTATCTCAACTGCGGAGTTTTATTATTTGGATTGTGGTCATGGGGATTTTATTGGGAACAATAGTTTGTATAACAAACCACCGGGTACAGATTTGGGTAATGGCGGGTCATGGTGCGGACCTTTCAAAACATGGCAGACTATATACAATTATGATATTACTTACGGGTTAAACCCGGAAGAGGCGAAGTTGGTTATAGGAGGGGAGGTGGCATTGTGGACCGAGCAAGCGGATCCAACGGTTTTGGATCCACGGATTTGGCCCAGAGCATCGGCAATGGCTGAATCATTATGGTCTGGAAACCGGGATGAAACAGGTATAAATCGGGTCGGGTTTGCAACAGATCGATTGAATGAGTGGAGGTATAGGATGGTAAGCAGGGGAATTGGGGCTGAACCACTTCAACCGCTTTGGTGTGTTAGGCATCCGGGCATGTGTAATGCGGTTCCGGGTGTTTTCTAGATTATTTGTTTGGTTTGTTTATGAGGCTTAAAATTCTTGTGTGTTTTATTTATTTGAAAGTTTGTGAGAGACAATAAATTGTTTATTTGTGTAACTATATATGAGAATTGAGACGGAATTGGCGAATTCTTTCAATAATTAAATTTGTATTAATTTTTCTTACCATTATATTAAAGAATTAAAATTTGATGTGTATAAAATATCGTTAAAATAAATATAATTAAATATTATGTATCATGCCGACAGGTGTCCGCCTTTGAAATAAATAAAATGGTCTCAGCCGATTCTCGTAAGTAATTAAATTCGCCAAAGAAGTAATTAAATCCGAAATAAACAAATTAATATACTGAAGCTCACAATTTTAGTTAATCTTGTGTAACAGACTCTTGTTATTTTGGAGTTTGCATTAGATTAAATAGAGAGATTTTTGAAATTTAATTGACAAATGACAACATTTAATTCTAGAGGCATCATGGCTAAAACTCACATAATAATTGCAAATGAAACTTCTAATAAATCTTAGAAATTGGATTATTTCTACTGTTTTAGTTCCTTTAATCACTTTTTAATCGTTAGATTAGTCTTATGATTATAATTTATGACCTATATATACTTTTACTCTTAAAGTTATCGATAACTACGTTTGGATTGCAGGAATGATGGTGGGAATTGAATGACTAATTTCTATAGAATGAAAAAAATCATGTTTGGTAGTTCCATTGGAATGAAGTGCATGAATCATTCTCATTTGTGTCAAATTTATGAATTTTATTTTTTGAGAGAAGGTATGGAATGTCTCACTCCAGTCAAAAATGGAATGAATCATTCCACTCTCCATTTTATTATCTTCTCTATTTTATTCCTTCACTAATTTCATTCATTTAGTCTAAACGTAACATAAAGTTTGTTGGGGGTGGTTTTTGAGGGTTTAGTATATATAAAGTGCCACCTAAGATGTGTGGTAAGTTGTGGGTTAATAAGATGGGTCAAAGTGCTAATGACGGAGCAGGATAACGGCGGATCTTGGACTAGATCTCCAGGGCGCACACATGATCAACCCTGCTGAACAGTTATATACAAGGGCGGAGCCACCCATGGGCTAGGGTGGGCTCTAGCCCAGGTGAACTTTTTGACAAATACTTATTTAGTAGGAACAATTACACAATATAGTACATTTATAAAAATAATTACAAAAATCATACATTAATAAAATAATTACAAAAATATAATATTTTATCATATATATTTACAATAGTAATATATCTAGGATTAAAGATAAATATTAATGGTTTGAAACTAGCGTGATAACCGCTTGTCATTTGTATTTTTTTTGAATAGCGTGATAACATGTGCAGTTACCAAACCTCTTTTGCATGCTGAAACCCTTGCTTTTATCAATCTGTTGCGACTAAACGTAATCGGAGTTACCAAACCCTCTGCAGTTACCAAACCCTTGCTGAAACCATTGCTTCTATCATCTATCATCTGTTACTTCTTCATACTTGTTCGTTCGTTCTTCGTCTATATCATAGTTGTTCGGCATACTCGTTGAGTTGTTCGCCCTTGTCGTTGTTACTCGTTAGTTCATTGTCGTTGTCGTTCTTACTCGTCTGGTTCATTGTAGTTGTTACTCATTATTCTTCTCCATTGATCGAATCTGGTGTTTATTATTGCTTCAAGTGAGTATTTTCTTAATAGTTTAATGTATTATATATTATAGTAGTTTACTAACAGAATGCAGTATTCATTGTTTTGGTTTTTGTTGTTTTTATGTTTTGTATAGAATGGTTGATACAAGGAAGAAGGATGGGAAGAGGAAAATGATTGTGGAGGGTAGTTCCGTTAAGAAATTGAAGAAATTTGTTGTGGAGAGCAAGGGGAAGGGAAAGGGGAAGGATGTATGTTATAAATCGAGTAAGAATGAGAGTAGTTTGGTGATACATAGCGATGTCAAACATTCCGAAGTGCAATTAGATTCTGATTTTGATGTCACTGTGAAGAATGAAGCTCAAGTGCTTATCCAGAAGATAATTCCAACTCAACGAATTTTAAAGGTGTGTTAATTTAAATGTTGTTAATGTTTATTGTATAATGCTTAGTTGGTTACTATACAATGCTTAATTGGTTACTCCATAATATTAATGATTAATGTTTGGTAACCACATGATTGGTAACCAATGCATTAGATAATAACCACCATGTTGCATGTAGGTAACCAAAACTGAATTGGTTACTGTTTTATGATGTCTTGGTTACTATTTAATGATATCTTTGTTACTGTTTTATGATGTATTGGTTACTGTCCTATGATGTCTTGGTTACTGTCTAATGGTGTATTTGTTATTGTCTTATGATGTATTGGTTACTGTCTTATGATGTCTTGGTTACTGTCTAATGATGTCTTGGTTATTGTCTTATGAGTGTCTTGGTTACTGTCTTATGATTTATTGGTTACAATCTTGTGTGTCTTGGTTACTGTCTAATGATGTCTTGGTTATTGTGTTTTTAATGTATTGCTTACTGTCTTATGATGTCTTGGTTACTGTCATATGATGTATTGGTTACTGTCTTATAATGTCTTGGTTACTGTCTAATGATGTATTGGTTACTCTTATGATGTCTTGGTTACTGTCTTATGAGTGTATTGGTTAATGTCTTATGATTTATTGGTTACTGTATTATGTGTGTATTGGTTACTGTATAATGACGTCTCGGTCAATGTCTTATGATGTCTTGGTTACTGTCTAATGATGTATTGGTTACTGTCTATCCAGTATATTGTATAAAGCTGTATTGGTTACTGTGCAACATTATATTGGTTACTGATTAATGCTGAATGGTTAATGATTAATGATTGCTAAGCACATGGTTGGTAACCAATGTATTAGACAGTAACAAGCATATTGCATGAAGGTAACCAAGATAGCGTTAATAAGTAACCAATTTACATTGTTTACCTTCTTGCAAATTGATGTTTAATGTATAATTCTGTCTTGGTTATTGTCTTGGTTAATGTCTAATGATTTGTTGGCTGTTGTCTAAATATTATATTGTGTAACGATGTCTTGGTTACTGTCTAATGCTAGATTGGTTACTGATTAATGATGTTTTGTTTTCTGACTAAAGCTATATTGGTTACTTGTTTATGTTATTTTGGTTACTATCATATGACTGGTTAGTTAACTTTGTAAATCTGATTTTGTTTACTTGCAGTTATGGGATCTTTATTATGAAGAATGCAACAGAAAATTCAATGGAAAAGTGATATATTGGTGCGACATGGAAGTCCCCAGTATCATTGCAAATAAATTGAATAAGAGTCAGCTGGATAAATTTAAGGCAACATGTTTTGGGTATTTTCTTGAGTTTGGCGAGCACCAAATGTATTCCCAGATTATTCACCACGCTCTTGTTAGGGAGGTTCACCAGAGGGATGACGATGAAATGTGGTTTTTGTTCGGAGAGAAAAGGGTCAGGTTCGGTTTACCTGAGTTTTGTATGATATCTGGGTTGAGATGGAAGGGTGAGGATGATATAACTCCATATAAAGGTATGGATAATTTGATTATTGGTAAGTTTTTTGGTGACGAAGCTGTGACACGTAGTAGTATAGGTAGGATATATAGGAAGGCAGTTTTTGACGATGATGACGAGGCTATTAAGATGTCTATGATATTTTTGGTCTTTAATTTCATTATGTGCACATTTTCTGAAAATTACGTTGATGAGGCAATGGTTAATTTTTTGTGTTATGGCGATGTTAGTAGTTTTCCTTGGGGGAAAGTTGCTTTTGAGATGACAAAGTACTCTTTGTCTAATGCTTTGAAGGGGCGTTATAGGAAAGGAAAGAATGGTGTTTCAACATACAATTTTTACATGGATCATTATACCAAGTTGTACAAGTTGAACGGGCTTCCGTATGTATTCCAAGTATTTATGTTTGAAACTATTCCGACATTCAAAAATCGGGGTATATGCAATGACGAGCATCCGTCGGATCTCCGTTTATTCAAATGGAAGGAGTTAACGAAGTCGCTTTCAAATGACAAGTTGAATGAATTAGTGTTTTGTTCTGGACAGGTATGTTGATTTACCTTTAGTTATATAATTGATAATTGAAAATATTATGTGAAGTTTACTATGAACAATGTAGTTAGTTACCTTTATATACACATTTGGTTACTGATTATTTTTTATGCATGTTAATAATAACAATGTTTTTGGTTGATTGAATATTCAAATACTGTTACTGATAAGATTACATTCAGGTTACTAACAACATTGTTGTTGGTTACCCGAATATACACATTTGGTTACATTTATAAATTTAGCTGGTTACTACTTATTATACATTTGGTTACATGTATATATGTATTTGGTTACTGATTATGTGTTTATGATTCTTTATTTACTGTTTATTTCAATGTAATTGTACATTGTTTGTTAGATGATATATTTAAGTATACTTATTATTTTTCAGCTGAGGATAAACCGTTTGATTCCCACCGCCGAGGAGAAGGATCGGCTTGATTTGGGCGGTTTTTACTTTTTTAATGGGAAGGATTGTGAAAAAAAAGTAGATAAAAAAGTGAAGGCAGACAACATTGGCGTTGATATTTCTGTTGTGAAAGAGGCAATTGATGTACGGTCTAAGCCGTTGGAGAAGAAAGTGTCTGAATTGAAGAAAGAAGTTTATGAATTGAAGAAAGAATTTGGAAAGTTGCGAACTGATATCAAAGATGAAATGCAACTTTTACATGTTCAGTTATGCAGGGATCTTAGGTTTATTATTAGAGATGAGTTACGTGCTATCAAAGACGTAGGGGGCAAAAAGCTTGATGGTGATTCAGATGATGACGATTCTGACAATGGTGGTGGTGATGATGATGATGATGATGATGATGATGATGATGATGACCACGATGACGATGAAGGAGATGAAGGAGATGAAGGAGATGAAGGCGGTGAAGGTGGTGAAGTTGCTGATGATGCTGCTGATGAGGATGCTAATGTTAGGGTGGAGGAAGTCTATGTTGATGAGGTTGTTGATTATGGTTCAAAGGTGAATAAGAATAATGATGGTGATGATGTGTTGGATGAAGTTGAGAAGAAGGGTGTGAATGAAATTGAATTGGGTAATGAAGTTGGTGATGATGTGTCAATTCTCGTGGAGAATAATGATGTGAATGTAAGTGAGATTGCTAATGAAGTTGAACGTGATGTTATGGTTGAAGATCCTGATGAAAAAAAAAATAATGATGATGAAGAAGATGTCAAGGTTAGACATATTTGTTTGTTTTTGTTATGTGATATATGTCTTTTGTTTTAATTATTAAATTGTTATTTATTTTGCGCAGATTGACAATTATAATGACATGCGTCTTTTGACATATTAAGCCAATGTACTGGGAAAGAGATTGTTGTGTATGATGCTGATAAGGTTAGTGTTATAATTATGTGCCATCATTTATTTAAATGTTATTTATGCTTTGGTTACCATCATATATTGAATTGGTTACTATGATATTATGTTTTGGTTACCATTATATTGTAATTTGGATACTATTATATTATGATTTGGTTACTAGTTTATGTTATTCAGATTACTAATATATCATGTTCATTTAAGTTTGTTGGCTGTTGTACAGTCAGTTGGTTAATAGTTTACGTTATTCAGGTTACTAATCGTATATATTACCTTTTTATGTCAACTGAAAAAGGGGATGAAATGTGAGGCAGCAAGCAGGTATGCTCTTGATTTTATGGTTCTCACCACTCAGGACATAGCAAAGTGTGACGAATTGGAGAAGAGTCTTCACAAAGCCGGTGGTAGACCTGTACGTGAAACTGTAAAGAGTGCCATTTTACGTTCTCCATATACAGCAGAGTTCGGATCGGCTGGTTCATCATGTACTGTAGTGGGTGCTGCTAGTCAAACACTTGCACGTTTAAGTGCATTCCCCAAATCATGCATGGAGATGCCCTCAAAATTTGAAGAGGCATTGTTTGAAGAATGGTTCAAAATTGGAATAAACAACAGAAAAAGGTTTGTTCTTTGTTGTTAACAATGCTATAGTTTTTTATGAAACAAATAAGTTTGTATTATTGTAGTAACATATGGTTATTATTAAATAAATGTTATGGTTACTATTACTTTATATTCTGGTTACCATTAGATTAAGTTTTGGTTACTTAATAGTTATGTTTCGGTTACTATGTGATTATGGTTTGGTTACCAGATTAATGTTTAAAATTAAATTGTTGTTTAATTTACTGATTTTGGTTTGCTGTATTGGTTTCTGGGCAATATTATACTATATAATGCTGTTTTGGTTACTGTCATTGGTTAATGTAGAAAGCTGTATTGTTTACTGTGTAATATTGCATTGGTTACTGTATAATGCTTAATTGGTTACTGACTAATTTTGTTTTGGTTACTGCATAATGTTAAATATTAAATAAATGTTAATATTAAATAAATGGGGTGTTTACTTAATAAATGTTATGGTTGCTATTACTTTATATTCTGATTAATATTAGTTTATGTTTTGGTTACCTATTAGTTATGTGTTAGTTACTATTTGATTATGGTTTTAATTTTAATATTTGTTGGTTATCAGGGTATTGTTTAAAATTAAGTTGGTTGTTTAGTATGTTAATTATTGAACGTGCAAGTTTGATTTGTAGTAGTGTGTATATTAATACGGTAATTATTAATGTTAGTCTGTATACTAATATTATGTTATTATACTGAAGGACGGACAAATTTCCTGGAAAGAACGATATTATCTTGCCTTCTTTTGTATTTGGATCAATTGCAATATCATCGAAGATGTGGTTCTATAAATTAAAGACGCCTGGGCAGTGGTTAGACGACGATGTGAGTATTTTTTTAAAAAATTTATGTTTTTATAGTTATGTTTACATTATTTAGTTACATTCATCACATACTTGCATTTTCCAACAACTGTTAATATCCTATTATTTTTTTTTTGGCTCAGCACATCAATGTTGCGTTGTATTATTTCCGTAAAATGGCAAGACATTCCGAAAGTGTTCCTATAAGGGTAACGACCACGGATTGTTGGTTTCACAGCAAGATCACTGCTCTTTTCGATGAGTATACAAAAAAAAATTGTGACAAAATTGTTCTGTCTGGGGAGGGTGATGTTGCTGAATACATACGTGGGCTGTTTATGGATGTCAACACACCATGGAGGAACGTTGACTATGTGTTGTTCCCAATTCATATGTCATCACCGGACCATTGGTTGTTGTTGACTTTTGATGTGCATCGTAGGTGTCTAACTGTTTACAACTCTTTACAACCAAAAAGGAAATCCATGCAAACTAAAATATCTGATGTTTGTGAGCCGTACATCTTCATTCTTCCCATTCTATTGCGCAAGTCTGGTTTTTGGAAGGATAGGGCTGACATTGACTTCAGCAGTGACCCGTATCGCAACAAGGACGAAGATGATATAATTGAGTTGGAATTTGCTGAGACGGTTCCTGAACAAGTAGAGGGGTAAGGGTTATTTTGTGTACATTTTTTTAATTATTATATATAGGTGGAGTTTATTTTTGATCTTTGTTATATGTTGTTTGTTGTTACAGTGATTGTGGGATGTTCACAATATGTTTTGCTGAGCATGTCATTCATCAGAAGTTTGATCAGATTCCTATTCCTTTTCCCATTGCGCAGTATCGGAAAAAGTTATGCACAAACCTATATATGCATGCAAGGAACAAGCAGTTGGAGGGCTATGATACTGATAGAGAATTTCCAGGAAGATTTGCTCCAGATTTTGATTAGTTCGGATTTTGTTGTTTTGTCTTTATTAATTTTGTTATGTATTTTTTTATTAAGTATTGGTGTTATACACAACATTTGTGTATGGTTTATGATTTTTTGATGTTTATTGGATCTTATGTAGATGGGATTACATATTTGATTTTATTAGTATTAATGAAAGAGATATTGTTTGTTGGTTGGTATTTTGTTTCTTTTTAAGTTGTGTTTGTTGAATTTTTTTTGAAACATACAGTTGGTAACCAATCATGTATAAAGGGGTAACCAGATAATGATTTGATAGTAACCAGATAGTTACAAGATTGTATTATGCCATATATAATATGTTAAGTGTACATGTGTTATGTATACATGGATTACATAAAATTCAATACCCTTTTAATTACAGGTTGCTGGATATAAAGGTTGTTTACGTTGTGGTTACCATAATAAATTGGTATGGTTACTGTCATGAAATTAGGTGGTTAATGTGATGGTTACTTTTATGTAATTATTTGGGTACCATTAATTATTGTTATGGTTACTGCTATGTAATTATTTGGTTTACATTAAAAACTGGTATGGTGAGTGTTATGGTTACTGTCATGTATAAAATTTTAACCAATTACAATTTTGTAATATAAAGTTGGTAACCAATCGTGTATAAATAGGTAACCAGTTAATGATTTAATAGTATCCAGAGAGTTACAATATTGTATCAGGACATGTCATATGTTAGGTGTGCATGTGTTAGTATACATGGGTTTCATAAACTTCAATACCCTTTTAATTACAGGTTGCTGGATATTAAGGTTGTTTATGTTGTGGTTACCATAATAAACTGGTATGGTTACTGTCATAAAATTAGGTGGTTACTGTGATGGTTACTGTTATGTAATTATTTGGATACCATTAAACATTGTTATGGTTACTGTTATGTAATTATTTGGTTAAAAACTGGTATGGTTACTGTTATGTTATTAGGTGGTAAATGTTATGGTAATTACATGTTGCTGGATATACAGGGTGTTTATATTGTGGTTACCTTTATAAAATGGTATTGTTACTGTTAAGAATTTAGGTGGTTACTGTTATGTAATTATATGGGTACCATTAAACATTGTTATGGTTAATGTTATGTAATTATTTGGTTAAAAACCAGTATGGTTACTGTTATGTTATTAGGTGGTAAATGTTATGGTTACTGTTATGTAATTATGTGGTTACCATTAAAAACTGTCATGGTTACTGTTATGTATTTATTTGATTACTGTTATTGTTAATGTTTCATTGAAATCAGAAATCAATATATAAATGAATAACAATTTTGTTTACTATACACAATCAAAAATTGTACAAACCAATCGTTTAATGGTTACTCAAAGTAAACAATAATACATTCATGTATTTAAACTATTAATATAACTGCACTATATCAGATCCTTTTTAGTGGTCTTAAAATCGGGGGATTATTGCATGTTTTTCTGTTGTGTCCTTTTTCTTGGCACCTGCTGCATTTGTTTTGAATTTTGATTTCAGATCCGTGTTTGTACCTCCCTTTTTTTGGTCTTCCTGCTGGTCTTCTTGTGTTGGGTGGTTTTATACATATGTTTCTTACTTCTTCTGATACATCCCAATTTTCTTTGTCAGCTAATGGCATGATGGAAGCTGAATATGTCTCGACCAAAGTTGCTTTAGTGTAATTTCTTGAGCAAAAATCGTAACAGTTCAAATTTCTCTTGCTTATAACAGCAGCAGCGTGTGGACAAGGCATTTCATGGTACTGAAATTTACGGCATGTGCATGTCTTTTGTTCGATGTCCACAATATACTGTTTAGAGATATCATAAACAGTGAAAATCACTAAATTTGATGTCTCAACCTACAACACGCAATGCATACAATCAGATTAATAGTTGCATGCCAAATATACAACAATCAAATAACTAGAACAAGAATTTTAGTTAATAAGCAACCACCAATATAAAAGAAACAATTATAAATCCCATTAACATTATAATGTTACATATTAACTAAGTCAGTATTGATTAGTAACCAGTATGATGTGAAACAGTAACCAAATAAGAATTATACAGTAACCATTTTATAATTACACAGTAAGAAATTCAGTAGTAGTCAGTAACCAATATAATGTTGCACATTAAGTAAGTTAGCATTAGTGTGTAACCAAGTCAGTATTCAAGTTACTGTTAGTCAGTATAATTTTACACAGTAACCAACTTAGCAATAGGCAGCAACCATTATATGGTTACATAGTAATCATGCTAGCAATAGTCAGTAACCAATAAAATGTTTGACAATAACTAATTTACACTTATTAAGTAACCAAGTTAATAATAATCAGTAAGTTGCAAATGTAAATTAGGACGCAATAATTTAAATCAAATATTAATTACCTTAAGTATCTTTGATTTTAAGATATTAGATTGCAACTTTCTCTCAGCCGTTGTGGAAAGAGTTGTGAATGTTGATATGGCTGATTGTTTATTTGTGAAATACCATCTCTGAACCAGACAACGTAGGCATTCAATCATTGACGCAACTGGAAGATCCCTGATAAACTTGATTGCATTGTTAATAGATTCGGCTGTGTTTGAAGTCATCGTTGAGTATCTACTTACAGTCCCATGGAGCCTGGTGCACTTATCTAATCTGACCTCTTCCTCCAGATATGTCCTTATTCGAGGATCAATGGCATCGAGTTCAGCCATGTGTTTGTTGAATTGTTCGACAGTGTAAGCTCTACAAGCCCCGTTGTAAGCTTGTTTAACTTCTTCTCCTTTCTTTTTGAATTTGTTTTTTATATTTTTCAGTATATGATATGTGCAGGAACCATGCATGATATCCGGAAACACAAAATTCAGTCCTTGTATAATGGCTTCATGCCTGTCTGAAACAATACATTGACCTTCCCTAACTCCACAAGCAATTCTCAAATTTACGAAAAACCATCTCCAAGACATTTCATTTTCGCTATCAACAACTGAAAAAGCAATGGGAATAATATTTCGATTTGCATCTTGTGTGCTTGCTATCAGTAGTGTCCCCCCGTAAGTTGATTGTATGAATGTGCCGTCGATTACAATGATTGGAAAACAATGGTGCCATGCTTGAATTGATGCTCCAATGGCAAAGAATAGATACTTGAAACGGCCATTTGTTTCCAACTCAAGGGATGTGACGGAACCTGATATGAAAATCAGCAATATCATTAGAATTATAAGTAGTATAATGTATCTAAATCACTAGTAATCGTTAACCGTTAATGTGGTTAATTGATTATAACTTGTATATTATATTTAATAAATAAACATGCGTATTAAGGTAACCAAACATGTATAATAACTGCATACAAATGGTCTGAAGATTTAATAATTAAACACGCATAATGTCTAAAGGTGTATTGGTTACTGTGTAATATTTTATTGTTTACTGCATAATGCTTATTTGGTTACTAACTAATGTAATTTTGGTTACTGAATAATATTAATGAATAATGCTTGGTAACCACATGTTTGGTAATCAATGCATTATTCAGTAACCAACATGTAGCCTGAAGGTAACCAATACAATATTAATCAGTAAACAATTTACATTGGTAATATTCTACCGTGTAATGATATTTTGGTTACTGTTGAACATCATATTGGTTACTGTCTAATGCTGTAAAACCAATAAATGTTTTTAGAGTGTTACCTGGATTTGTTTTCTTCAGCATGTATAACCATGATGGGATGAGTGAGTAGTCGTGTGGATTTTCTCTCACCTTTTCCAATGCTTTCTCCTTCGATCTCCATGCTTTTTGGTAAGAGATAGACACATTATATTCTGACATCATGTCTTCAACAATATCGGTTGGTGTGTATATTTTCTTCAAATTTGTTATTTTTTGCATTATGCATTCACTTACCAACTCACTATTTGCCTGTCTGTGGTCTCCCAATAATACATTGACCGAACAAGTGTGTATATCATTGAATTCTCTCACCTTGAACATACTGGTTTTTCTGAAACTTGATGCTCTCATCTTCCATTTGCAATTTTTATCGCATACACACACTAGCACAAAGTCTCTATAACTTGTTCGTTGGACTTTGTGTTGTCTGTTTTTTCTGATTGAATGCAGCCTCATAGCTTGAGAAAGGATCTTTTTGTCTGTGTAGGTTTGATGTAATTTTACTTCACATTCATTCGGATCCGATATTACATCATCATATTGTTCTCTTGCGTATGGTTTGTCATGTTGTCTGTCTAGTTGTTGTTCAATAATTTCCATTGCAAGATGATCAACATATTGCGTTCCAAATTGGCATGATTGGCTTGCTAGTCGAACTAGTGCTGAATTTCCTTGTGTTGATCTGATTGGCATTACATCGTAAATTGTAGATTCTTCTACATTTGTCAAGTTATGCAAGATCGTTGTGCGTCCCATTCTGTGTTCAATATCCACAATCAGTGGGAATTTACCTTGTTCATCAGATTTTCTACTCATTTCCAGAAAGAATTGTAAGGTTGCTTCGTCTGATATACTGATCGGTGAAATGTCGCTTCTAATTTGAAATTTGATTGACAATGTTGTTGCGTTTGTGTCTAGCCGTAATGCACTGTATATTTTGGTTAGCATTTCTTTGAAAGAAATAGTTGATGGAACTAGTATGCCGGTAACTTCAAATTTGGTGTATTGGTTACTATCAGCCCATGTGCCGTTGAAATAAAGTACAACTGGAATCATCTCCATTGTCTGTCAACAGAATAAGTATTGGTAAGTAACAAAATCAATGTTAGCCGGTAACCAATATAATGTTAAATAGTAACCAAGTTAACATTAGTCAATAACCAAGTATTCATCAGTAACCATTATAATGTTACACAATAACAAAGTAATTATTAGTCAGTAACCAATGCAATGTTACACAGTAACAAAGTAATTATTAGTCAGTAACCAGTGCAATGTTACACAGTAACAAAATCATTATTAGTCAGTAATATATACAGTCGGACGGTAACCAATATAATGTTAAGCAGTAATTAAGTCACCATTAGTCAGTAACCAAGTCTTCAGTAGTAACCATTACAATGTTACACAGTAACAAAGTCATTATTAGTCAGTAACCAATGCAATGGTACACAGTAGCCAATTCATTAATAGTCAATAATCTATGTTAGCTGGTAACCAATATAATGTTACACAGTAACCAAGCCATCATTATTCAGTAACCAAGTCAGTAACAATTACATATTATAGTCGGACAGTAACCAATGTAATGCTAAGCAGTAACCAATTCTTCCTCAGTAACCATTATAATGTTATACAGTAACAAAGTCATTATTAGTCAGTAACAAATGCAATGGTACACAGTAGCCATTTCATTATTAGTCAATAACCAATGTAATGGTACACAGTAACCAAATCATTATTAATTAGTAACCAATGCAACATTAGTTAGCACCATTATGCATTAACTAATCCAGCATTAAACAGTTTTATAGACATAGTCAGACAGTTACCAATGTAATGTTAAGCAGTAACCAATTCAGCATTAGTCAGTAACCAAGTCTTCATCAGAAACCATTATAATGTTACACAGTAACAAAGTCATTATTAGTAAGTAACCAATGCAATGGTATACAGTAGTCGATTCAGTATTAGTCAGTAACCAATGTAATGATCCCAGTAACCAAATCATTATTAGTCAGTAACCAATGTAACATTAGTTAGTACCAATATATATTAACCAATCCAGTATTAAACAGTAGAATAGACATAGTTAGACAGTAACTAATGTAATGTTAATCAGTAACCAATTGCATTTTTACATGAAATTTGCAATTAAAACATTCATATTGCAATCAAAACATTCATTATTCTTACCGTGTGATCATTTTAAGTGCAAAAAACTTAAGAAAGGTAACCAATATAGTAATTCGTAGTAACAATAGGTAACTATATGATTATAAATTTTAAAATATCATACCTCAGTATTTATTAATCGAAGTTGATGTTGATCGTGTGTTTAACAATCACTGCAGTATTTGGTTACTGATCTTGAAGGCGTTGTTGATTTTGTATGCTATTTTCGATCTTAGAGAAGCGTCGCGACAACTGGAATTGTCTTCTCCGATTACGAGTTTAGTCGCGACAGGAGGCTTCGGCTTCGTATTTTTGTTTCTCCGTCGTTGATCTGTTGTGTCGACGTCAAGTTGCATGATTTTAGGGACGGTTAATTTAAAATATGAAATTGGGTAACTGACTTGATAATGACACGTGATTTTAGGGGATTATATTTTATTTTTGTAATTATGTTGTGTATGTTTTATTTTTGTAATTACTTTTTAAATGTTGTATATTAATGTAAAGGACCCTTTAGTAGGAACAATTACACAATATAGTACATTTATAAAAATAATTACAAAAATCATACATTAATAAAATAATTACAAAAATATAATATTTTATCATATATATTTACAATAGTAATATATCTAGGATTAAGGATAAATATTAATGGTTTGAAACTAGCGTGATAACCGCTTGTCATTTGTATTTTTTTTGAATAGCGTGATAACCTGTGCAGTTACCAAACCTCTTTTGCATGCTGAAACCCTTGCTTTTATCAATCTGTTGCGACTAAACGTAATCGGAGTTACCAAACCCTCTGCAGTTACCAAACCCTTGCTGAAACCATTGCTTCTATCATCTATCATCTGTTACTTCTTCATACTTGTTCGTTCGTTCTTCGTCTATATCATAGTTGTTCGGCATACTCGTTGAGTTGTTCGCCCTTGTCGTTGTTACTCGTTAGTTCATTGTCGTTGTCGTTCTTACTCGTCTGGTTCATTGTAGTTGTTACTCGTTATTCTTCTCCATTGATCGAATCTGGTGTTTATTATTGCTTCAAGTGAGTATTTTCTTAATAGTTTAATGTATTATATATTATAGTAGTTTACTAACAGAATGCAGTATTCATTGTTTTGGTTTTTGTTATTTTTATGTTTTGTATAGAATGGTTGATACAAGGAAGAAGGATGGGAAGAGGAAAAGGATTGTGGAGGGTAGTTCCGTTAAGAAATTGAAGAAATTTGTTGTGGAGAGCAAGGGGAAGGGAAAGGGGAAGGATGTATGTTATAAATCGAGTAAGAATGAGAGTAGTTTGGTGATACATAGCGATGTCAAACATTCCGAAGTGCAATTAGATTCTGATTTTGATGTCACTGTGAAGAATGAAGCTCAAGTGCTTATCCAGAAGATAATTCCAACTCAACGAATTTTAAAGGTGTGTTAATTTAAATGTTGTTAATGTTTATTGTATAATGCTTAGTTGGTTACTATACAATGCTTAATTGGTTACTCCATAATATTAATGATTAATGTTTGGTAACCACATGATTGGTAACCAATGCATTAGATAATAACCACCATGTTGCATGTAGGTAACCAAAACTGAATTGGTTACTGTTTTATGATGTCTTGGTTACTATTTAATGATATCTTTGTTACTGTCTTATGATGTATTGGTTACTGTCCTATGATGTCTTGGTTACTGTCTAATGGTGTATTTGTTATTGTCTTATGATGTATTGGTTACTGTCTTATGATGTCTTGGTTACTGTCTAATGATGTCTTGGTTATTGTCTTATGAGTGTCTTGGTTACTGTCTTATGATTTATTGGTTACAGTCTTGTGTGTCTTGGTTACTGTCTAATGATGTCTTGGTTATTGTGTTTTTAATGTATTGCTTACTGTCTTATGATGTCTTGGTTACTGTCATATGATGTATTGGTTACTGTCTTATAATGTCTTGGTTACTGTCTAATGATGTATTGGTTACTCTTATGATGTCTTGGTTACTGTCTTATGAGTGTATTGGTTAATGTCTTATGATTTATTGGTTACTGTATTATGTGTGTATTGGTTACTGTATAATGACGTCTCGGTCAATGTCTTATGATGTCTTGGTTACTGTCTAATGATGTATTGGTTACTGTCTATCCAGTATATTGTATAAAGCTGTATTGGTTACTGTGCAACATTATATTGGTTACTGATTAATGCTGAATGGTTAATGATTAATGATTGCTAAGCACATGGTTGGTAACCAATGTATTAGACAGTAACAAGCATGTTGCATGAAGGTAACCAAGATAGCGTTAATAAGTAACCAATTTACATTGTTTACCTTCTTGCAAATTGATGTTTAATGTATAATTATGTCTTGGTTATTGTCTTGGTTAATGTCTAATGATTTGTTGGCTGTTGTCTAAATATTATATTGTGTAACGATGTCTTGGTTACTGTCTAATGCTAGATTGGTTACTGATTAATGATGTTTTGTTTTCTGACTAAAGCTATATTGGTTACTTGTTTATGTTATTTTGGTTACTATCATATGACTGGTTAGTTAACTTTGTAAATCTGATTTTGTTTACTTGCAGTTATGGGATCTTTATTATGAAGAATGCAACAGAAAATTCAATGGAAAAGTGATATATTGGTGCGACATGGAAGTCCCCAGTATCATTGCAAATAAATTGAATAAGAGTCAGCTGGATAAATTTAAGGCAACATGTTTTGGGTATTTTCTTGAGTTTGGCGAGCACCAAATGTATTCCCAGATTATTCACCACGCTCTTGTTAGGGAGGTTCACCAGAGGGATGACGATGAAATGTGGTTTTTGTTCGGAGAGAAAAGGGTCAGGTTCGGTTTACCTGAGTTTTGTATGATATCTGGGTTGAGATGGAAGGGTGAGGATGATATAACTCCATATAAAGGTATGGATAATTTGATTATTGGTAAGTTTTTTGGTGACGAAGCTGTGACACGTAGTAGTATAGGTAGGATATATAGGAAGGCAGTTTTTGACGATGATGACGAGGCTATTAAGATGTCTATGATATTTTTGGTCTTTAATTTCATTATGTGCACATTTTCTGAAAATTACGTTGATGAGGCAATGGTTAATTTTTTGTGTTATGGCGATGTTAGTAGTTTTCCTTGGGGGAAAGTTGCTTTTGAGATGACAAAGTACTCTTTGTCTAATGCTTTGAAGGGGCGTTATAGGAAAGGAAAGAATGGTGTTTCAACATACAATTTTTACATGGATCATTATACCAAGTTGTACAAGTTGAACGGGTTTCCGTATGTATTCCAAGTATTTATGTTTGAAACTATTCCGACATTCAAAAATCGGGGTATATGCAATGACGAGCATCCGTCGGATCTCCGTTTATTCAAATGGAAGGAGTTAACGAAGTCGCTTTCAAATGACAAGTTGAATGAATTAGTGTTTTGTTCTGGACAGGTATGTTGATTTACCTTTAGTTATATAATTGATAATTGAAAATATTATGTGAAGTTTACTATGAACAATGTAGTTAGTTACCTTTATATACACATTTGGTTACTGATTATTTTTTATGCATGTTAATAATAACAATGTTTTTGGTTGATTGAATATTCAAATACTGTTACTGATAAGATTACATTCAGGTTACTAACAACATTGTTGTTGGTTACCCGAATATACACATTTGGTTACATTTATAAATTTAGCTGGTTACTACTTATTATACATTTGGTTACATGTATATATGTATTTGGTTACTGATTATGTGTTTATGATTCTTTATTTACTGTTTATTTCAATGTAATTGTACATTGTTTGTTAGATGATATATTTAAGTATACTTATTATTTTTCAGCTGAGGATAAACCGTTTGATTCCCACCGCCGAGGAGAAGGATCGGCTTGATTTGGGCGGTTTTTACTTTTTTAATGGGAAGGATGGTGAAAAAAAAGTAGATAAAAAAGTGAAGGCAGACAACATTGGCGTTGATATTTCTGTTGTGAAAGAGGCAATTGATGTACGGTCTAAGCCGTTGGAGAAGAAAGTGTCTGAATTGAAGAAAGAAGTTTATGAATTGAAGAAAGAATTTGGAAAGTTGCGAACTGATATCAAAGATGAAATGCAACTTTTACATGTTCAGTTATGCAGGGATCTTAGGTTTATTATTAGAGATGAGTTACGTGCTATCAAAGACGTAGGGGGCAAAAAGCTTGATGGTGATTCAGATGATGACGATTCTGACAATGGTGGTGATGATGATGATGATGATGATGATGATGATGATGATGACCACGATGACGATGAAGGAGATGAAGGAGATGAAGGAGATGAAGGCGGTGAAGGTGGTGAAGTTGCTGATGATGCTGCTGATGAGGATGCTAATGTTAGGGTGGAGGAAGTCTATGTTGATGAGGTTGTTGATTATGGTTCAAAGGTGAATAAGAATAATGATGGTGATGATGTGTTGGATGAAGTTGAGAAGAAGGGTGTGAATGAAATTGAATTGGGTAATGAAGTTGGTGATGATGTGTCAATTCTCGTGGAGAATAATGATGTGAATGTAAGTGAGATTGCTAATGAAGTTGAACGTGATGTTATGGTTGAAGATCCTGATGAAAAAAAAATAATGATGATGAAGAAGATGTCAAGGTTAGACATTTTTGTTTGTTTTTGTTATGTGATATATGTCTTTTGTTTTAATTATTAAATTGTTATTTATTTTGCGCAGATTGACAATTATAATGACATGTCGTCTTTTGACATATTAAGCCAATGTACTGGGAAAGAGATTGTTGTGTATGATGCTGATAAGGTTAGTGTTATAATTATGTGCCATCATTTATTTAAATGTTATTTATGCTTTGGTTACCATCATATATTGAATTGGTTACTATGATATTATGTTTTGGTTACCATTATATTGTAATTTGGATACTATTATATTATGATTTGGTTACTAGTTTATGTTATTCAGATTACTAATATATCATGTTCATTTAAGTTTGTTGGCTGTTGTACAGTCAGTTGGTTAATAGTTTACGTTATTCAGGTTACTAATCGTATATATTACCTTTTTATGTCAACTGAAAAAGGGGATGAAATGTGAGGCAGCAAGCAGGTATGCTCTTGATTTTATGGTTCTCACCACTCAGGACATAGCAAAGTGTGACGAATTGGAGAAGAGTCTTCACAAAGCCGGTGGTAGACCTGTACGTGAAACTGTAAAGAGTGCCATTTTACGTTCTCCATATACAGCAGAGTTCGGATCGGCTGGTTCATCATGTACTGTAGTGGGTGCTGCTAGTCAAACACTTGCACGTTTAAGTGCATTCCCCAAATCATGCATGGAGATGCCCTCAAAATTTGAAGAGGCATTGTTTGAAGAATGGTTCAAAATTGGAATAAACAACAGAAAAAGGTTTGTTCTTTGTTGTTAACAATGCTATAGTTTTTTATGAAACAAATAAGTTTGTATTATTGTAGTAACATATGGTTATTATTAAATAAATGTTATGGTTACTATTACTTTATATTCTGATTACCATTAGATTAAGTTTTGGTTACTTAATAGTTATGTTTCGGTTACTATGTGATTATGGTTTGGTTACCAGATTAATGTTTAAAATTAAATTGTTGTTTAATTTACTGATTTTGGTTTGCTGTATTGGTTTCTGGGCAACATTATACTATATAATGCTGTTTTGGTTACTGTCATTGGTTAATGTAGAAAGCTGTATTGTTTACTGTGTAATATTGCATTGGTTACTGTATAATGCTTAATTGGTTACTGACTAATTTTGTTTTGGTTACTGCATAATGTTAAATATTAAATAAATGTTAATATTAAATAAATGGGGTGTTTACTTAATAAATGTTATGGTTGCTATTACTTTATATTCTGATTAATATTAGTTTATGTTTTGGTTACCTATTAGTTATGTGTTAGTTACTATTTGATTATGGTTTTGATTTTAATATTTGTTGGTTATCAGGGTATTGTTTAAAATTAAGTTGGTTGTTTAGTATGTTAATTATTGAACGTGCAAGTTTGATTTGTAGTAGTGTGTATATTAATACGGTAATTATTAATGTTAGTCTGTATACTAATATTATGTTATTATACTGAAGGACGGACAAATTTCCTGGAAAGAACGATATTATCTTGCCTTCTTTTGTATTTGGATCAATTGCAATATCATCGAAGATGTGGTTCTATAAATTAAAGACGCCTGGGCAGTGGTTAGACGACGATGTGAGTATTTTTTTAAAAAATTTATGTTTTTATAGTTATGTTTACATTATTTAGTTACATTCATCACATACTTGCATTTTCCAACAACTGTTAATATCCTATTATTTTTTTTTTGGCTCAGCACATCAATGTTGCGTTGTATTATTTCCGTAAAATGGCAAGACATTCCGAAAGTGTTCCTATAAGGGTAACGACCACGGATTGTTGGTTTCACAGCAAGATCACTGCTCTTTTCGATGAGTATACAAAAAAAAATTGTGACAAAATTGTTCTGTCTGGGGAGGGTGATGTTGCTGAATACATACGTGGGCTGTTTATGGATGTCAACACACCATGGAGGAACGTTGACTATGTGTTGTTCCCAATTCATATGTCATCACCGGACCATTGGTTGTTGTTGACTTTTGATGTGCATCGTAGGTGTCTAACTGTTTACAACTCTTTACAACCAAAAAGGAAATCCATGCAAACTAAAATATCTGATGTTTGTGAGCCGTACATCTTCATTCTTCCCATTCTATTGCGCAAGTCTGGTTTTTGGAAGGATAGGGCTGACATTGACTTCAGCAGTGACCCGTATCGCAACAAGGACGAAGATGATATAATTGAGTTGGAATTTGCTGAGACGGTTCCTGAACAAGTAGAGGGGTAAGGGTTATTTTGTGTACATTTTTTTAATTATTATATATAGGTGGAGTTTATTTTTGATCTTTGTTATATGTTGTTTGTTGTTACAGTGATTGTGGGATGTTCACAATATGTTTTGCTGAGCATGTCATTCATCAGAAGTTTGATCAGATTCCTATTCCTTTTCCCATTGCGCAGTATCGGAAAAAGTTATGCACAAACCTATATATGCATGCAAGGAACAAGCAGTTGGAGGGCTATGATACTGATAGAGAATTTCCAGGAAGATTTGTTCCAGATTTTGATTAGTTCGGATTTTGTTGTTTTGTCTTTATTAATTTTGTTATGTATTTTTTTATTAAGTATTGGTGTTATACACAACATTTGTGTATGGTTTATGATTTTTTGATGTTTATTGGATCTTATGTAGATGGGATTACATATTTGATTTTATTAGCATTAATGAAAGAGATATTGTTTGTTGGTTGGTATTTTGTTTCTTTTTAAGTTGTGTTTGTTGAATTTTTTTCAAACATACAGTTGGTAACCAATCATGTATAAAGGGGTAACCAGATAATGATTTGATAGTAACCAGATAGTTACAAGATTGTATTATGCCATATATAATATGTTAAGTGTACATGTGTTATGTATACATGGATTACATAAAATTCAATACCCTTTTAATTACAGGTTGCTGGATATAAAGGTTGTTTACGTTGTGGTTACCATAATAAATTGGTATGGTTACTGTCATGAAATTAGGTGGTTAATGTGATGGTTACTTTTATGTAATTATTTGGGTACCATTAATTATTGTTATGGTTACTGCTATGTAATTATTTGGTTTACATTAAAAACTGGTATGGTGAGTGTTATGGTTACTGTCATGTATAAAATTTTAACCAATTACAATTTTGTAATATAAAGTTGGTAACCAATCGTGTATAAATAGGTAACCAGTTAATGATTTAATAGTATCCAGAGAGTTACAATATTGTATCAGGACATGTCATATGTTAGGTGTGCATGTGTTAGTATACATGGGTTTCATAAACTTCAATACCCTTTTAATTACAGGTTGCTGGATATTAAGGTTGTTTATGTTGTGGTTACCATAATAAACTGGTATGGTTACTGTCATAAAATTAGGTGGTTACTGTGATGGTTACTGTTATGTAATTATTTGGATACCATTAAACATTGTTATGGTTACTGTTATGTAATTATTTGGTTAAAAACTGGTATGGTTACTGTTATGTTATTAGGTGGTAAATGTTATGGTAATTACATGTTGCTGGATATACAGGGTGTTTATATTGTGGTTACCTTTATAAAATGGTATTGTTACTGTTAAGAATTTAGGTGGTTACTGTTATGTAATTATATGGGTACCATTAAACATTGTTATGGTTAATGTTATGTAATTATTTGGTTAAAAACCAGTATGGTTACTGTTATGTTATTAGGTGGTAAATGTTATGGTTACTGTTATGTAATTATGTGGTTACCATTAAAAACTGTCATGGTTACTGTTATGTATTTATTTGATTACTGTTATTGTTAATGTTTCATTGAAATCAGAAATCAATATATAAATGAATAACAATTTTGTTTACTATACACAATCAAAAATTGTACAAACCAATCGTTTAATGGTTACTCAAAGTAAACAATAATACATTCATGTATTTAAACTATTAATATAACTGCACTATATCAGATCCTTTTTAGTGGTCTTAAAATCGGGGGATTATTGCATGTTTTTCTGTTGTGTCCTTTTTCTTGGCACCTGCTGCATTTGTTTTGAATTTTGATTTCAGATCCGTGTTTGTACCTCCCTTTTTTTGGTCTTCCTGCTGGTCTTCTTGTGTTGGGTGGTTTTATACATATGTTTCTTACTTCTTCTGATACATCCCAGTTTTCTTTGTCAGCTAATGGCATGATGGAAGCTGAATATGTCTCGACCAAAGTTGCTTTAGTGTAATTTCTTGAGCAAAAATCGTAACAGTTCAAATTTCTCTTGCTTATAACAGCAGCAGCGTGTGGACAAGGCATTTCATGGTACTGAAATTTACGGCATGTGCATGTCTTTTGTTCGATGTCCACAATATACTGTTTAGAGATATCATAAACAGTGAAAATCACTAAATTTGATGTCTCAACCTACAACACGCAATGCATACAATCAGATTAATAGTTGCATGCCAAATATACAACAATCAAATAACTAGAACAAGAATTTTAGTTAATAAGCAACCACCAATATAAAAGAAACAATTATAAATCCCATTAACATTATAATGTTACATATTAACTAAGTCAGTATTGATTAGTAACCAGTATGATGTGAAACAGTAACCAAATAAGAATTATACAGTAACCATTTTATAATTACACAGTAAGAAATTCAGTAGTAGTCAGTAACCAATATAATGTTGCACATTAAGTAAGTTAGCATTAGTGTGTAACCAAGTCAGTATTCAAGTTACTGTTAGTCAGTATAATTTTACACAGTAACCAACTTAGCAATAGGCAGCAACCATTATATGGTTACATAGTAATCATGCTAGCAATAGTCAGTAACCAATAAAATGTTTGACAGTAACTAATTTACACTTATTAAGTAACCAAGTTAATAATAATCAGTAAGTTGCAAATGTAAATTAGGACGCAATAATTTAAATCAAATATTAATTACCTTAAGTATCTTTGATTTTAAGATATTAGATTGCAACTTTCTCTCAGCCGTTGTGGAAAGAGTTGTGAATGTTGATATGGCTGATTGTTTATTTGTGAAATACCATCTCTGAACCAGACAACGTAGGCATTCAATCATTGACGCAACTGGAAGATCCCTGATAAACTTGATTGCATTGTTAATAGATTCGGCTGTGTTTGAAGTCATCGTTGAGTATCTACTTACAGTCCCATGGAGCCTGGTGCACTTATCTAATCTGACCTCTTCCTCCAGATATGTCCTTATTCGAGGATCAATGGCATCGAGTTCAGCCATGTGTTTGTTGAATTGTTCGACAGTGTAAGCTCTACAAGCCCCGTTGTAAGCTTGTTTAACTTCTTCTCCTTTCTTTTTGAATTTGTTTTTTATATTTTTCAGTATATGATATGTGCAGGAACCATGCATGATATCCGGAAACACAAAATTCAGTCCTTGTATAATGGCTTCATGCCTGTCTGAAACAATACATTGACCTTCCCTAACTCCACAAGCAATTCTCAAATTTACGAAAAACCATCTCCAAGACATTTCATTTTCGCTGTCAACAACTGAAAAAGCAATGGGAATAATATTTCGATTTGCATCTTGTGTGCTTGCTATCAGTAGTGTCCCCCCGTAAGTTGATTGTATGAATGTGCCGTCGATTACAATGATTGGAAAACAATGGTGCCATGCTTGAATTGACGCTCCAATGGCAAAGAATAGATACTTGAAACGGCCATTTGTTTCCAACTCAAGGGATGTGACGGAACCTGATATGAAAATCAGCAATATCATTAGAATTACAAGTAGTATAATGTATCTAAATCACTAGTAATCGTTAACCGTTAATGTGGTTAATTGATTATAACTTGTATATTATATTTAATAAATAAACATGCGTATTAAGGTAACCAAACATGTATAATAACTGCATACAAATGGTCTGAAGATTTAATAATTAAACACGCATAATGTCTAAAGGTGTATTGGTTACTGTGTAATATTTTATTGTTTACTGCATAATGCTTATTTGGTTACTAACTAATGCAATTTTGGTTACTGAATAATATTAATGAATAATGCTTGGTAACCACATGTTTGGTAATCAATGCATTATTCAGTAACCAACATGTAGCCTGAAGGTAACCAATACAATATTAATCAGTAAACAATTTACATTGGTAATATTCTACCGTGTAATGATATTTTGGTTACTGTTGAACATCATATTGGTTACTGTCTAATGCTGTAAAACCAATAAATGTTTTTAGAGTGTTACCTGGATTTGTTTTCTTCAGCATGTATAACCATGATGGGATGAGTGAGTAGTCGTGTGGATTTCCTCTCACCTTTTCCAATGCTTTCTCCTTCGATCTCCATGCTTTTTGGTAAGAGATAGACACATTATATTCTGACATCATGTCTTCAACAATATCGGTTGGTGTGTATATTTTCTTCAAATTTGTTATTTTTTGCATTATGCATTCACTTACCAACTCACTATTTGCCTGTCTGTGGTCTCCCAATAATACATTGACCGAACAAGTGTGTATATCATTGAATTCTCTCACCTTGAACATACTGGTTTTTCTGAAACTTGATGCTCTCATCTTCCATTTGCAATTTTTATCGCATACACACACTAGCACAAAGTCTCTATAACTTGTTCGTTGGACTTTGTGTTGTCTGTTTTTTCTGATTGAATGCAGCCTCATAGCTTGAGAAAGGATTTTTTTGTCTGTGTAGGTTTGATGTAATTTTACTTCACGTTCATTCGGATCCGATATTACATCATCATATTGTTCTCTTGCGTATGGTTTGTCATGTTGTCTGTCTAGTTGTTGTTCAATAATTTCCATTGCAAGATGATCAACATATTGCGTTCCAAATTGGCATGATTGGCTTGCTAGTCGAACTAGTGCTGAATTTCCTTGTGTTGATCTGATTGGCATTACATCGTAAATTGTAGATTCTTCTACATTTGTCAAGTTATGCAAGATCGTTGTGCGTCCCATTCTGTGTTCAATATCCACAATCAGTGGGAATTTACCTTGTTCATCAGATTTTCTACTCATTTCCAGAAAGAATTGTAAGGTTGCTTCGTCTGATATACTGATCGGTGAAATGTCGCTTCTAATTTGAAATTTGATTGACAATGTTGTTGCGTTTGTGTCTAGCCGTAATGCACTGTATATTTTGGTTAGCATTTCTTTGAAAGAAATAGTTGATGGAACTAGTATGCCGGTAACTTCAAATTTGGTGTATTGGTTACTATCAGCCCATGTGCCGTTGAAATAAAGTACAACTGGAATCATCTCCATTGTCTGTCAACAGAATAAGTATTGGTAAGTAACAAAATCAATGTTAGCCGGTAACCAATATAATGTTAAATAGTAACCAAGTTAACATTAGTCAATAACCAAGTATTCATCAGTAACCATTATAATGTTACACAATAACAAAGTAATTATTAGTCAGTAACCAATGCAATGTTACACAGTAACAAAGTAATTATTAGTCAGTAACCAGTGCAATGTTACACAGTAACAAAATCATTATTAGTCAGTAATATATACAGTCGGACGGTAACCAATATAATGTTAAGCAGTAATTAAGTCACCATTAGTCAGTAACCAAGTCTTCAGTAGTAACCATTACAATGTTACACAGTAACAAAGTCATTATTAGTCAGTAACCAATGCAATGGTACACAGTAGCCAATTCATTAATAGTCAATAATCTATGTTAGCTGGTAACCAATATAATGTTACACAGTAACCAAGCCATCATTATTCAGTAACCAAGTCAGTAACAATTACATATTATAGTCGGACAGTAACCAATGTAATGCTAAGCAGTAACCAATTCTTCCTCAGTAACCATTATAATGTTACACAGTAACAAAGTCATTATTAGTCAGTAACAAATGCAATGGTACACAGTAGCCATTTCATTATTAGTCAATAACCAATGTAATGGTACACAGTAACCAAATCATTATTAATTAGTAACCAATGCAACATTAGTTAGTACCATTATGCATTAACTAATCCAGCATTAAACAGTTTTATAGACATAGTCAGACAGTTACCAATGTAATGTTAAGCAGTAACCAATTCAGCATTAGTCAGTAACCAAGTCTTCATCAGAAACCATTATAATGTTACACAGTAACAAAGTCATTATTAGTAAGTAACCAATGCAATGGTATACAGTAGTCGATTCAGTATTAGTCAGTAACCAATGTAATGATCCCAGTAACCAAATCATTATTAGTCAGTAACCAATGTAACATTAGTTAGTACCAATATATATTAACCAATCCAGTATTAAACAGTAGAATAGACATAGTTAGACAGTAACTAATGTAATGTTAATCAGTAACCAATTGCATTTTTACATGAAATTTGCAATTAAAACATTCATATTGCAATCAAAACATTCATTATTCTTACCGTGTGATCATTTTAAGTGCAAAAAACTTAAGAAAGGTAACCAATATAGTAATTCGTAGTAACAATAGGTAACTATATGATTATAAATTTTAAAATATCATACCTCAGTATTTATTAATCGAAGTTGATGTTGATCGTGTGTTTAACAATCACTGCAGTATTTGGTTACTGATCTTGAAGGCGTTGTTGATTTTGTATGCTATTTTCGATCTTAGAGAAGCGTCGCGACAACTGGAATTGTCTTCTCCGATTACGAGTTTAGTCGCGACAGGAGGCTTCGGCTTCGTATTTTTGTTTCTCCGTCGTTGATCTGTTGTGTCGACGTCAAGTTGCATGATTTTAGGGACGGTTAATTTAAAATATGAAATTGGGTAACTGACTTGATAATGACACGTGATTTTAGGGGGTTATGTTTTATTTTTGTAATTATGTTGTGTATGTTTTATTTTTGTAATTACTTTTTAAATGTTGTATATTAATGTAAAGGACCCTATTTAGTATTTATATATCTTAATAGCTCAGCCCAATTTTTATAAGTCTTTTCCTTTACATCACATATCTCTGTTAAATTGTTATCCTACCCATTCCATATATTTTCCTTCTCTCTAAACTACTTCAAACCTTTATCAATTGCTCTTTGTTTTCGGGTGAAACTAATAATGGAATGAAAGTTGCAAATTGAATTGGGAAGGAATTGAAGCTTATTTTCGGCAAGAGGAAACTGATTTTGGCTAACATCAACGCAGATAACAATAATTTTCATGAAAGGTACAACATAAATTTTAGTTCATTTATGAAATTAAAGTCATAGTGTCGATTTTGCTATGTAAGCTATTAGCATTTGTGAATTGTTTATGGAAATGGAAATATATATGTTGGGTGTCGGGTGGAGTAATAAGGAAAAAGAATTGAAAAATTATTGGCTTAATTATTTTTAAATGGTTATGAGATCTCTCTTTTAAAGTTATGCATTTCACTTGTTTGATTAAATTCCTATTAGAGGCTATAAAGTTTTGAAAGTGAAAACTTGATGTTATTGTAAGCAAAAAAGCTTATGTTTATAAAATATATGTATCTCAAGTGGCTTAACTGAATTAGAAATGGTTTAGAAGTAAGTTTAAGTGAATTGAGTAACTTTGGTTTGGTTAGAAAACTGATGTGGCTGAGCAGTTTTGAGCCCATATAGAACCTGTGTGAAACATTTATTTGGACCGGTTTATATTTTTTAAAAATAGTATGTCATACCTTCTATAACATGTTAAAAATTGGTTCCAATTGGATGTGTGTAGGTTAAGTTAAAAAATTGTAAAGTGGCTACGAAAAAATGCAAAATTTGGGAATCCTGGGCAGAAGCCCAGCGCAGAGATAGAGCGTCGCTGCTCTGGTCCCCTGCTCCAGTTTTTAATTCTCTGTAGCCCAGGATGGAATTTTTTCCTAGCTCCGCCCTTGGTTATATATAACAATATTAAAAGACAGTAAATAATAAAAAAGAACACTTATCATGGAGGTGAATATCCACAAATAATGGTCATCAAGTGGACTTGTTGGTTGGTTGTTTGACTATGAAAAAGCTCATCTCAAGAGCATGATGGAGAGCATGGCAAAACCTGAAGTAGCATCACAGATCTCAAGGAAGATGATCAGAGTCTTGGGGATCAGAGGTTGCAGTGGTTATTCTTTGTTGATTTTATTAGTGTTCATTTCTCTATCTTTCAATATCTCTAGATCCATACTCTTCCATGGATCACCCTTTAGATTAGTTGTGGATGAATATTGTATTCTCCCATCTCCTTATCCTTGTAATTTGCTTTGTATGGGAGTATATTGCATCTGATTTCTCTTTGGTCTCTTTCCTTGGTCTATCTCATTCTCTCTTCTACTTGGTTATATATTTTTTATATCTTTACTATATCCTTGCCAGCTATCCCACTGTATTTCCCACATGTCTAATAGGTTATATGCCTCTTCCCCAATAGTTCTCATCTCTATAGGGTGGGTCCCACTTAGGATTTTTTGCTCATTAGGTAGCACAATATATGACTATTTATAAAGATATCTAATGATATTTCCCTCAATATACTTTCTTTCCCGAATAGCCCTAAGGTATATGAGCTGGAGGGGACAAGCTTGGAGGTTAGTCTTCATTATTTGGGGGCAAGGATAATGTCACCATTCCATACGATAAGCATCAATCACATTCCATTCTTCCCTTGATGCTCTCTAGTTGTGCCCTTTGCCTGTTCCATGCTCGGATCTTGCCCATATATTTATGGCCCCTTGAGGATGAGATTGAGTCGTGCAGGTTTTCCCGGGAATCCTATCCTCTGCCATGGGGAAGATAGGAAGCCCCCAAAGATCCCAGAATCATGCCCAAAGCAACCCTTCCTTTCCTAGTCACCAGCCAGCCCATTACTATCCACCCTTATCCTTAAATTGACCCAATGGCTTGCCATTTGGGATTTAGCTAGGGTATGCCCCTTCATCCTCAAAAATCATTCTAGAACCAATAACTCCTTCGTGAATGAGACTTTAACCAGATCCATGAGGGATGACAAGAGGTCCTTTGACCTTGACCCTTTTAATCCTTGGATGGGCTTTGCCACATTCATGTGAGGGTCCATATATTCCTTGTCAAGGAATATTTCTTAGGTTTAATGTTTCCCTAGGGCAAACTTCTTGCCCTGGATTCTATCACCCATAAGACCATATATATTTGTAGGCAAGGAAATCGTACATGTAACAACCCGATATTTTATATATAAATAAATTCAAAATTTTGCGTATAAATTTTTTTTTATTTAAGGATGAGGATTTGTACAAGATAATGTGTATGTGTATTTATGTGGTAAATAAAAATATATTTTTTACATAAATATTTACAAATAATTTTATTTTAGAATTTTTTGATTATTATAAAGTATATTCTTATAATAATTAAAATTATGGTAGAAATGTTTTTATTAACTATTTTCATGAAAATATAATCATATATTATTTAAATAATATATGGAGTGATTTTTAGAATAATTATAATAATTATTTTATTATATGAATTTTGTACAGATTATTAAGTTAATTATTTTACCTTAATTATTAAGGTTAAATATGAAGAATAAATCAGATAATGATATGGAATCCAAACCCTAATTTTAGATTATTGTCAAGGTATGAGAATAATAATATAATATTAATTATATTTTGATTTTTCAGTATTATAAATATGTACTGTATGTACGTATTGATGATGATTGGTCAATTATGGTGTTTAATTTCAAAACCCTAATATTATTTGGCTAAACCCTAATTTTACTAGGAGAAACCCTAATTTGAAAATCAATTGTGAGTTTAAGACTGTTATAACGGTGTTATATGTTTTATAATGGGTATTTTATAATGAATTGATTAAATTAGGTAAACCCCAATTATAATCTAGAAACCCTAAATAATTTTTAGAAATGAGGAACTCTAATTTGAAATTTAAATTAAAGTTCGAGATTGGTTGTAATTATGTTAATATGATTAATTAACAAGTATTATAATTACAATTGTTAATTTTGAAAACCCTAAATTTTTAAACCCTAATTTGATAATTAGAAAACCATAATTATATTTTAGTAATCCTAATTATCAAAATCTTAAACCCTAATTGCTTTATTAGCAAGGTTATTTATATTAGTGTTATTAAACCATAATATACATGTATAATTAGAATTTTAAACTAATTAACAAAACCCTAATTATAAATTCTAGAAACTAATTTTGTTTTATTTTAAATCCTAATTGTAAAACCTAGAAATTCCTTTTGTGCTATGTGCTAAACCTTAGGGTTAAACCCTAAGGGTTTATCAAGATTACAAGATTGCCCTTAATTGTATTTTAGAAATGACAAAAATGCCCTTTTGATTATTTTAGTGAGCTAACTTGCAAAATTGGCAATATCTTTAGTTGGTCACCAACTATGTTGACAATTGAGACTTAAATTATCAGCCATATAGCCTCTTATTGACAACACATTGGATCTATCAACTCTTTAGCAATATATAAGAGATTTAGAGAGAGAAAAAGAATAAAACACTTGCTCATTTTCAACTTTCCTCCCAACAACTCTCATTCTCTCTTAACCTCTGTGACAACCCGAGAATTTTGAATATTTTTGAAATTTTTATTATTTGATTTAAGGTTCAAAATTAGAACCTAGATAGAAAATAAGTGTATGCGTTTGATATTTTTAAGATGAAATTTTGAGGATTTCAAAATTCTGTGAAGGATTTAAGTGAATTATTCAGGATTAAGTAATATGTGAATATGTTCTGTGTATATGTGTACAATATGTGGTTAAGGGTCAAGGGTTGACCAGATAATTGATATCTGTAACAAACCTTAGATATATATTAAGAACGTCAACGTTTTTAGAAAACCCTAGTGTTTAATAAGAAACACTAAAATCGGTTTTAGAAACCCTAATTTCTGTTTTGAGAATTTAAAACCCTAATTCGGTGTATAAAACCTTAAATCGGGAGCTTAATGGCGTAAGTGTAAATAATTAAAAGATTAATTAGGGTTAATCTTAACAAATTGGTTAAAAACCCTAATTCTTAATTTGAAAACTCTAATTACGGATTTGAAACCCTAATTTGTAAATAGGGAAAAACCTAGGTGTTAATTAAATAGTTTTAGTGTTAATTATGATATATTAATCTTAATTTTCAAGTTATGGTAATTAGAAAACTATAATCTAATTACGAAATCTATTTTTAAATTAGAAATTTATTTTATATTAGAAACTCTAAAATTTTGGGGTATAAACCCTAATGACCATTTTGACCCTAATTGCGTAATTAACGATTTTAATTAGGAAATACTAATCCTAATTAGCGAAATTTAAATTGTGATTAAGAAATTTTAGTATGATTAGAAAATTCTAATTATAATTTAAAAATATTAATTTTCTAGTTTTTAAAACCTAAATTGGAAATTTTAGAAAAATTAAATTACAAAGTTAAGGTTTAAATCCTAAACCCTAAATGTTCCAAACCCTAAACCCAAACCCAAACCCTAAACCCTAAGGGTTGGCAACAATGACAATTCTAGAATAAAAATTATATGGAAATGACCATAATGTCCTTTTGTGCATTATTAGAGGAAACTTGCAAGTCTTGCCCTATTTTTAGTTGGTGAGCAACCCTAAGCCATAGCATTTGACTTATATCACATTATATCAGCCATTTGCCAGCCCATTTCATTGTTTTGGTAACAATTATAAGAGATTCAAGTGAGAGAAATGGCCACTTTAATTTCATTTTCTCCCAAGACTTTCTCTCTCCAAAATTTTCGAAATTTAAAGTGAGAAAGTGAGATAAGATAAGCTAGTATCAGTCCATAACAAGCAATGAACAGATCACTAAGATCAGAATCAAAAATCAAAGCTCAAAAGGTATAAAACCCTAAACCTAGAAATATTTTGATTTGATGTTTAATGTTGTTGTTTGTTGGTTAGAGTTGTGTATTAGAGTGTCATTTGATGATCTGGGTTGTCAAAACTCAGATCCATATCAGTTAGATGCTCGAAATTAAAGATTTATCAAATCTGGAAAAGTTGAAAAATAAGGTCTGACAAGCAAATGTCAGAGCCTCTAGATTCTTCTGTGTTAGATTTTTATGGTGTTTTATGTTATGAATCTATAGTATGCCATGTGGTCTTTGTTCTGAAACTTTAATCAAGGTCATAGCAAGTCTAGATTGTTTGATACAAGCGGTCAAAAGGCGTTGACCGACCACGGCAATGCTTTCTGGGCAGCCCAGAAAATTTCCAGAAATCTGACAGTGATTTTCTAGCCCTTGATCTTGCTTCTGGAAATGGTTTATGATATGATGTTAGTTTGATGTTGTAGCTGGACATATGGACTACACATATATGCTCTTATATTACTCAGATCCTTAACGGATTCGTAGTTAATGATGGTCAAAAACGACCGTTGACCGTATGACCTGATGAAGATTCTGGAAAACCCAGATCTTCAAAAACCATGTCCTGACCCCTCGTTTGACCGCTTGAATCGTGTGCATCTATTGTTGTTATGATTATTTGTTGTTATATAATGAAGCCTGACATCTCCTCTACAGGATACATCCATTACTTTACACAAACAAAACTTAGAACTCAAGTTATAGGATCGGAGAGGGGACCATCGTCTGTTCTTCATTTTCTGGAAAACCCAGAAATGAAGAACAGCGATGTCAGACTTTTCTGAAGCTTAGATCTTGCAATTTAGTCGTGTTATGGCTATGGTAATTGTTCATTATTGTAGTATTACAATTATACTACATAACCAGAAACATTATAAGACCAGAAATCGACCGGAACCCAGATTCATTTGTGGTCAAACCACCTAGCTTGTCCACTGACTTGAAGATCTGGGAAGGTATCAAGAACACCAAGAACACCTATAGCGACGGTTCTATCGCTATAGGGCCCTTAGAGCGACAGTTTATTATTATTATTTTTCAAAAATTATTTAAAAATTGATTAAAAGGTTTTTAATTATTAAAAATACAAAATAAATTCTGAAAATTTATTTTAAATTCTAAAAAATAGTTTTTAATTATTTAGAGTATATTTCATAAATATTTAATATTTTTGAATATAAATGGTATTTAATTTATTTAATTATAATATTAAAAACAAATTATTTAAAAATAATTTTAATTCATGAAAAATCATGAAAAATAATATTATGTTATAAGAAAATATTTTAAGTTATTTTCAGTGACTTTTAATATTTTGTGATGAAATTCATTAATAAATTAATATTAATGATAATTAGTTTATTTAATAAATATATTAAATAAATTATGGAAAAATAGAATAAATAATTTAAAAATCACATAAAAATGATTTAAGTGTTAGAAAATATTTTAAGTTATAAAATATAATTTTAATATTTTATCATGAAAATATTAATATTTTAATATTAATAGCAATTATCGGATAATGAATTTAATTATTTAAAAATCATATAAATATGATTTTAAAGTATTAAAAATACTTTGATATATAATAAATAATTATAATATTATGACATGTATTTCATTAATATTTGATAAAAAAAATATTAATGATAAAAGAATTATGTGGTATTTAATTCATTTAAATACGTTTTTAATGATTTAAAATTCATGATAAATGGTAATAATTATGTGAAAATTGTTATGAGAGTTAGAAAACTATTTCGACTGTTAATAAAATTATCTGAGTTAATTGTTAAGTGTTTAGGCGGAGTTTAATTGAACTTAAACTTGATATTTGTCCGACTAGACCATCGGGATGTCAGTTTTGTGTCGGGTTCAACTCAGATTGTAATAGTTTGACTTGACACCGAGTCTTATGTGTGTTATAGACTGATAGAATTATGTATTATGAGTTATGTGTTTAGGTTATTCTATGTATAACTATATATATACTAGTATTATATTGTGATGATATTATTCTAATATTGGAGATCTATATTACTAATATTAGGTCTTCGGATAAAGCGTTATAAATTGCGTTGCGGTAATCAACGGTTCAGGCAAGTTTATTTTTACTAACTCTAATAAGAGATGTTTCATTCGGATAAGCTTATGGTTAATCATTGCTGATTGCCATGTATAAATTGTACTCTGTACATATTGCATGTATAAGTCAGGTATGAAAGGCTGATCACCTTCATTACCAGTTGGTCAAAATATATTTGTTCATGTATAACACTTGTTCAGTCATAAAACTTGTTCCTGCTAGTTCACAATTATATTGTTGAATTGTAGCCAGCTTATTATTCAAACTCTTCAATCATGATATATCGTTATATTGTTGAATTTAAACTTGTTGGGCAATCCTTATGCTCACCCTTGCTATATCATGATAAAATATTGCAGATTAAGACGAACGCGTCGGATTCAAGAAAAGGTCAAAGACAGTTCAAGCTTTAGTATAAGTATGCAATTAGTTTTGTAATAGTGTTGTATGATAATAATGTTGTTATATGTTAGAAAAGTTATGAAATGAGTATTAAGTTAAGGTTACTCGACCTTGGGGAATAGTGAGTATATGTATTGTATAAACAATCTATGTTTATATCTTCCGCAAATAGTAATAGTTGTATAGAATGATCGAACCGGATCCGAGGTGATTTGGGACCTGGATTCGGGGCCCTCACAGTTGGTATCAGAGCTGTTGGTTATGAAGCTTAGGTAGGAATACTTGAGACTAATAACCGCAGTGATTAAGATAATTACTAACTCACATAGAGTTAGTTGGGTCGGTAAGATTCAAAAACGAATCTCGGCAAGTTATAAGATACAACAGTTCCCTAACTCTGATAAAAAAGTTGAACAGTAATGGTGAATAGATAGTCTAAAAGACTGAAAGTGCAGTGATAAAAGATCGTAAAACAAAACGATCAAGCCATAGAAATAAATCGTAACATATACGATGAGATCACTCCGTGATCTGATAAAGTGATAGCATGGATAAGAATCAATCTAATGATTGAAAAGTTTACAGCAAGATATGTCTGTAAGTTGTACTATGAAAATTGTACTATGAAAACTCATAAAAAGTTATGGATTATGGATACGGATTAAATGAAATTCGTATTGAGAAGGGTGTTAAGATTAGGTGGGAATTTCAATTGAGGACTCATGTCAGCAGCTAATTGTATAATTCCTTGTATGGGCAGGGAATTTGTACTTGTTTTTAGAATCACTTAGCTTCCTGATCGATATAGTGGTTAGGTTGACACAATTCTTTGTATGGGCGGGGAATTGTGCGCTTAGCTTCCTATATTGATTAGTGGCTAAGTTTGGTTTGACGACACTTAGTTTCTGATACTGATAATCATTGAAATGTTGTGTCGCGCTATTTGCTATATGCATGTTGGGAGGGTGATTCCTTTCTCGTGTGTATAAAAGATAGATAGGTCATAGGTAGAGGATATAAGGTTAAGTACGAGTTCTTAAAACTCATACTTATGTGACATACTTGACTCATAGTTATATGAAATGTTTATGAACCCCTCAGCGAACGGACGCCAAAGGTCAGACTAGGACAAGTTCTTAAACTCATATGATTGTGGCAAGTTCATGAACTCATAAGTGTGGTGTGACGAACTGGGTATAGTTGTGTGTAAACAGAATATTGAGGATAATAGAAACAGATAGATTGTTAAGCAAATGATTATTAGTGGAGACATAAGTTTTCTAAAACTCCTAGCTATGCTAAACTTCGAAATGATTGACATCAAGCTAAATACGCACTATGTGCCTTAAAAAAAAATATGTAGACTCGTAATCATTTTTAAAACGGTTTAAAGTATAGTCTATGCTACTTATTCCAGCTAGACGCAAATGATTTGAAATATCAAAATAACTTTTATTTATCACTCGTGTACCATGTAACCTGGTGCAGAGATGATAAAAATTTGATGGAGTTGTAAATACAGGAATACTTAGTGTGAATTTGATCAAAAATCGTTGTTCCACTATTGTATGATGTGTTATGATAAAGTCATATAATGACGGCATCCTCAAACGGACTGTTAATTCAGTACGGCATCATGACGTCATTCTCGAAAATGTTTTCAAAAGTTTAATTTGCCAACAGGGTTTGGTTACACCTAAATAATTCGATTGAATTGAATTATTGATATGGGTCTATGCTATTCGATTCAGCTAGACTAAAGTTTATGAAAACTCTAAGTGTTCATTGAAAGAAATTTCCCGAACCAAATTGTTTTGTGCGGAATCTTATGATAAGTCTGAGGTGAACAACCCTGAAAATGGGGATATACTAATTGGATAAAATATTCCAATCTAAGAACGCATATAGTCGTTCCGATTACTAAGGTACAATAGATTGATCATCTAAAGTACCCGCATCGTAGTTTACCTTCTTTGTGATTGTAAACATACTGTTAACCTTTGTATGGGGTAGAATACCTTTTTCTTAATTGAAATAGGTAGCAGGTAGTAATACCTATAAACCTCAGTAGTTCATGGTCTATATGACCCCTCAGTACAATTTGAAAACTTTTACTCTTGTGAGTGGTGTATTGGTAGCATGAGATGCTGGGTATGTATGGTGTATGGTGTATGATGTATAGTGTAAGGTGTAGGGTAAATTTCGGGGACGAAATTTTTTAGAAGAAGGGGTGAATGTGACAACCCGAGAATTTTGAATATTTTTTAAAATTTTTATTATTTGATTTAAGGTTCAAAATTAGAACCTAGATAGAAAATAAGTGTATGCGTTTGATATTTTTAAGATGGAATTTTGAGGATTTCAAAATTCTGTGAAGGATTTAAGTGAATTATTCAGGATTAAGTAATATGTGAATATGTTCTGTGTATATGTGTACAATATGTGGTTACGGTCAAGGGTTGACCAGATAATTGATATCTGTAACAAACCTTAGATATATATTAAGAACGTCAACGTTCGGTTAGAAAACCCTAGTGTTTAATAAGAAATACTAAAATCAGTTTTAGAAACCCTAATTTCTGTTTCGAGAATTTAAAACCCTAATTCGGTGTATAAAACCTTAAATCGGGAGCTTAATGGCGTAAGTGTAAATAATTAAAAGATTAATTAGGGTTAATCTTAACAAATTGGTTAAAAAACCCTAATTCTTAATTTGAAAACTCTAATTAACGGATTTGAAACCCTAATTTGTAAATAGGGAAAAACCTAGGTGTTAATTAAATAGTTTTAGTGTTAATTATTATATATTAATCTAATTTTCAAGTTATGGTAATTAGAAAACTTAATCTAATTACGAAATCTATTTTTAAATTAGAAATTTATTTTATATAGAAACTCTAAAATTTTGGGGTATAAACCCTAATGACCATTTTGACCCTAATTGCGTAATTAGCGATTTTTATTAGGAAATACTAATCCTAATTAGCGAAATTTAAATTGTGATTAAGAAATTTTAGTATGATTAGAAAATTCTAATTATAATTTAAAAATATTAATTTTCTAGTTTTTAAAACCTAAATTGGAAATTTTAGAAAAATTAAATTGCAAAGTTAAGGTTTTAAATCCTAAACCCTAAATGTCCAAACCCTAAACCCAAACCCAAACCCTAAACCCTAAGGGTTGGCAACAATGACAATTCTAGAATAAAAATTATATGGAAATGACCATAATGTCCTTTTGTGCATTATTAGAGGAACTTGCAAGTCTTGCCCTATTTTAGTTGGTGAGCAACCCTAAGCCATAGCATTTGACTTATATCACATTATATCAGCCATTTGCCAGCCCATTTCATTGTTTTGGTAACAATTATAAGAGATTCAAGTGAGAGAAATGGCACTTTAATTTCATTTCTCCCAAGACTTTCTCTCTCCAAAATTTTCGAAATTTAAAGTGAGAAAGTGAGATAAGATAAGCTAGTATCAGTCCATAACAGCAATGAACAGATCACTAAGATCAGAATCAAAAATCAAAGCTCAAAAGGTATAAAACCCTAAACCTAGAAATATTTTGATTTGATGTTTAATGTTGTTGTTTGTTGGTTATTTGTGTATTAGAGTGTCATTTGATGATCTGGGTTGTCAAAACTCAGATCCATATCAGTTAGATGCTCGAAATTAAAGATTTATCAAATCTGGAAAAGTTGAAAAATAAGGTCTGACAAGCAAATGTCAAGCCTCTAGATTCTTTCTGTGTTAGATTTTTATGGTGTTTTATGTTATAATCTATAGTATGCCATGTGGTCTTTGTTCTGAAACTTAATCAAGGTCATAGCAAGTCTAGATTGTTTGATACAAGCGTCAAAAGGCGTTGACCGACCACGGCAATGCTTTCTGGGCAGCCCAGAAAATTTCCAGAAATCTGACAGTGATTTTATCTAGGCCCTTGATCTTGCTTCTGGAAATGGTTTATGATATGATGTTAGTTTGATGTGTAGCTGGACATATGGACTACACATATATGC